>CANSNZ010000447.1:2565000-2905493 GCA_947646795.1 Beta lomatogona
AGATTGACAACAATAAGAGGGGAGGTAGGTTGAGCATCATTGGGTATGGTGTTAGAGGCCATGGATGAAGAGTGCCGAGAGTAATGGAAAAAAAAATGAAGGTGATGCTTATACCTGCTCAGATACCATGTAAAGGTAAGGTTATGTTATTATTGAACAACCAAAGGTACAGACTTTATATAGGTTACAAGAGAATCAACTAAGCTAGGAAAGATAATCAAACCTAAGAGTATCTGCTATACAAAGAAAAAGATAAACTATGATACACAAATATATGCAAAAGATAACAAATAATATCTGTGAGATAGCCAGTAGATAAACTAAGCTAATATCAAGGGATTACTTAGGATTATCTCCAATAGGTAGCTCGTCTCCATAATCATTCCCATGTTACTTTTGAGACGGATTGTCAGTCTCTTAACTCACGCCTGTTTAAGGGAACTATTTTCTTCTCTGATCTTGACTCTATTCTTACATATGTTCTTTCTTTGTGCAATATTTTTGATGTAGCTGTATGGTCTCATGTGCGTAGGGAGGGTAACTTCGCATCACCTCGCTAGACTATTGCCTTTTGGGACTGAGCAAAGATGGGAGAATCATCTTCCCTCTGAAATAGCTCTGTATGTACTAATGGACACTATGTCCCTACCTTAATGAAAGTTTGCACTTTTCCCCTCAAAAAAAAAAAGTGTAGCATGTAACTCATGACAACCCAATTTGCACATGAGAAAATTGAGTTGTGGTCAAGCAATAGAGCCTTGCTGAGTATGTGTGTAACATTCTACGCAAGTAGGTTAGTTAATATTAAATCATAAAGTTGTGATTATTTTGGAGTCTATTATGACGGTTTTTGACGAGCAGCAAATTACAAGACTGTAACAAGTTGGCTATACGTACATTTGGAAACTAACTTAGAGCACCAACTATTGACCCTTTTCTTACAAAGTATACAAGTTTTCCTCAAAAGCGTTCAATTGACAAGTCACAAGTGTGATTCCAAGACAAAAAAAAATTGAAGTATGCAAGATATTCCATACTCTCTCCTCAAAAAAAATTCTCTGGTCCATAACACCAACCTTTGTTACCAAAGTCTGTGGAAAATTTCGTCCAATCCCCAAGTTTGTGGACAAATAATTTAATAGTAGGCTAGTGGCATCATTATTGCATCCTATGATTCCTAATTTTGCCCTACAGGTGGTGCTTGATTAATAATGATTAATGCATTTTTCTTGCCTCGAAATAGATCTGCCTATATCAAGCTAACGAACAAAGGTCGTCTTGACATGCCCTATGACCGATGAGAATTGAGTCCGTCTACCTCAGGTGAAAGATGAAGGGGTTTATTAATTATTATTCCTGTTTTTTTTTTCATGATTCCCCTCTAAGGCTATGTTTGGGAACATAAGATGAAATAGAGCTGAAACTGATAAGATAGCTGAAATAGAGCTAAAACTGATAAGGTAGCTGAAAGGAGGTGAACTGATAAGGTAGCTGTTTCAGCACCTTAAATTGAGATGTTATATTTGATAGCAACTCAATTTCAGTCATTTTTTGAGCTTAAATTTTATTTAAGCTTTTACCCCTTAACACGACTATTTATTTTAGTTGATTTAAACTTTTAGCACCTACTCATTTAAGATGACTTAAATTTGTTGCCAAACAGAGCCTAAATATATTTCCTTTTCTTTGACACATGATTTTTTTTACTTGTGTCACTGCTTTAAAGGGGAAAAGTGCATAAACCAAAAGAGAGGGGAATTATGAAATTAAGTCATGAAAATAAAAGGAACAAGAAAGAGAAGGGGAAGGATTGTCATAGGTAAAGTTGTCTTTAATATATTTTGACGTCGTATCTGAAGCAACCAATCTTTCTCAAATCAAAGATACTAAACATTACCGTACTAATACATAGTAGTTTTCAATACTCTCTTAGTAATTACAAGGAAATTATTTAGGTAGATATAAATACAGAGCAATATTATAGTACAAACTAATCATTAATAATACGCACATCCTCCATCTAAAGTGGAGCATGTAACTCATGACAACCCATTTGCACATGAGAAAATTGAGTTGTGGTCAACCAATATAACAAAGCCTTGTTGAGTATGTGTGTAACATTCTACACAAGTAAAATAGTTAATATTAAATCATAAAGTTGCGATTATTTTGAGGGCTATTGTGACGGTTTTTGACGAGCAGCAAATTATGAGACTGTAACAAGTTGGCTATACGTACATTTGGAAACTAACTTAGAGCACCAACTATTGACCCTTTTCTTACAAAGTATACAAGTTTCCCTCAAAAGTGTTGAATTGACAAGTCACAAGTGTGATTCCAAGTCAAAAAACAATTGAAGTATGCAAGATATTCCTTACTCTCTCCTAAAAAAAACTTCTCTGATGACCATAACAACCACCTTTGTAACCAAAGTATAAAGGCCATGAGGATTCAGAATAGGCTTCTTTCTATTCATATTGATTCAGGTGATTGGGTGAATGATCAGAACATAGTGCACAAGCCTTTCTTAGTTACTCTTGATTGCTATATTCATTTTACGGATGGAGGGCTAGGATTATTATGATATACACTGGGGACCAACCATATCTTAAGTTTCATGTAAGATGCAAACAAATGATGCTCAACCATCTAATCCACTCCCTCTCATATTGTTTTGTAGATAGCCATTTTAAACAAAAATATCATTCATATGCATGGTCTAAATCAAACAATGTGAAATTATTTCATAGCCAAATCCACATCCTTTGAAAGGGGCTCTTAATCTTCCAGCCTTCCTATAAATTGCTAAATGCAGCAAGACATTTTTCCCATACCTACAGCGCGCCGACGGCAATATAAGAGCATTGATAATACAGATGGAAGTATTTCACAAAGGGCACAATGTATCAGGTTTGATGCAAGTCTAACAATGTGATGAATATACTATTTTGGACTAGTCATATTGTTGCAAACAATCCTTTTCCAATTCATCATTAAAGGGAAGCTACCACTCAAGTAGAGGGGATCAACATGGGCCCAGCCTGAAAATTAGCAGGTTCTTAAAAACATTATTCGGCCCGTGGTTGGGGCCCGGCCCGATTTTGGGCAAAAAAGTCGAGCCATAGATAACCTAAATTTGAAAATTTATGTTACATTTTGGCCCGGGCTGAATTAGCGGGCTTCGGCGCACAAATTTCAGCCTGAGGCTTTGGCCGGAAATAGGCTACTTTTTTATCAAAGCCCAGCCCATGATCACCTCTACTCTCAAGTAAATTTGTGAATATATAGCACTGTGTTTGAACTATAGTTGAGCATATGCTTGAGATAGTTAGAAATTCTTAAGAGACCAAGAGAGACTTGTAGAAGCATCAATTGGGAAAAATTAATTTCGCTTTCTAAATAATAGTCATGAATCATTTGACCAACATCTTACCTTGTTTCATAGCAATCAGATTAGTAAAGTTTTTCCCCTATATGTTATCTATAACAACTTTATTTCATATAATCAGATTAGTAAAGTTTATATCCCCAGCAGCTTTAGGCAAACACTTGCCCACATTATAGAAACTTAAAGTTTCCACCGTAATATTAATATCCAAATTGAATAGGAATGGATCAGAAAGAATTAGCTAGATGGAAAGAAGTTTTAGAGAAAGCCATTTTAAGAATTACTGTATATTTATAGTTTTGGTCTTTCAATTTTCAAACCATTGTAGCCTTGTAGGTATTGGCGAATGGTTAAAACCTACACTTGCCGTGAACATGTTTTGGGACAATTATATTTGGAGTTGCATGTCATATATTAGGCGACACTTGTGTGTTGAAGAAGAGAGAAAAAAAATATTGTGTATCTTTAAATAGCCATGTTTTAGAAATACTAAGTAAAAAAAACCAACAACTTTATATTTGTAGATTTTTGAAAAGAGACTATTTTAAGTATACTTTTGACACACTTCATTTTTACAAATATATAGATCAAATTTTTCTTTAACTAAATATGATAATCAGTTAAAATTTATTTTCAACCCTCCTTTCTAATTTTTTGGATCTGCCACTGGCTGGCGGTAAAAATGAACAAATCAAACTTAAAAATGAATTACTACAACCTAAAAGTGAACTAAAACATATTAATGATGAAGTAATTCATCTCTAGAAATAACTCTAAAAAATGAAAACCTAAATAGTAAAAAATAAACGAATCAAACTTATAAATGAATGATGACAACATAAAAGTGGACTAAAACATATGTTAATGATGAGGTAATTAAAAAACAGATTTTAAAAATGAAAAGATAGCAGTAAAAGAATGAGATCCTAAATTTAAAAAGTACAAATAATTAAAATAAATCTAAACGGGGCACACTATCTAAATGACATAAAATTATATCTTTATTATATGGGTTTTTCTAACCTATGCACCTAGTGCAAGGTTAAGCCTTATCTATTCAATAAATTAATTAACTAAACTAGAATATCCTCCCTACAATTATGCTTAATATATATTAATAACAATTTTGGTTTGATAAAAAGAAAAGATAAAATATATATTAATAAGAAAACTAACTTTTTAGCATAATTATAGGGAAGATATTCTATTTTAATTAATCAATTTGTTTAATAGATAAGGCTTAACCTTTGCACTAGGTGCATAGGTTAGAAAAACCCTTATTATATAAGGAAAAGAGGGAGGAAGATGACGTCCCCTCTTTGAAAATATTAAAGTTCCCTTAATGATCTAATAAAATGAATAAAAATTACAAAAGAAAATAATTTAATAACCCTTTCTCATTTCAACTTGTCATTCTAAACAAGTTAAAAATGATATATACATCAAATATTTCAATCAAAAAAATTAAATTGAAAAAATATCTTGACCTTTTTTTATAAGAGAAAATGGTATACATGACCTCCACTTGAAAGTGTGAAACACTCACTACCTTTGATACCCTTTACTTCAGTTAAACCAACTCATTATATCTATTATTTTTGTTCAAAATTTATTCACAAAAACTTAATATTAAAAATCCCTCACAACCTTTGATTTGTTAGTTTGTTACATTAGTGAATTAATATATCTAAATTTATCTAACTATTAATCTTTCACATTTTAAGTGTAGTCATAACTATACTATGGATGGACTATATAATAGAATAACAAGTTTTGAAATTAACGCACGCATCGCGTGCATATAAGGCTAGTAGTATATATTCTAAAAAATTTGAATTGTAGTAGGAACAAGATATACTCCATCTGTGACGTTTCTTTTTTTTCTTTCCTATTTCGAATCTTGGCACTACTTATTAAAAGTTAAGAGAATATTCTACATTTTTTCCAATATGTAAAAGAAAACATAGTTTTTTTTTTTTTTTTGCTAAGTAAGAGAGATATATTCACACCAACAAACAATTTACAACCTAACTAGCCAAAAAGCTAGAACAAACTATACAGTATTGTGTTTAATTTTATGCCACCATATACTATCTTTGTGAGAGATTTTTTGAGGCATAACTGCATCAATTCTCATAACTAAATCATACTTCAATCTAGCAACAATTTTCTCCACCTTCCAAACAACCCCATTACAAATGGCTTCATTGCGAGCCCACCAAACTAAATACACAGTAGCCAAAATTGCAGCTGACTAGCATTCTTTTGGAATTTTGATCGCTTACTTCTTTTCAAAAAGTGAATAATTCATTGGAACTCCTCCTGAGTGCTTTTGATCTCCATCCATCTATACATTTCTTGCAAGCAGTGCTTAGTATAATGACACTTGAAAAATAGATGAGCATGATTTTCAGTATGAATACAGAACTGGTAGGCATCATCAACTAGAACACCGATATTATGCAATCTATCAGCAGTCCTGAGCTTACCTTTTATACCCAACCACCCAATAAACCTGTGCTTTGGCTTTGCTAGCCTGTTTCAAATGTAAACATCCCAGTGAACTTTATCTCAATCCCCTGACATCAATTCATACATCTTCCTCACATTGAACTTTGTCATCTGCTGCAGGTCTTGTAAAGTGATATATGCCTTAATCTCCTCTTTAACAATGCATATCTGCTTCCAATACCAGCAGGAGTCCCCAGGTGGCTTGTACTGCCACCAATCTGTATCCTTGACATAAACTGAATGTATCCATTTTATCCACAAATTGTCCTGCTTTGTAGCTATTGCCCATACATACTTTGCCATTGCAACTCTATTCCATTCTTTCACTCTCCTTATACCCCCACCTGCTGACTTTGGACTACAGACTTCCTCACATCTTATATTCCCAGGCTTGGAGCTATAATAGGAGCCACTCCACAAAAATGCCCTACAGATTCTTTCAATATCATTCAACACAGTCTTGGGAAGAATAAAGGCCTGAGCCCAGTACTTATGTATACTTAACAAAACTGAGTGAATCAGTTGCACTCTTCCTGCATAGGAGATGTTCCTGCTACTCCATAACTTGATTCTTCCACTCATCTTTTCCACCAAACTAGCACATTCAGCCACTGAAATTTTCTTAGCACATATGGGAACCCCCAAATATTTAAAAGGAAGCTTATTATTATGACCAAAACCAGTCACATCCTTTATTCATTCAATCATCACAGGATCCACATTTGCAGTATAAAACTCTGACTTAGCTTTACTAATACATAGACCAGAAGACTCAGAGAATAAAGTGAAGGCCTGAAGCATCATATAAATCGAAGCAAACTCACCCCCACAACAAAGAATGATGTCATCAGCAAATACCAGATGGGCCGGGTGAGCTTCAAAGTTTTACATCTAGGGTGGAAAACAAACTCAGGGCTTTCACTCATTTTGCTCATCACCCTAGACATGTACTCCATACAGACAACAAAGAGTAATGAGGACATTGGGTCTCCCTGCCTCAAGCCCCTTTTTGATTCAAAATACCCATGTAAGGACCCATTTATCATGAGAGGTTAATTTTGGAGTCCTAACACAAGTCATTATAAGAGAAATGAATTTTCTTGGAAAATGTAATTCTTCCAACATTTCATGCAAAAATTCCCAATTAATGGTGTCATACGCTTTCTTCATGTCCAACTTCATCATACAACTAGCTTTGACATTTTTCCTACCATAAAATCTCACAATGTCTTGACAGACCATAACATTGCGAATGATAAATCTCTCATGGACAAAGGCCCCCTGGTTTTCTGCTATGATATTAGGTAACACCAATTTAAGCCTACTTAGTGATGCATTTATACAATACATTGCAACACGCAATAGGCCTAAACTCTACAACACTACTAGGACAACTTACTTTAGGAATTAAAGCAAAAAATAGTAGCATTTAATTAAGTGAGAAGTTTACCAGTTTCAAAGAAATTGAGGATAGCTTGAGTCACTTCACCTCCAATAATGTGCCATGTATCCTTATAGAAATGACCTCCAAACCCATCTGGGCCTGGAGATTTATTCCCTGGGATAGAGAATAGAGCATATTTGACATCAGCTTCACTAAAAGGAGCCTCTAACAACTTACTTTGCTCTGCATTGATCCTGGGACCCATATTGATAACTTCAGCACTCACTTTCTTTCTGTTCTGCAATGTTGAGCCAAGTAACTTCTAATAATACTTCAAGAATGCTTCATTTACAGCTCCTACATTTTCTTTCCACACACCTTCATCATCATGAATGGCATATATAGTAGGGGTGAGCACAACCGGGTACCCGGCAAAATTTCATAGACCCAGACCTGGTGGTTCCTAAAAAACTGAAATTGGAACCGGTCCAACCGGGCATTAAAATTTTCGACCCAGAGGGTCCGGAATTTGGTACCCGGAACTGGTCCAACTCGAATTTTCTTCCAAATCAGTCAGCTTAATATAAAAGTTAACCAAGTACGCTATAATTTGGACAAAATTATGCTTAATAGAAAAAAATAGGCCATGTGTCGTAGAAGCATAGATACATATTAAAAGCAGAATGTGGAACAAAGACTGAAAAAAACAAGAGATAAATTTATCTACGACAATTTGACATTTCAAATACAAAGAACAAGGGCAGAATGAAATCAAGTAATTCATAGCTGAACTTGGGGCGACAAAATTTGTTTTAAATTTCATTCTTTAACTTCGAAATTACAAAAAAAGTACCAGGTACCTGGTCCCAGATCCGGTCCCACCGAGTACCCAGACCCAGAACCGATTAAACCGGGTAACCACCAGGTACCGGGTCTGGAAAAATTCTACCCGTACTTGGAACCGCATGCAACCGGGTCTCCTTTTTTGGACCCAGACTGGGTCCAGGTCTGGACCTGGCGGGTCTTTGACGAGTCCGGATCTGGGTCCGGGTACCCAGAATTTTTGCTCAGCCCTAATATATAGTATTCTGAACTTTCCTTGCCCTGATGGACTGATAAAAAAAAGAGCACAATTATCATCCCCTTTCTTTGCACCATGCAAGTTTAGCCTTCTGAGCTAAAAAAGACAAATAATGACCATGGACATCCTTGTACTTCTTTGCTACAACTCTCTCAACTTCATAAAGGCTGACATCATTTGGCTGAGCATGAACAACCAGCTGGCACTGCAAAAGTTCCTTCTTAGCTACAACATCAGCACAATGTATCTCAGAAAACCCACTGGCATTCAATTTCTTCAACTCAGCCTCAATACATTTCAATTTTTGTACAACCCTAAACATAGGAGCTCCTCTGACTTGGACATTCCAACTTTCATCAATGATGTCATTAAAAGAAGCAGTTGAACTCCACATCTTGAAATACTTAAAAAGTCTCCTACCCATTTCAACCTGAGGATAAACATTCACCATCATTGGTGAATGATCAAAAGACCCCTCAGGCATAAAATGGGTTGCAGCTGTAGGAAACATGCTTTCCAATTCATCATTAATCATCACCCTATCTAAATTACAGAAAACTCTACCATTACCAGTCTACTTATTGTTCCAGGTATAAAAACAACCTGTACTATCCATTCAACTCCTAAGAGCATATGTTTCTAGAAGCCTGACAACACTCCCTATTCTCTCATTTAAATTTAGAACACAGTTGAAGTCACCAGTCAAAATCCAAGGACCTTTGCAACCCTTAGCAATCTCCTCCAAATCACTCTAAGCCTCCAATCTACCATTAGCTTCATTAAAAGCATACAAAAAAGTGCATAAGAATTATTCCCTACCATTCACTGTAGCAACTTTGCAATGCACAATTTGACTTGGAACTGCCAAAATTGTAACCACAAAGCTTTTTGGATTCCATGCTATCACAATTCTCCAACCCTTATGGTAGGCAGAATTGGAAGTGAAGCACCTACCAGAAAATAAATTATTGTAAAGGCCCCCCCATATTGCAAGCCTTTACCTTGGTTTCAAAGAGACCAACCAGCCCAATTGCTCCAACATTAAGAAATTTCTATACATCCTTTTGCTTTTTAGCATGGTTAATCCCCCTGACATTCCAACACACATTTCTATCCATGCTCAGTAGGAGGCCTTCCACCTCCTCCATCTTGAGCATGACCATCAGCAATGACCCTAACAACATCAGCATCTGCACCAGTCTCATCATTGCCTTCATCATCCTTCACTTCTTCCTCCTGGATCATCTTAGATTCCTCAGTAGCTAAAACCTCAAAACCATTATGCAGTTCTGAAGATTTAGCAGCTGTTTCAATTCTCTTTGCAGGATTCTTCACACTCTGAAATTCCTGAGTTCGCTTTTCACTCTCAGCAGGTTTCTTCACAATACTGGGAATAGATTTAGTTTTAGGCTGTCATACCTTCTTTGAACTCTTCTTGCACTCCTCTTGTTTGTGTCCCATTCCCTTACACTTGCTACAGAAAATTGGCTTCCATTTATAAATGACATCCACCTTCACCAATTGGTCGATCAACCTCATTTATGAACTCAACCTGATCCACAAACACCTGATCAACTTCAATCATCATTCTAGCATACTGCAGTTTCTCACGCTTCAAAGTTGCTTGGTCTAGTTAGATTGGCTTACCAATCCCCCCAGCAATCTTGAAAATACACTGTTCTCGCCAATATTTGAAATCTAACTTCAATTGTACCCATGTTGGAACAGTTTTTACAACATCCTTGTGCATATTCACCAAATGATCTCATGGCTTCACAACTACTGGTTTATTATCAAAAAACACATCATTATTCGCCAAAATCAAATCTTTCTTCTTCATAGTTGTGAACCTCACCACAAAAATACCAGGTTTAACCATTGCTACCTTATCAATTCCATAGGATCTCCAAATCCTTCTCACAAAGCCTTCCATAACAGCAAAATAGGAGGGTTTGCACCAATCACATAGTAATATATTGCGGAATTCCAAAAATCAATTTCAGTTTGAATATCCTCCATACCAATTTTCACTACATTAAGTTCAATTCTAGGTTTATTAACGATTAATTGCTCCTCATAATTACTAGATTGTCCCAATTCAGTCTGAAGAGGATCAAATAGAATCATAATCGGATCCTTACCTGAGTTTCGAGACAATTTTCGACTCTGCTATGGAGTTTTCTGCTGTGCTGAATGGTGAATAGAGTCCAACCAGGCAGAGAAGGTTGCTCGCAGCTCCGATTGCTGTTGTAATGACTTCAGCGATGATCGAGGTATATAATCTCCTCATGAATGATCTCCGTTTCATTATCGATCTCCATACAAGACACACCAATTAACGAATCTGATGACTTCATCTTCTTCGCAGGAGAATCAGGATTCGACCCCTTCTTCTTCCCCGTCATATTCCCAGTCATGTCAACTTTTTGCTAAGCTCTAGTAGTTCTAGCCATGGCTACCACATTCCAGGAGTGTGGAGAGAAAAACTAGAGAGAGAAAGTTAACACTTCTTTTTTTTAATACTCAAGAGAGAAAACATAGTTATGTGCAGTTTTGTTTGATTTGTCTCAATGAGTACATTAAGAATATCAAAGTTTTGTACCAATATGCAACCATACGTTTCATTAATTGTACTAATTAAAGATGTCAATGATATAAAACATGCATTGACCAGTGTGAAAAAGCAAACTAGAAAACAAAAAGAAACAAAGGAAATAGTATACTTCTTCTGACCTTTATTAATTGTAACAATTGGTTTTTTATTCTATTCACACACAGCCCTATCACCATCAATTGTGATTTCTACAAACGAAAAAAAATATAATTGGTCTTGTTAGAGCATAATCACCCATGCATGTATTTTCGTGTCATGCAAAAACATCAGCGAGTGTCATCGAAAAAACATGGTCTTAGGTAAAATATTTTGGGTCATCCCATGATAAGGTGAAGAACAAATCATGAGATGATCGAAGTCATAGAGCAAGTCATCAAGTGGGGCCCACAAAATGTATATTATGAAATTTGTAATTGAAATATCTTAAAAATTACAAAGTTAAAATAATAAAATAATTACCACTGGTCATAATTTTTTGAGATTTATAAATAGACATATACTTTGCCATATTTTAACATGTTTCTTAAATTATTCATTTTCTCTTTAAATTTTATACACTTGAGTTTTTATTTCGGAATAATACTATCAAAATGGGTCATAAGGCATGATCAACTTTTGTAAGATGAGAGAAAAAGTTGATAAGAGAGAGGATGACAAGTTTTTTGGATCACGAGTGACCATGTTATTATATTAGTCTCAATATATACTTTCAACATATCAACTTTTTATAAATTTTACTAAAAGGCAGGGGCGGATCCACTATGGGTTCACTGGGTTCAGTTGAACCCATAGTGGATTAGATAAAGATCTGTTCTTGCATTATCGTATCACGGAAGGACCTTTGCATTGGTGGTGATAAGCCCAAATAAAAAGTTTGTAGCTTGGGTAATATCTCCGGTTCGATTCTTGTGGTGGGCAAAAGCTCAATTATTTTTTGAAATCGCTTAAACTAAGCAAAAAGCTAAGTCCTCCTTTCTAGCTGTCTAAATGATTGGTTTTTTGTGAAAATCGTTAGTTAGGAGAATTTTGTTCTTTCACTGGCAATAGGTCAACTCTTACAGTTATTTTTGACACTTAGGGGGGATTGTTGATATCCTTCATAATTGGTATGCTAAGATCACATTTGGTGGCTTGTGTATTGCCTCACAGTAACATGTTTATAAGTAATGTGATTTGTGAATTTGTAGAATGACTAGAATCTCACTGTTATTATTAGGTTTTTTGTTTCCTCGATCCTTTTCCTTGCAACGCCAAATGATGCTGGGGAACTATATTATTTTATTAAAATCATATAAGCTATATTCAATCTACTTTCAAATTTTAATGTTCATTGTACTACTATAATAGCACGTGTTATATTATTCGCTATTTCATCCTATTATCTCGGGTTTGTTACTCAAATAAATAATGTTTACATTACATATATATTGAAATTCTTTGTTATTCGATGTTGCGCACTCGTGCTCGGTAAGTTTACGTGTCCAAGAGTCAATTTAGAGATTTAGTGAAACTTTTCCAAAATTTTGGTCCAAAATGAAGTGCTTAAGGAGAAGATTGTCTTTGAGTGCCTGTATAGGCCTGCTACATGATGATTTGCTTATATTCGAACCCATAGGTTTAAATCTCTGGATCCGCCACTGCTAAAAGGTAATTAAAGATATTAGTGGTTAAAATTGTCCATTGACAAGCATGAAAACTCAAATATTGTAATTAATAAAGAATGAACGAAGTATATAATAACAAAAACATATTTGTATTGCATTTTCTAGCCAGCGATGAGTATAGATAAAAATTAGTTATAAATGAGACAAAACTCATATAGAACTCTTTATAAATAAAACTGAGATCTCAAACTCAACGGTCAACTCTCTAAAGTAGCAATGCAATTTAAATCAGAAATAAATACCGAAAGATTGTAGATTATTTTACATAATATTCAAGCTTACAATGAGATCTAACGTGAACATTACATGTGATTGCTGAGCCTGATATTGGTTGCAGTAGAAGAGATTTAATTCTTTTTTACCCGTTATAACTTTGAAGTATATGTATGCGTTCCACACAAAAAAGAATCAAAGAAAAAGCCATTGCACCAAGCCAGCAAGGCTGCTACCAAGGCCCTGTTCTTTTGGATTTATTTTCAGCAAAAATAAGTAAAAATAAGTTCAGTTCAGCCAAAATAAGTTCAGTTCAGCCAAAATAAGTAAAAATAAGTTCGGTTCAGCCAAAATAAGTAAAAATAAGTTCGGTCAAAGCAAAAATAAGTTTAGTTCGGCCAAAATAAGTTCAGTTCAGCCAAAATAAGTTCAGTATACTATAATGTTGTAATTAGTATATTTGTTTTCAATATTACTATTAATATTGTTATTATTATTAATATTATAATTATAATAACGCTGAATTTGTAATTATTTTTAATTTTTTAATTTTTTAAATTTTTTTATTTTTTTTTATTTTTTTTTATTTTTAATTTTTTAATTTTTATATTTTTTTTAATTTTTAATTTTTTAATTTTTTTTAATTTTTTAATTTTTAAATTTTTTGTTGTATTTTTATTTTTTTATTTTATTTTATATTTTTATTTTAATATTTTATTTATTTATTATTTAGTAATTATTTATTATTATTATTATTTTATTATTATTATTATTATTATTTTTTATTATTATTATTATTTATTTTTTATTATTTTTTATTTATTATTTATTATTTATTATTTATTATTATTATTATTTATTATTTATTATTATTATTTATTATTATTTATTATTATTTATTTATTATTTTTTTAATTATTATTTATTATTTATATTTATTATTATTTATTATTTATTATTTATTATTTATTATTTATTATTTATTATTTATTATTTATTATAATTATTTATTATTATTATTATTATTATTATTATTATTTATTATTATTATTTATTATTATTTATTATTTATTATTATTAATTATTATTTTTATTAATTATTTATTTTATTATTATTTATTATTTATTATTATAAAATAATAAAATAATAATAATAAGTATTGATAATATTATGTTAATAGAGTTTAGTTCAGCAAAAATAAGTTCAGTTCAGCCAAAATAAGTTCAGTTCAGCCAAAATAAGTTCAGTTCAGCTAAAATAAGTTCAGTTCAACCAAAATAAAATAAGTTCAGTTCAGTTCAGCCAAAATAAGTTCAAAAGAACAGGGCCCAACTCTTAAATTTAAGATGCATTAAAGAAAATTAGCTTGGTGTCACTTTTCAGGGTGGCTGCGTGGGGGGTTGATTCCATCACAATATCACATAGTTTGACTTGAACTAACATTGCTAAATTTATCTGGACCACCAAAGTATCATGTTTCTACTCCCTCCGTTTCTTTTTAATGATTACACTTACACTTTTCACGCATGCCAATGCAAAATTTTGAGGATGCATATCTCTAGTTTTGTATTTGTAAAAATTATAAAAAGTACATATTAATAAAACACATACTAAGACGAATCTAACAAGATCTCACATGACTATGTTTTTATTCATGTATAAATCACAAATGAGGGTCAAAGTGCAACTTGTGAATAGTGTAAAATGTCAAAGTGTAACAATTAAAATGAAACGAAGGGAGTATATAATAATAAATTAGTAATTGGTAAAGCCCAATATGTAAATTGCCTTTAAGCAGCAACGTACCAACTCTTCCACGTATAATGGTAGTAATACTCTCTAAAAATATGGATTAAATGAGGGAAGAGTAAGATACCAGGCATTGGCAAATTCAAGATTTTCTTTTTTCATGAGAACACCTCCATCCTAATTCATGTGCAGTTACATCAATAAACACCTCATAGTTATCACCAGAGTCGTCTTGTACAATTTAGGAGCCCTGTGCTAAATTAAATTATAAGGATTGAAATTTTTTGGCGAATAGGAAGAGACCAAAGAGTCATTAATGACGTTTTTTTTGGAGAATTGAAGAGACCAAGCAAAACACCAGATAGAAATTAACCTCTTTGAATTTGCATCCAACATTACACTCTATAAATTGGAAAGGAACAATATGTAATTAGATTTAGTTTTTTTTTCTTTTTACTTTGGGCGGACAACTAATAGAATTGGACCCTTATATTTTGGGGGCCCTGTGCAGTTGCTCACCCTGCACATGTCCCCTGGTTATCACTGCTTTCACACTAGACGAAATTAGGCACTATTGTCGACTTTTCTTTCAAATTATTGATAACTTCCTCACATTATACACTCTAAAGGATTTTAGACTCATTTTTCATTATATCGGTCATAGGTTAGGCTCTTGTATAGAAATTATTAACGAAACGGTAATCATAATCAGCTTGACCTAGGAAAGTTCCAATATGAATTTCATCTCTTGTAGTTGGCAACTACTTGGAGTTTTCCAAGATCTACAGTAACTTCTTCCTTAGGAGTGATGTGGCGTAACATGGCAACCTCTCAAGCCAAAACTTTATACTTCCAAAATTCTAACATACAACAATTTTTGGTGAAAAGTCAAACCAAGATATCGTCTATGAGCACTCGTGGTCTTCTCTATTCTTTGGGTAAACCAAGATATTGTCTATGAACACCAGTACACCACTACAAATTGATTCATGTAAGCCTTGAGATATGATGCATCAAATCGTTTGATATTACTGGTGCATTAGTCAACTCATAAGGCATCACTCTAAAATCATAATTGACATTATCACATCCTACATGCGTTCTTTAATCAAACCAATCACCTATCATTGGGAGGGAGTACTTATTTTCTTACTGTTACTTAACTCAGCACAAAATAGTTAATCAAGTAACCTTAGACTACCTTCCTTCAAGATTGGCGCGCCGATGGCGAAACACTAGACCTTACATAACTATTCTTTGAAAGGTCCTTAATTTACTCATTCTAGCTAGAGCCACACAATATAAACCTTATAATATGGGTTTTTCGCTTTAGGTTTTAAGTAAATAATATGCTCAATTTCTATTATTAGAGGCACAGACACCATGAATCTCTTCTAATAGTACATCCATATATTCATTCACAAGTGAAATATTTTTCATCTTTATTCCTTCTACGTACATCCAAATTTTGGATATTGCACAAGTATCAACAACACCTTTTCCTTACACAAAAAAAGAGTTCATAGTTGAGATGATCTTTGCACCATACATACTTCTTATATAATACTTTCATTCCCTTTGAATAATAGGGCACTACATCTAGAATATTCAAAAGCATCCCCTCCTAGCTAGTCCGATCTAATGTTACCGTGTTTAAACAAACAAACTCAATCCAAAAAATAAACTTGTCCCGGCCTGATTTTCCCATGTTTGGACAAACAAACTCAACCCAAATAATATATCTATTCCGACCTAACTCTAATCCTCTACGATTCAAAATAGATCACTTTTTAAGGTAAAAGTCCGACCTGCTGCATAATTACCTCTAGTAAAATATTCAAACGACAAGCTACGACCATAGAATCTTTTTGAAAGATAAGAGGATTTCCCCCGGCCCATGAAACAGGGTAAATTGTTCCATATCATAATTAGACAAAAAAGATGAGAGCTCACTTGAGCAATACTTTTCAGCACTGTCTCTAACTTACCCCCACACCACACTTTATAATAGCATAACATAACATTACTAACATTAGCTTATGCTATACTATCGCATATATGTCAGTTGCTAGAAACGTGAACAATAATGGACACTCCAAAAACAAAATAAAAACAAATTTATACAACCAAACCAAACCAAACAAATTGATTAACAAGGAATACCTTGTAAAGTTGGCAATAACAACTCCATTAAACCCCAGCAACTGTAGAACAGTAAACTTCCTTTTTCAGCTTCCAAACACTAAAAATCAACAAACACATCTTTCAATTGTAGTTCAGCTGCTCCTTTCTCATCAACTACTCACATTTATTACATTTATTTTTCACTTTGTACAGTAATCATCACTTCATTCTGTTCTTATATCATTCAATTTCTGTTTTTGTTCATTAAATTTTTCTGGGTCCTCCCCATTTTTTCTTCTTCATCATTTCTCTTTTTCTCTTATCATTTTCATATTCTTCTTTTTTCTGGGTATGTGAGAGATAAAGAGAGAGGTTAAAGAAGATGCCTTTAGTGAGATTTACAGTGAAAAATGAATATGGGTTGGGAGTTGAAGAACTGTATAAAGATGGGGTTCAATCTGAAGATCCTAAACTTGTTCTTGATGGTGTTGCTGTTGCTGGTCTTGTTGGTGTTCTTCGCCAATTAGGTGATCTTGCCCAGTATGATCTCTTTCTCTCTCTCTTTAATTTTTTTCCCTTAATGTATTTTTCTTCCTTATTTTGGTGTTGATTTTAGACTAAGTTGACAAATTGATTTCCCAGTTTTCCCTTTTCTGGTAGATTTTGTTTTTCTAGAGTAAATTAGGGAACTAATTCCTACAAAAAACAAATAAATATGGGAACTAAAGCCCTGTTCTTTTGGGCACAGTTTCAGTTCAGTTGAGTTCAGCTACATTCCTCTCACAGTTTTACTTCAGTTCAGTTCAGCTCGTTTCAGTTTAGTTTAGTTCAGCGCAAAAGAACAGGGACTATACTGGGTTTTTGTTGTAATTGTTGGGTTTTTGTTGCTTTTGTATAAGAGTGAGATATATGGGTTATTGAAGATCAACTTTGGTTCTTAATCAACAATTAGGACGTTTACTAGCTGAGTTTGGGGATATGTTCAAATCCTTGGGTTTAGCCTTGAAATAGAAATCATGTTGTAGAAAATGTCCCTTGCTGATGACCATGGTTATGCAACATCATCTTTTGACGTGTTTTTTTGGTTCCCGATTAATTTCAATTACCATACACTACCGCATCTAAAGTGGTAATGGAAGTTTGGGAAGAAATATAGGAATTTGGAGATGGACATACATTATTATTGACATGAGTCTTTCTTTCACGGAATTTACCTATATATTCATTATCACTAGTGTCATTTATTGCTGCATACCAAAATGAGGCGTACGGATTTTTTAGCTTCATATTGATATAATTTGAAAGGATGGTTTTCGTGCGAGTCATATTTGCTATGGGTTGTATTTTTTAATTTTTTTTTTGTGTTGATATTTGATTTTTCTTAAATCTTCGGGGTGGGGATGTGATAGAAGAGGGTATGGAGATTTTTGAAATTTGGTTTGTAGAAGCATCAAATGGTTGAACTTTTGTACAATCAATCCTCATTTGCATGCAATTGTTTGAGACTGGTGGTCCTGTTGCTGATTGTTGTATAGGAAGCTCAGCTGATTTGGGAGTTAGAAGCAACTATTTTATCACTTTAGTGTTAACTTTCTGCAACAACATTACCGTGTTTACTGTGATCGAGCTAAGGAAAGTTGCTTGGTTTGTTTGAGGAAGTGCTTGACAAGAGTAGGCTAGGAGGTTTCTTTATTCAGTCATCCAGTCAACCAACTTGAAAAATGTATAAGCTTAGGAGGTTTCTTGATTCATAGTAGTTTGTCATGCAATACTTTGAGTTCTTGCCTATTGAACATCCTCCTTTTCTCCCTTCTTGTTCGCTTATTACTAGACCTGGCAAAGTGGATCCAACACTATGACCTGTACTCGTGTCGGTCTGTCGGACACTCGTACCCACCAATATCTCTACCCACTTCACATAGTACATTAAAAGTTTGTTGGTTAATATGAATATGGTTTTTACACAAAACATCACTCTCTCTAATTAGTTTATTCAAGTTACACATTGTTGTTTTTCTTCTAGTCGTTTTGTCCTTTTCTAGTTCTTCAGAATTATAAAGCGTTTTCCTCTTTAACTACCACATCAAATATAGCGATCTAACATTTTGATCATGGTAAGTATGAATCTAAGAAGTTCCATTTCCCTTTTCTTTTTCAAGGAAAGATCAAAACAAGCCATGTGTACCTGAGATTATTAGCCAGTTTATAGAAGATACTTCTTTAACATATGAAACATCTATATAATATGTATGGCCCAAGAATAATAGAATGTCTCATCCTAGTCGTAACTCGTAACTAATGAACAACACCTTTTCTTTTATCATTCCATAAACAATACACCAGAAGTAACAAAGTCTAGGAACTAGGAAGACCAACATAGTGTCATTCCAATCCAACTGAAAAAATTAACCACAAGCTCGAAAAGAGTATTTAAAGCCACAATTCAAGAGATTAAACATGGAGCACAACCTCAACATCCAGCGAATCCTTCTCATAGTCATCCTTGGTACAATTAGAACAACAAATGCAATTCTATACTCTTCTTCCACGGGTAAAGCAAACTAATGAACTACAGTAATTATTGAAGTCATAGCCACCTTAAAAACAAACTAGAGCTTCCATCAAATTATGCCATACTCACTCTGTCTCATGCATAGGCAACTCCATGACTTGATATATAAACAGCTTGCAACACACAATATTAAAAAGTATAAGGAAATAGACGGGGAATGAAATTTACAGGAGAATAGAAGAGATTTGCAGGCCAAATTGATAGAGAAATTTTCAGAGAAATGAAAGTTTGCAAAGAAAGTGAAACAAGAAAATAGAGCACAACTATATAGCAGTCATGGTATTAAATCTCCGCCTCATCATCATAAAGATTTTTTAGCTTAGTAGCTTACCATGACAAAGATATTAGGCCGCAAATCATCCACATTGCCTGTGATAGTAGTCCTTGACCACTATTGCTATTGCGATTTGCGACTGCATTCGAGATCTGACACCATGATCGTAGATGGTGGTATCGTGGTAGGTTTGGAAATTTGTAGATCCACTTCCAAAAAAAATAAAAAGGGAGGAAGCTAATTCGTCCAGGTACAGTTGTTGGTAGGAATCGCGATGGGGATAGAATTTTCGAGAAGGATCGAGCAAAGAGAAACCAGAAAAAAAAAAAACACTGAGGAGTGAGGAGAGTGAAGGATGAGCACAGCTATGTCTCATAGAGGTCATCGTGGTTGCAGGTGGATATTGGGGTTGGTATACTATCTAGGCCGGTGATGATGTTCTGCTGTTCAATTATAAATGGCATGGAGAGACTGTCAGGGTAGGGTTCGTAAACAGAGGTGGGGTTGGTAAACTAGTTTAGAGGACTTTGAGAGAGCCAATCTTAAGTAGTAAGGGAAAAGAATTCAAAAAATACTCAACCGAATAACATAAAAGTGAAACAAGGGTGTTCATTCCCTTTCTCTTTCTTGAATACACCCACCAAATGCCCCTATTGTTCTTACTTGTGCTTAGCTTCTTTCATTTACATATTCTTATCCAGATGCAATGTTAACCAAAGTCAACTTCTAATTCTGTTCTTACTGTGAGGTAATGCATAGATGTTTTACATCTGTGTACAATCTTTTTCTTTTCCCACGACCACCACTATAAGAAAGCAATCAACTACCACCAACTTCCAACCATAACGAGATTATGTGTGTAGACTTCAGCCTATTACCTAATCCCTCCAGACTTAGTTCCTTTCTCATGTTTTAAAAAAAAGTGTGGAGAAGGGAAAACTGAAAAAAAAACTACTGCTCTATCTCAAGTAGTATGGTTGGTTGTACTGAAACTTTTTTGTTGCTTAACAAATAACAAGTATGTCACTGTCACCAATGTAAGGCAGAAAGTTTGCTAAGGCATCCGGTATAGATTGTGACTTTTCTCCCACCCTTTGCTGTGGAATGTAGATTTGCAGCTGAAGTTTTCCATGGCTTGCAAGAGCAGGTTGCTTCTACCTCATCCAGAAGTCATAAACTGGTTAATCGTATTCAACTGATTGAAGCTTCACTTCCTTCAATCGAGAGGGCCATACTCTCACAAACAGACCACTTACGGTTTGCCTATACTCCTGGTATGCTTCTCTCTTATAATTTCTTTATATTGTTTGGCATATCAATTGTTCTTGTAAACTAATTTATCTCTGATTATCGTTTTGGTCCGCTGGTCTGAGTAGAGGAGGATCTGCTTTTGATATCTT
The DNA here is from genome assembly GCA_947646795.1 of Beta lomatogona. Taxonomy (NCBI): domain Eukaryota; kingdom Viridiplantae; phylum Streptophyta; class Magnoliopsida; order Caryophyllales; family Amaranthaceae; genus Beta; species Beta lomatogona. The sequence goes on from CANSNZ010000447.1 coordinate 2,585,976, forward strand.
ATCTGATTTTAGTTTCCCTGAATCTATGTACTGTTGCTCTGCTGAATTGTATTTTTCCTTATTTGATATCAAAGCATAAGTGTATATCCTGCAAGAAGAGTTCCCTTTTTTTAGGGCAAGCAAGACAGATCATCCCTTTGGTTAGTAGAGCCATCTACCCCCTCTGAAATATACATTGTGGTTGTTTGGATCATCTATCAACTACATATTCATGGTGTTAGTATGCCATGATTTTTCCAATTGGGAAAGACAATTCCCTCCAAATGTCATGTTTAGTAACTTTGTATGATTTTACAAGTTAGCATCTGCCTGTCATTCTCCAATCAAGTCCTTGTTTATGGTAATTTTATTGCTGATTTCATTATTTGGCTTTTCACCCCCGACCCCCAAACAACCCCCCCAAAAAAAAAAAAAAAAAAAACAGAAAAGAGGAGGAAGAAGAAAGAATAAACAATAGAGAGGACCTTTTCTTGACTAGTTGTCGTGCTTATCAGTGTTTTTAGGCTAGCATAGTGAAATGATCCTTCTGAAATTCTGTCTCAAGATTTGCAGTTTTGCAGGCTCTGAATGGCATTCTCGCATCAAAGAGGAGCGAAATCATTTCATCTGTGATGACTTGCCACATTTTATCATGGATTCATATGATGAGTGCAGAGAACCTCCACGTTTGCAGTTACTTGATAGGTGAGAATGACTTGTGAAACTGCTCATCCTGATTCTAAATCGTGCTTGTTCTCATAATTTGCTATTTATAGATTCGACCCCGGTGGTGCTGGATCTTGCTTAAGAAGATACTCAGATCCAACCTTCTTCAGGAGGGCATCATCTCGTTCTGAAGTATCTAACAATGAGAAATCTCAACGAGAAAGGAAGGGTCGGAAAAACAAGGTGCATTACTTCTCTTTTCAATTGCATTTCGATAGGGAGTGAGGATGCTTAATATGATCTTTAAGATAGGACAGGAAAACATACAGTTTTGCTTATGTGTCAGAAAGGTGATCACTTATGATTTATGAGTACAAATTAAGTAACATTTGTTCTATTAATGTAAAGATGGAACCACAAAAGACTAAGATAAAGTACATAAAATTTTATGCTTCTGATGCAATTTCAAAAAAAAAAATAGCGTTGTTTCAGGAAAATCAATTACCTCCATAAGTGAAGATTGCCTTGCATATTCATGAACTTTTTTAGTTTGCAGCCATGAATTTCTTGAATGTTTTGCTGTCCGTAAGTGAAGATTGCCTGCATATTCATGAACTTTTTTAGTTTGCAGCCATGACTTTCTTGAATATTTTGCCACTTAATTGAAAATGATTCATTGTCATTGCCTGTAATCTTCTTTTAGGAACTTGTGATCTATTTTCAGTATATTTCAATTAACCATTCACGATGTATAAGAAGCCTAATAGGACACCCACATTTCACAGAAAAGAAGATCTTGGCAACGGAGTGGACAACTTCCAAAGTCTGCACCACAAACTGTAAATGGCAGTTGCAGGTATCAGTTAGTTTACTTCTCTAAATTTATGAGCAGAACTATCATTGAATAACCATAGGTTGTAAATGGCGACTTTCTTTGAACTGATTTTTTCTTTGACATTATTGCTCTTTCTTTTGGCTAAAATTACATTTGATGGTTTTCAGGATGCAATTTTCCTCTACTGGCCAAGGACAGTCTTCTCTGTCACATACAGGTTCCACTTTTGACATGACCTTCAAATCAGATATGGGAGATCAATCAGATTCACGTGGTTCAAAGGATGGCGTAGATTTTAGCGATTGTGTTTCTTATCCAAGCATATTGACCTTGCCTGATGAAACCAAAAAACGGGGATCCTGTTCTTCAGTTACGCGGGCAGAAGTAAACAACAATGGATCAATGTACCGTGATGAGCAGACTACCGTAGCCAGTGATGATAAACTGTGCAGTCATGCAGCGGAAGCAACTGTTCCCCGCTCTTCTAGTGCAACCTGGGACGAGATACTGGAAATAGTTGAGCCTACAGATGTACATTATGAGATTGAGGATATCCGACAAGTGCCTGTGACAAATACTTCCCTTCCTGAGCAAGAGGTTAAGCTTGTGAATGAAGATGGTCTCAATCATTTTAACGACTTCTCTGAACATGGAAGTACCCCAAAATCAAAAGCTGATGAGTGGTACCCGAAAATAGCTAGTGATAGGAACTTTATTGATCCAACTGTGGATTATGAGATTAATGAAGTTCGAGATTTACTTAAGCCTAAAATTGACCTTCATGAGCATTATGCGGAGCTAGCTCGTCCTAATTTGTGCATGCAAGTGGTGGATTCGTCTGAAGGTGAAAGATCGCCTGAGCCAACTACAATTGGCAACTTAATAAATGATTCTATATACAGGAGACTGGGAACAACTGAGGCTCAATATTTTATTGATGCTAACTTTATCATTGCTGAGAACGAATTGGGAATGGTCGATTCTCTACATGCTGGTGCAGTGAATGTCTTTACAGAAGATGCTAACGAAGTAAAAGCGATTGAATGGAGCCAGCAGCAATCAGAAACAGTCAACACAGAGCATGTTAGTCAAAATGATAACTTTTGTGAAGATGGAAAGGATGTAAAATTAATTAGATGTAGCCACCAAAATATGGAAGTAGTCAATCCAGAGCATGTTAGTCAAGGGGATGGCTTTTGTGATGATGGAAACAGAGTGAAAGTTATTGAGTGGAACCAGCTGGAAGTGGAAACAAATAATGCAGAACATGTTAGTCAGGTGGATACCTTTTCTGATGTTGGAAACAATGTGAAACGAATTCAATGGAACCAGCGGGAAGTAGAATTACGAGATGATGAAAATGTTAGTCAAGTGTATACGTTTACTGAAGATGGAAACAGTGTGCAAGTAATTGAGTGGAACGAGCCTGAAGATATCGACAGCGGAACAGAAAACTTTGTTGATGCACTAAATACTATTGAATCAGAATCTGAAAGTGATTTTGAGACCGAAATGAAAAAGGAAGTACAAGCAACAGCTTTGAAAGATGAAATGGGAGAAGATACAGTGAATGGCCAAACAGCAGATATAAGAAATCATTTAGTACCAGGTCATCAATATGTTTCTGCATCCTATGATCACAAGGAAGGAGGCCTAGAATATATAGAGAGGTCAACCGCTTATGTGTCCAATATGTGGTCTCCACACCATATTCAGTCATCTCATGACAGGTTGGATTCAGGTTTGAAAGATGAAAAGGGAGAAGATAGAGTGAATGGTCAAACAGCAGATATAACAAATCATTTAGTACCAGGTCATCAACATGTTTCTGCATCCTATGATCACAACGAAGGAGGCTTAGAAGATATAGAGAGGTCAACCGCTTATGTGTCCGATATGCGGTCTCCACACCATATTCAGTCATCTCATGACAGGTTGGATTCAGGTTTAAAAGATGAAATGGAAGAAGATACAGTGAATGGCCAGACAGCAGATATAAGAAATCATTTAGTACCAGACCATCAACATGTTTCTGCATCCTATGTTCACAAGGAAGGAGGGTTAGAAGATATGGAGAGGTCAACTGCTTATGTGTCCAATATGCGGTCTCCACACCATATTCAGTCATCTCATGACAGGTTGGATTCAGGTTTGAAAGATGAAATGGAAGAAGATACAGTGAATGGCCAAACAGCAGATATAAGAAATCATTTAGTACCAGATCATCAACATGTTTCTGCATCCTATGTTCACAAGGAAGGAGGGTTAGAAGATATGGAGAGGTCAACCGCTTATGTGTCTTCATCCAATATGCGGTCTCCAGACCATACTCAGTCATCCACTGACAGGTCGGAATCGGCGGAAGGCCAGAAACTGGATGTTTCAACATGCTTGTTTGACAAACAGTCCATGGAAACCAGTCAATCTACCTCTCTCTCCAATGTTCCTCGGGTTCTAAGTGTTTGTGCTAATGATCCGCAGATAGTAGTAGAACCTGCAGTCTGCGAAATTGCAAAATCTGATTCTGAGGCTCCTGGTGATGAGAGGATCATTAGTGCATCTCATGTGCCTCCGGAATTATCAACTGGGTCATCTTCCACCTACTCACCTGCTCTCTGGACAAATGGAACTCTCCTAGGACTACAGCCTTCAAAACCTACTGTGTTTGGCAGGCCTAATTCTGGGGATTCTGCTCATACAAGTAATAGTAATGAAGTTGGTCAGTGCAGTCTTGATGCAATGCAGAAGGTTGATCATGCAGGAATTCTGGCTTCATCAGTAAATAAAATCAAGCATGGTAATAATTTGTCTCAACAAAGATTAGAGAAGACACATAATACAACTGTAGGCTATGATAAGAGTAACCTAAGTGATCATCCGTTAGTTGATCTGAGGAATGGTGATGCAATGCTTCTTGACAGTAAAGTCCTCATAGGTACAAATGTGAAAGATGTATCTTCTGAAGCTACTGGTGCAAGCGAAGATAGATCGTCATTGTTATCCCTGCTCGGTCGCGGTTTACTTAAAAATGGTCTGCGCAGGACAGGATCACTGGGTTTTGATGAAAGCCATGAAAGTAGTAGCCCCTTGAAAACTACTGAATTCGAAAAAAGATTCCAAAATTCTGTTTCACACTCGGTACCTGAGACTGATCTTAAAGGGAAGTTGAACTCTCCTGTGACTTCTCCACCACCATCTCCACCTCTTGAGCATATGAAGATATCTTTCCAACCTGTTGATGGATTTGATACTTCCAGATTAAAGCTTAAATATCCAGAGGGGGTTGATCATTACGAAAACTCTTTAGATGCATTCCCTTCATTTCAGTTGGTTCCAGAGTCTACTAAGTTTCAGCATGATATTGGCTCAGATTCCGATGATGACACTTTTTGTCGATCATATGCCTACATGTCAGATGAGTCCCTCAGCCAGTCGGACTCAAATTCTGAACAGTGGGAGTCTGGCGATTCCACAGAAAGTAATGATCACACACTTTATAATGGCTTGCATAGAATTTCTTCAGCAGAGTCTGCCTCAGTCTCTCCGCAGCATAAAGAAGCAAATCAAGGAAGCACACATGTTGGCTCTGGATCTGGCGGCGATGCCCATCCACTGCCTAATCCTTCATTTGGTTTACCAATTTTGGATGCCAAGAACCCATTTACTTTTCAAGAAATGAAACTCTGTCTGAACCCAGGAGTAGATTCTTCCCATCTCCAGGATCCAACACATGAACCACCACCTCTTCCACCATTGCAGTGGCGGGTTTCAAGACCACCATTTGATGACATAGAAGACAATCAGGATCAGGGATCTGATGGTCAGAGTCCATCTTTTGTTCCTAAACTTTCAAACTCTGCCATTGCTCACCCAGTAAAGGTGGACTCAGCTAAGCTAATAAGTACAACTGAAGATTCAGCTACAATTGCAAACTCCAAAAAGGTGCTAATTGCTCACCTTAGTTCAATATATCATTAACGCAGTCTAGTTTATAAATTAAAGCCCCTGTTCAAAATCACCTTCAAATGGCTTGGCTTTTGTCTTTTTTGAATTTTATGTGATGATGATTATATTTCTGGCCATCCAGCAGGGGGAGGATAAGAAATTTGGACACGAGAAAACAAATCATGCAGTTAAAGATAGAGAAATGGATGACAATGGAGACTTTCTTCATCAAATCCGAACTAAAGTAAGTCCAACTTTCTGACATCAATTTCTAACTAAAACCTGGTGAGATGAAGGATCAATTTACCTTTGTCCACCACACCGTCCCATTTGCTTCTGCTGGTTACTGATTATATTATTCAATATTTTCAGAACTCGCTCTGTTTTAGTTTGCATTTTGGCCCGCACATAGCTATTGTACCTGAAAGCAGATTGACAATGATGAAGCATTGCATACCGTGATGCTTTTGTAACTCATTCATAAGAGAAATAAAATGAATAACAAAAAGCACCTCCAACCTAGGTTAACCAGAAGTGGCTTTTTAAGGTTGAGAACTTTCTTTCCTGAAACCAGGGTGATTTTAGGGCTATGTTACTTCGCCTTGGTGTCTTTATTATTAGACCTTGTGCTAAAACACAAAAGATAAATGCATTATCTGTGTGGAACACTTTTATAGACATCAATATGGAGTTTCACAACATCCAAGTGTGTCTCACATCCCAACTGTAATTAAACTGGTGACCAACTCATAGAAGATATTATTCAACCAAGTAGAAAGCAACTCTTTTGCAGTATGGATGTTTCTGAGGATATGTTGAAAGAATTCTATGATGATAGGAGTAGAAATTGTAAGTGTGGCATGATCATTTCATGTTCTTTCTCATATACAGAAATACAAATTGAAGGAGTTGCTCACAATTGGCTATTAGTGTGCAATTCGTCTTTCTCGACTTGGTTATCGTGCTTTCATTGAGCACTATATCGCTATCAATTTGTCTGGATGAGAGGATTTGAAGAGAGGGAAGGAGAGGAGAGTGATGGATCGATCTCCCTCTATTTAGACATAGATTGGGGAAGAGACATTGACAGAAATGAAGGAGATCTGATTTCTTTCCCTTTCAATCCATCAAAACCTTTCGAAGTTAAATAGATTTGGAAAGAAAACACAAGCACACTTCTGCCTCCCTTCTTTCTCTTTCTTTTTCCTTCCTTTCCCCTCCACCATTGCTATCCAAACGTACCTTAAGAGAAGATGATGAGCAAGAGGAACAAAAAAACAGTTGCCACCTATGTTACTTGGACATGGGCACTTGTTTCAGACATCAAGACACAATGGGTCATGTAAAGTATGATTCATACTTTAATATTGTAAAACTAGAAACTAAGACTAATGTTGTAGCACCTTTTTCTTGGACTTGAATTTTGGAATTGTGCAGCAAAGTGAGTGTTCTGAATTCTGATTGTTCAGTTGTGACAAGTTCTGTTTTCATAACTGATGAATTCTTTTTTTTGTTTGATAATTCAGTCCTTCAACTTAAAACGTACAGAGCCAATACGATCAACCTATTCTCCTACTCCTGCCACAAGTAATAAATTAACAGCAATCTTGCAAAAGGCAAATGCAATTCGCCAGGTAATGTTGCTTTCCTGTGTTAAGCACCGTTATATGATGATAGAGATGGATGCATGCGTATTGTATTTAAATAGTTTGCACTTTTCATGCATACTAGTAATGTAGAAAGTGGAGAGAATTTATGGTAGTTCACAATTTTATTTGCTTCCTGTGTCCCTCATATTGATCTCTAGTATCCTCCCTTGATGAGGCACAGATGCCTGGATTAAAAATCAAAGGAACATCCTCACATAGTCCAATGTTTAAATCATAGACCATGTCCCGAATGAACATATAGCTCAAAAATTTTTGTGAATATTGTAACTTTTATTAATTTATATACTTATTTTACATTTTCATGTTACATTGAACATACAAGTGAAAGTATAGAGCATAGTAATTCTTTATATCCATCCGCATGTTCTTTTCATAATACCTCCATGCCTTTTGAACATAGAACTAAATGATTTAGAATATAATGGAAAAATTATCTCAAACATAGCAATTAGCAAGTATTTTTTTCCTTCTACTGAACAGTGAATTTTGAACATACAAAAAAAAGAGTCTTGAACATGGACAGTAAACTTTTCTATGTTCAAATATTCGAAAATTTTGCTTATATGTTCATATATATATTTGTAATTGGTGTATATTCAAAAGTATTTACCTCTATCAAAATTAGTATATTCAGAATTGTGGTCCAAGACCATGATGCTCAATTGCTCATCTTGGTCTCGGGACCATGATATAATCTGCAGACATGATCAGCTCATCAGCTATGTGCAACACAAAGAACTTTGTTGCTAATATGTCTGATGTTACTGCAACTTTAATGTCTGATGTTGAGATACATAGGCATGACTCATACTGCTTGGTTTATCTGATCATTCTTGAATCTATATTAATTCTTGTACTGTGTTGTCATTCAGGTTGTTGGGAGTGATGATGGCGAGGATGATAGCTGGAGTGATACCTAAAACTTGGTGCAATTTTGCAGTTAGTTAGAGAACGATCTTAATTTGGCCTATCGTTTAATGCATTAGTCATATTTTCTGTTTCCTGTGACTGTTGTAACTGTAAATAGTATCTGTTCTGTAATTATATTGTAGGGCTAACTTAGGTTCTTAAAATTATGACCAGGGACACTCTTGCTGTACACAAAAGTGAAACTTTTCTCAAGAATTCTTGGCTCTATTTGTAGGCCTCTATGGTAAATTCATTGTCCAGTCTCGAAGATACGTTACGTTTCCCTTTAAATTAGAGAAAACAAGTCTGCTAGGCTCTTCGTCGCTACGTGACGCTGCTTTCTGCTAATTTGCTTTTGCAATCTTTTTTGATATCATTCTCAACATGTGTTTATGGTGATTCTGTTATACTGATTGATGTTACGATAGTTTCTCGGAGTAGATTGACAAAATTAAGTTTTTTTTTGTTGGGGTATATAAGGAGTTAGAAAGGGCGATGGTGTAAACAAGATTTGATCATAAAGTCTTGCATATTATAGTATTCTACATCTACTAGCTAAATTAGTTGGCATCTATAGTAGGTAAACTATTGTATAGTTTCTCTTTGGCGTTTTATCCGAAAGTAGAATCCAAAACGAATAACCATTGTTTACTTATCAACAAGAATCTGAGATGAAGTGCTTTTGTGGACATATCTAATGGTGTGATCTGTATTGGAAGACAACACGATTTTTAGATGTTAAGGAGGTTATGAGGTACCTCCAACTCTAAGTTAGTGTTCCAAGTATTTCGGGTAGATTTTGTAGAGGAACAAAGATATTGACTTATTTGAGTAAGCTGTGAGTTATATGATTATAAGGTATTAATGCACTGAAATAATTAGGATATTCTGCAACCTAAGCATATTAAGATTAAAGGAAAATTTTATAGAACAGTATTTAGACCATCGTGTTGGTATATTTAGTGGATACGCGTAAGTTTAAAGTGTGGAATGCCATTTTTGGTGAGTATTATTTCACATATAAATATAAATTCGGCTCTAATCTCATTGATCAACTAATTGCTACACTTGAAAGTTAAAATGTTGGATTTACAATCAACTTAAGTGAATGGACATCCCTACCCTTGTGGCTCTCTAAACACCAAAAAAACTTAAGTGAATGGACAATTCACTATTCTTTGTGCAGTAGCACTTCCAATCTTTCTCTCAATTAATTACGTACGTATCTTATTCTATTTCCAGAAAAGAGATGTCAATGCATTCCTACCCTCTTACCTCGAAGCATAATCGTAACCACAACCACAATTAATCATTCATATACAAATGTCTTTGATAAGGACAAGAGAAGACCACCTTAAAGTAGCCCCTTAAGAAATTGTAAATGGCATATCTTCCCAACTTTTCAAGGAAAAAGATAAAGAAACAGAAATGCATCTTATGCATGTTTGTCTGCATGTTGTGTTACATTGAAAAAAAAAAGATGTTATTGGAAATGAGATTGCTTTTGCATTTTGTTAAATTAAGAAGAAAAGAAAGAAAGTATAAAAAAAAGGAATTGCTTTTGCATTGTTTAAGAAGATCTGTTTGTTAAAGAAACTCCCCCCCAAAGCTAAAGAAAAGCTACATTTATTATGCTACTTTTTTCTTTGGGAAATGTCAATTAAGTTGCATGTTATAGTGATATTGTTACGCATTGAAATGGAACCAAAAGAGTTACAGTCAAAACCATAGCCATTAAATTCTAAGGGCTAAAAAAAGCAAGAAGATCCACGAGAGTTGTCTTGTAAAGTTCATAATAGACGAAAAACTATTAACATAGGATCTAATTTCAAGAGGAAGTCTCAATCTATAACTATGAGAGACTATAATGGAACTCTTAGTGGAGGTTTTCGGTCATTTTTAAAATTAAAGGTAAAAATTGGTATAGAAAGTAACTTAGTTGGTACTTTCGATATCAATTCAAAAAAAATTATAACATTGATTTTACGCTGAAATCTTATTTGAGCTTGTCAGTCTTTAATATTCTTTTTATTAACAGGTGTATTCCAAATCCATCACATGTTTAACCATATTTAAACAATTGAAAATATTATTATGCGAATTTGAGAAGACACCCAAACTTAACATTGATAGTGTTAAGTTTTCTAACAACATGTCTACATCTAATTACATCTGAACTATTAGGTTATTATGAATAGCAACAGAATAAAATAAAATGGGGAAATAGCTAAAAGGAATAGCATTACCTGAAAAGCATAAATCCAACTTTGAGAATCATTGCATCTTTCATAATGTTCGTTGAGAAAATTTGTTTGGTGGCCGACGTTGTTCCTTCTCTTTTGATAGTTTAACTAGAGAAAAAGGTATCCCCAAAAAGAAAAAGCGAAAAAGTTAATCTTGCGCTTAATTTAGGTGCTCACAATTCAGTTGCATTATAAAAATGTCTAGATTTTATCAGATAATTCCGGATTCATTGCACAAGGAACCATAACATAAGCACTTGGTCCATGCACTTAGCACGCAAAGGCTACACATACACTGGGTGTATGTGGGCCACACATACACTTACTATTAAAATTTATACCTTGTATATGTGTTACTACTATAATATATAATATTACTAAAAATATTACAAACTTACAATATTTCGACAGATAATTTTGTTTTATGAATTTTCTTTGTTTAGATTTGTATGAATCCTTCGTTTAAAACTAAAAAAAAGAAATGTAATTTTTTTTCTAGATTATTCATATATTAGCTTCATCTTATTCATCTTCACCATTTTTCTACTATTGATTTTCTACTAAATTTTCCTGTCGTTTTCAATTATTTAATTTGTTTGTAGAAAAATAATGTTATATTTTCATCTCTGCCATGTAATAAAATTCAATTCGAGATATAGTATTTCAATCGTTTAAATATATAAATTCAAATATCATTGAATAACAAAACAGGTTCAAATGATTGTAAGTTTATAATTTTTTTAGTAACTGTATACATTTTAATAGTAACACATACAAAAGGTATGCATTTTAGTAGTAACACATACATCCAGTGTATGTATGCCCACATACACCGAGTGTATGTGTATCATCTCTCCACTTAGCATTTGCCCTTTTGGAGTAGGATCAATACCTATTAATAATTGTACTTTGGAAGTGGAGATTTCCCTAATTCTTACCCGCACTTTTACGGACTTTTGTCCGGGTAGACAGACCAAGTTGAATTGCGTGCAAGATTATGATCCGGATGATAAATCCTAAGCCAGATCTTGTAGGACCCTACCTTGTTTTAAGGATATGAGTCTAAGTTTGTTCGAATATTGTATGGGTTCGAATAGTGTGTAAGTCTTGGTATTTTAGGTACGGTATAGATTTAGAACGCTCATAGACCCAAACCGTATCCATAGACACATTTAAACATATTTGAAAGTATATTTTTAAGCTCCTAAACTTATACACTTAAACATAAAGAATTTTGTTGTTATCTTACACACTTAAACTTTTGAAAATAAGCTTTCAAAGTTGTTGCACATTTAAAGAGTTAAGGGTACAACAAGGACCTGAACTTTCACAATTTTCACCGTTCAGGACCCATTAGTTTTTTCTTCACCGTTTAGGACCTAGAGTCATATATTCGGTGATAATTTCTAACCATGGTTAAGCATGGGTCCCACTCTCTCCTCTCTTCTCTCGTCCATATACTCTTAACCTCAAATTTTATTTTCTCTCTCCTCTCTCACTCTTTCTATCATCTCTCTCCTAACATAATCTACCTGAAGAACTCAAGAACCCTAACCCAATTTTTTTTTCTCTCTCCTCCGTTACACTTTCTTCCCAGATCTTCCTCATTTGTTCACCAATTTCTACCAAAATTTACCACAAATTCGCTTATTTCTGGTTTTTTCGAGTTATTGGGATCATTATTTTGTGGGTTTGAACCATTTATGGTTTATGATTTCGTTTTTTTTTTTTTTTGGGGGAAAACATCCGAAATCATTCAAGTTGGAAGAAGAAGATGTTCAAACCCAAAAATCGAATTTTTCGGTTTGAATCTAAAAGTTTCAAACCTAAAAATTCGTTTTTTGGGTTTTTAGCACAAGATATGTTCAATGTGGATAAATCTCGAAGTTGGTCTTCGTCGTACGGTCTCTCTTTCTCACTCTTGAACTCTCTTTTTCTTGTGGATTTTTTTAGATTTGTTGTATTGTTCGAATTTTTATGGGTATGTTTGATTTTTCTGGTATGATTTTTGTTTTTGTTGTGATTTTTTGTTGGGGTTGTTCTTATTTTCTGTTGGAATTATTCAGATTTTTTGGGTTTTCTTTCGAATTGTTTTGATTTTTTTTGTTTGAATTGTTTTTTATTTTTTGGGTCGTATTGTTTTGTATTGTTGTTCGAATTCTTTAGATCTTCAAGAATGGAGCAGTAAATTCGGATTATTCTAATGGGCTTGCGATAAATGTGAATTTGGCAAATGGGGTTTTTCATTTTCATTCAGAAAACTAAAAAAAAAAGGATCTTTAGGGCGATTATTAATTAGTCTTGTTCATTTGGGGTTTTAATTATCATTATTTTTGAAGCTTTGGAGAAAATGAGAATGGAGATTGAAGTTGTAATGGAGTTTATTTTTTGGGGTGTTCTTGTACTTTTTGGATATTAAAGTATTATTTATTTTATTTTAATAGTTTTTTTTAGTGTAGTTAACCTCAGTTGAGTTAACAATGAGTTAACTTGCCGGAATGTTGTCCATAGGTCCTGAATGGTGCATAAAATAGTTATAGGTCCTAAATGGTGAAAAAAGTTATAGTTTGGGTCCTTTTTGTACCCTTAACTCCACATTTAAACATAGTGAATTTTGTTGCGATCTTATAGTGCATCACAATCGGAAGGTTGGTCTGATTCTATTTAGGCAAGTTGTCCTCTTATCGGACGTTCGCTTACAGGTTGGTCTGTGTAACTTGGTTATATATTTTCCGGTTTTCCAAAACAAAAGACTGTACATATTGTCACATTGGTCCGTGGAAGCTAGATATCAATCTATGACAACATGGTACATCACTTGTGAATTGAAATGGTTAATTAAACTTCTTCAAGATTAGAAAGTGTGTCGCTCGATATGACATTATTATGTGATAGTAAGCCATCACAATACTCAAAATCTGAGAGTGAGAGATAGCTCAGTTGGTTAAAGCTTCGCTCCCAGTTTCAGGAGATCTTGAGATCGATTCTCATCACTTGCCTTTGTGGCTCTCTAAACACCAAAAAAAAAATACTCAAAGTCTTATTTTTCACAGACTTCTAATTATTAAATACATTGAGGTTGATCATCATTTTAGTGGTTGTTTGGTATACAGGAAATTATATAGGCAATAAAAATTCCCATGATTTTCGGATTTGGGTAGTTGGTTGGTTGACAGGAATTGGGGAATATGGGGGCAATAAAAATTCTTAGGAATTTGAAATTCCCACAAAATGTAGGAATTGATTCATCTACCCTTCCCTTTTTCTTTTTCTTTTTCTTTTTTTTGACAAGAACCTACCCTCCCCTTGGTCACTCATAATTCATACATAAATTCCTATGAATTACAACTTCCCTGATAAACTACCAAACAACTTAGACTAATTCCTAGGAATTTCATAAGAGAATTAAATTCTCACAAATTGTAAATCCCTATAGGAAAAAAAATTCCCATTACAACCAAACAAGCACTAAGAGATGCAATCACAATTGGGTTAATTACTCATTCCTATGTTCCAACAAAAGTTCAGTTGGCATAAAGTTTTGAGAAAGCTCAATTTGAATTTTTGCTCCACATATTGACCGTTTGAGATCTCCAACTTATAGTAGTGATATTTTCTTAGGAAAGCGTATTAAATTCTTTTCACTCGGTTGTATAAGTATTGTGTTTGGGATTAATGATAAAGCTGAAATTTTGTGGTGATTTTAATAGGTCGTGTCAATTAGAGCCTTATTACTCTTATACGTTTTGAGTTAATAGATATGTAAAAAGATTCTACATTCCAAGAGCTTATGTGATAAGTAATCTTAGGGAATAGGCACTAATTGACGCATAAAGGGAAGAAAGTAGAAAAAGAGAAAGCATAAAACAATTAAATAAAGTAGCTTGCAAAGATAATTATTATTGCACAAATAAAGAAAGAAGCTTGTGACAATGGCCATACATTTAGGTCTAAACCATGTGCTACCTACTAATCAGCCATATTAAACAAAATAAAGTATATTTAAATATGTAACTCTCATTGGGTTAAAGAAAAGTGAATAAAAGAATTGTCATAAGAATATAAAATTTGCATCAAGAAGTTTGTCATTAAATATCCTACAGCGACTTTTCTTCATCCCTAGTATCTGGAAATTGATATGTAATTGTTTTAGATATAGTGATTACGGAACAAATCTTGATCTTTTAGAGTTGAACTTTACAGAATATATTCATTATATTGGGTAATAAAATAGTAGGATATTTAAGAATTAAAATCTTTTGTCTCACTTTTTGTTGGTACGGTTGCTATAATTACTATGTCCCACCATTTTATAATTAAATTGAAAATATTCATTAATCAACCTATAGAAACCACCGGCACACAAGCGGTACACAAAATATGAGATAGAAGATTTAAACTTGATATTTTAATATATAATTATTAGGTTTTATTTTAGTCAAGAAAGTTGGTGATGGGACATCGCCACACTCTAATCTCTCCATAAACAAAATACAAGAGCTAAAAGATAACCCACGAGAGATAGAAATCAATGAATTGTGGATTAAACTCATCAATTTAATGTAATATAGATTTCTAAGAACATTAATAATCACAATAGTTTATTAGGCACTGCGAAATTACACGTGTTACATAAATAATTACGAGACAAAAGTAGTTCTGAGTTAATCAAGACAAGAAAGCCCTAAGAACATCAAATCTTATATTATCCATGCAACCAACAAAAAAAAACTCACCAAATTTTCAAGATTCTTAAAGCACACTTTAGTGAGTTTATGTCAAAACTTTATCTCTTCAATTGATCAATTCTCACCTCATTTTCTTCTCCCCTAAACTTTAGTTACTTTATAAGCAACCTACCTGGCTATAGGACCAACCCTTTTTCTTAATTTCAACAAACAAACAGGAAAGAGGAAAAGAGATGATCAGATTATAATTTATAACAAGACATATGCTTCCGTGGAGTAATGATGTGGACAAAAAGCTCAGCATCAACTTTTTCCTACGCCAACTTAAACTTTTATGCCACCCAAAAAATTATAATAAAATAAATAAAAACTACCTCTATTTCTTAATACATGCAATATATTCGTTTTTAGGATGTTTCATAATACTTACAATCGGCAAATTCTTATACAAATAGAGCTTTATTTTTGTTATTTAAGCATATGAGTCATGTTTCGCTCTCTCTCGTTCTCTTTAGTTTACGTGTCATTTTTCAATGTTGCATGTATTAAGAAACAGAGCAATTATAACTTTTATGTTTGTGAGGGAGAGATGGTAGCTCAGTGGAGTCACCCCGAATTTCAATCCTCATCCAAACAATATGTTGGGGCATTTACTTCTGAACTGTTTAGCCTTGTACCCAACCTCTAAGTTGGTGTGCCTTGCAGACTAGTAACCTAATAAGGGTTGATATTCGAATCAATCATCTTTCCTAGTAAAAAAAAATTAACTTTTATGTTTGTTTTTTTTCCTATGCAAATCTCCATCCTCCTCTTTAGTTATACGAAACTCCCCCCTGGCGGCTCTCAGTATCACATGCATCTTTAATTACTTTTTTTGGTGCTATCTTTTTTGAGGACTTTTTAACACACTTTAGTGGTCAATTCTTTTTTTTTTTTTGCACTTTATGTATTTTTCTTACACATATATATATAACCTCAAACTCCAATCTTTCTCTTCCTCAACACCCAACAAAAAAAAAAACCCACCTCCCCAAATTTAGAAATCTCAACACTTTTTCTCTCTTCTCTTGATTTTTTTTCTCTCTCTTCAAAAACAATGGGAGAAATCAAACTATTTGGGCAAACCATTGTGTTACAAGTAAAACAAGAAGAGGCAGATAAAACTTATGATCAAGAGAACAATAACAATAATAATGATCTTAACAAAAGACCAGACAAAATTATACCTTGTCCAAGGTGCAAAAGCATGGAGACAAAATTTTGTTACTTCAACAACTATAATGTTAACCAACCTCGGCACTTCTGTAAGGGCTGCCAGCG
Source organism: Beta lomatogona (assembly GCA_947646795.1). Lineage (NCBI taxonomy): Eukaryota > Viridiplantae > Streptophyta > Magnoliopsida > Caryophyllales > Amaranthaceae > Beta > Beta lomatogona. The sequence continues at coordinate 2,602,231 of CANSNZ010000447.1, forward strand.
GTACTGGACCGCTGGCGGCGCCTTACGCAACGTTCCGATAGGTGCCGGACGCCGGAAAGCTAAGCCACCCGGCATCCGGCACGGCGGAATGTTTGCCGAGAGTTGCTTGTTAGATGGGATGATCAATATGGAACATTTTGATGTAGATGGAATGTTTATGGAAGACTGGCAACTAGCTGCTGCCATGGCTACTGGTGCAGCTTTCAATCATGGGTTTCAGGTCAAGAGAAGAAGGAGTGAGTCTGGTCAAACTTGTTGATTTTTTTTTTTTTTTGGGTATTTTCTACTACTTTTGTATGATAATTACATCCTCCGTTCTGAAATAGATGAGATGCTTCTCTCTTTTATGTGAGAGCTTTTCGAGAGAAAAGTTTGTTTTGTTTCAGAACCAAGTATTATTATTATTATTATTATTATTATTATAGGTTTATGATTTGGGAAGGTTGAAAAAAAAAAAAAGAGAGGGGCAAAAAGGTAATTGTTGTCAATGAATTTTTGGTGTAAATATATATTGGGTTATTAGCATCATTTGGAGAAAAAGAATGTTGAAAAGTATATTATAGTTTTTGGATCAATTTGTTTTGTTTTGTTTTAATGATGATGCAAAATTTTGATCATGTGTGTAGATTATATGGATCATTAAAAAAGATTTGTGAGTAAATCTTTTTAAGATATGGATAGTTCACCAGCTGGTTATTATTGGATTACAAAGAATATATGCCAGATAAGAGCTTGTTACTTACTTCATTTAATAAATAAAAAATTGAGGCAACATCATCTGTACTATAATATTGTTGTATATCATCTCAAAAAAAAAATAGGTATATATCATTATAATTTTTATTGTTAGTGCTTTATTTTAAGGTGCAATAATTATTTTCCTTTATTTTTTGCTAGCCACTAACATAAGCAATTCTGTTTTTCTTTTTTTGGTATGTACGGACGACCCTAAATTTATACAACTATAAACATTATATTAATTTTACTATATAACATGGTGACCTAGAAAAAATATGTAAAATGGTAAATAGGAATATATGTAATAATATTTAGGCATGAAAAAATGTCCTATAATCTATGTCGAATGAGCACATTATAATATTTCTTTTTGCTTCATCATATCTTCATATATATGTGTATCTTTATGTCAATAACGATGAAACGTGTAATCGGATAGTAACTTGTTACAGCTAGCTTGCTACATACCTGAACATGAAAATACTTATTCCCTTCTTGTAAAGTTCTCCTATGCTTCACGTCAAGAAAGAACAAAGAAAAAGCTCTCAGTTGCGCTTTCTTTTCAAGTCAATATTTTATATATTTCGAATGGCAAAAATTCACACAAAAATATAAGAAAAATATAGTAATAAAGGATCCGGGCATTACTAGTTTAGTAAATTAAATAAAAGTTTCACCGATTTTTAAATGGACAATATATACTTAACAAGGTAATCAAAACACTGTATTGACTCCTCACAAAAGAATTTAAAAAAAAAAGTATGTATTGACTAATCTATGTCGAATGAGCACATTATAATATTTCTTTTTGCTTCATCATATCTTCATATATATATGTATCTTTATGTCAATAACGATAAAACGTGTAATCGGATAGTTCAAAATGTGCTAACAGCTAAGCTTGCTACATACCTGAACATGAAAATACTTATTCCCTTCTTGTAAAGTTCTCCTATGCTTCACGTCAAGAAAGAACAAAGAAAAAGCTCTCAGTTGCGCTTTCTTTTCAAGTCAAAACTTTATATATTTCGATCATAAATTCACACAAAAATATAAGAAAAATATAGTAATAAAGGATCGTGTTATATTTGTCTTAATAAATAAATTTTAAATATCAATTGTTATAATTTTTTTTTATTGCGTAATCATATATATATATTGGATATTTGCATTATTAAAGTAAATGAAAACATGATTATGGAACGGATGAGTATGAAGTTGTCGGATGAGAATGAAACTAGCCTAATTAAGTTGGTGGGGACCTATATTGACACAAGGGGTGTAACTTAGAACTCAAATAAATTAGAATTTGAACAATCTCTTTATTGGACCATTAAAAAGAAGATGGCATTGATAATTGTTGATTTTGCAAGCCCTAATTTCCAATCACAAAACCTATAATTGCCACCCTCAATATCATAGCTCTATTAATTTCAACTCAATTTGCCTTATTAAAAGTTCATTCCAATAAGTTTATATGATTTCTAATAAATTCCAATGAATTATAAGAAGTTTCAATAAACTCTGATAAGTTCCAAGATTAAATTCATGTAATCTTCCATGTCATCCTCCACACTAATCGGCAATCGCCTTCCATGATCAATGATGGTGGAAAACATAATAAATCAGACTATGAACTTGATACCATATAGATGAATTAGAAACTTTAACCATTGAGTTTTCTAATATTAGTAATTTTTCTACTCCACAATGTACGTACATAAATGTTTCTTCATTCTATTCGCTTTTTCATTATTAAAGTTAAACTCAAATGTCATATATAGTAATTAAGACGTGTAAATTTGAGTTATCGTTCGAGACAATAAAAAGTCTTATTTTTATAAGATGTGTACTTTTCATAAAATTGGATTATTAAGTAAATTGTTCATAGGAAGGAAAATCTCATGAACAAAGCTAGTAATAAGAAATGAAATCAAATCAAATGGTTTGACAAGGTCAAATATCTAGTCAATAATAAAAAGTACAAACATTTAAAATTTCTTAAATGAGAAGAAAGTATAGAAATAAACCTTTTAATTTATAAAGGGAAAAGCAATTTGGGAAAATCTACAAGTTCGTGTGCTAGCTTTTGCCTTTACCTTTCTTTTGTTGCTTTGGTTGTCAGAAAGTATAAGCTCTGAGTCATTGTGATTAGTACTAAAAGAAAAATGACAACCCTCTTTTTTACTGTATTGGGATTGACAAGCATGGAAGGTCTCATGGTAATATGGTATGACTCAAAATGGCATTAAGTTGTTCAGAGTTGGAACTCTGTCCCCCAAAAAGTTTCTAAATGTTTAAGGTCATGACTCATGATTGGTGGTAAATGAAGAAATCAAACAAAGCAATAGGATTGGATGAATACCTTTTTTTTTTTTTTCATTTCATTAAAAAAAAAAATTACTTGACCTTGAAAGCTATGGCTAGTTTGCTACCTTTTAAGATGTGTTTACTTCAGGACTAAAAAAAGTTGCATATTCAATAGATATATTTAAGTTTGAATAAGTTTTAATAAACTGCAACAAGTTCTTATAATTGTACATGAGTTTTAGAACAGGCTACCTATCTCAAGCATAAACCCAATCTATTGAAGGACCCACAATCCATTTTCTTTCCCTAAGAGAATTGAAACCCTAATCCTGGGGTAGGAGGTGAGCGACAAACCGACTCAACCAATAGTGATCCTCTTAATAGTGACTCTAAGAGTTGTCTATGAAGTTTGATAGATGTTAGTCTAGATTATATAACGTTAGGAGGCCAGATGTATGGATATGTTTTACAAGGATTGAATGAATTGATAATAATGATGAGAAGCGTGAAGATATAGTATTATATAGTGTGTAAATTTTCAGGAAAAAAAATAAGAAGCATAATACAATCATGATTTTATGAATATTCCTAGATGTAATCTTATAAGAATAACTTAAACTTTTAGCAAACAATTAACCACTTCATATAAATACCACTTATTGTCTTATTCTTACTAGCTAGTGATATACTATTTCAAACGTAAGGCATACATACGTTAGCTTATCTCTTAGTTAGAGGGAGAGGAATATCATAAAAGTTGAAGACATAATAATAATAAGAATTACTTAAAATTTTAGCAAACAATTATATCACATCTACGCGATCGAAACAAAATCTTTCATCCCACTATTTGTGTATTAATTACTTATATGTCACCTTATTTTATTGGTTGGTAACTTTAATATAGCCCAACAATTTTTAATTAAAATATAAAATATTATAATTAACCGATGAGAATGAGTGGCACACAAATGGTATAAAAATTGTGAGACTGAAGGTTCTTCATAATATACGGCATGTACGTTTTACTAAAATTTGCTTTGACCACAAACATCTATAATATGACAAATATATAAAAATTTATAAAAATTATACCATTAGATTTGGCTTGAAAAATACTATAATAATATATTTTTAATTCTTATAATTTTTACTAATATGTGAATTGAGAATAATTGATGGTCGAAATTTGACCTTAAATAACGTACGCGTATTATATTTAGAAATAGAGAGAGTACCCCACTTAAAATTTATTTTTTCGCTCAGCTCCAGATAGAGGGAGTGGAGTATCATAAAAGTTGAAGTTAATATCTCTCGCATAAATTCGGAAGAGGTATCTCAAGATCTCTCGTTACATTACATAGCTTGTCCCTGACTTTTAAGGGTAATTTTCCACGTAAAAAAGCGGCTTCACCTTTTCATTTCTACATTCTAATAAGCTAATTAAGAACCTGGATGTTGAACATGCATGCATGCAAAAGCTAACAGAATTTCTTCTCCCTTATATAAATAAGATATTCCATATACACTTGTCTTCCACATTACAATCACTTTGTGACCTCAAAAATGGTATCAATTATATTAAGCACTTCCAAAGAATATAAAACTAACCTAAAGAAGAAAAGGGGAAAAAAAAGTTCCAAAATATATGGTTGTTGTAGGTAAATGAACAATGGAATCATATAAAAAAACATATATTAAAAGGAATCAGAATCAACTTATTTTTGTTGGATTGATATGGATAGGAATTAGTAACACACTTAAACAAGTTATAAAAGCACTATAAGAGTAGTAGTAGGCTTGATAGAAGACGAATCTGATCACCATTAATATACATAGTACAAGATGCTCTTAATTAACCTAGAATAAAGTTCCACAGAGAAATTAGAAATGTGACAAACATATGAAGTATAAGATTCGTTTTATATATTAGATCAATAAATGTCAAAGAAGATATTCCCCATCTTTTGAAGTCCTTTTATCAACTTATTTTACCCTAGCTTTTAAGTAATGTGAAAAGAATCAAAGCTCGATTCTTATGTTTTAATAGTTGGTATCTTAGTTAATAAGAAATTAGTGACTTAATTCAACTATTAAATAAAACAATTTTCTAGTAATTATATTAGGTTATTAAGTATTACTTCCTCCCTTTATTTTTTAAAGATCTTCCAATTTAGTCATTAGTGAAAGTCAGAAAGAGAGAGTGTGTATTATATGGGCCCAACAATAGAGTGGGGTAATATAGTGCTGATTAATCAATTAGAAAATAAAGTAAAAGTACGTAAGAAAATATATCTTTTGAAAATGAACTTAGATAGAAAGTAAGAACATCTTCTAAAAATGGAAGAAAATATATACTTCATATATTAAAGTATCACAAGAATTGTATTATGATATAGTATTAGTTTGTTTTATTGCAAAATTTTCATCAAGGTTAATTATGCGAAGCAGCACTATTTAAGCTTCTGATCAATACCTAACTCTTACCGTTTGACATGAGAAACATTCAAACCAGAAAATACAATTTGTTGTTCTATTTAATTAGTACCATATATTTTTAATTATGTTTTAGTAAATTATGAAAATTTGGTTTTGTTTGTTTTTTGGAAAGATACAAGATGATATGAAATCAATAAAATCTCACGTGGTGAAGTTAAATAAAAAACATGAGACTAGAATATATCACATTTTAATAAATTCTTAAACAAATAAAGATTATCTTATTTCAAGTAAAAAGAACAAATCTTTACTACTTTTCTTTATTATCTTTTCTCTTTTAAAAAAATTAAAATCAAAGTCGATGATCGGATTTAAGGATTATATTTAATCATTCCAAACACTCTTGGTATTGGGTCCTTAATTCACCTATTCCTTCATCTTGGTCATATCTCACGAGAGGGTTGTAATGTTTTTTTTTTTTTTGAGGGGAAACCCAAAAGAGGGCACTACTTTAATAAATCATGAGCAGCAAAATTAACAACCATATCCGGAATAGTGTCCACCCAACATCGATAGCCAAACTCCACAGGTTGGAAATGAGCTAACATATGAGCCACCTTGTTACCGAAACGTTTAACAAAAGACCAAAACACACCATCAAAGTAAAAAACATAAGCTAAAATATCATCTATGATTAATGGAAATCACTAGCCTCGGATTCCTTAAGCTTGAGAGCGTTGATAACTTGCAAACAATCGCTTTCAACCACGAGCTGTCGAACACCAAGCCTCCTAGCCAAATGAAGTCCTTCCAAGACAGCCCGAGCCTCGGCCACGCGGGTCTCCCAACCCACACGCTGCTGCAGCACTGCACAACCTTGAACCTCCCCTTCTTCGTCCCTGCAGACCACTCCCACACCCACACCATCAGCTCCCACCATACCCACGTCCACGTTACACTTCCACAGCCCAGCAGCGGGCACACTCCAACACTCGGGATGGGGCTGCAGCAGCCTCCCACACCCCTTTGGGCACATTTCCACCGCTTCCACCGCCTCCTTACACGTCTTCATTGCATACTCCAGCGAAGCAGATGGAGGGTAGAACTCCTGCTCCATCACACCCCTACACCTGGCACCCCAAACTGCCCAGCAAACCGTGAGAAACCTCGCCACATCCTCCTGCTCCATCTCCTTGAAACACTTCGACCACCACTCTAAAATCGACCTACACTCCATAGGTGGAGACAAGTCAAACGAGCTCTCCTCCCAAACACCTTGTGCAAGACCACAACCATGTATAGCATGAAACACGGATTTTGCAACAAACCCACAAATGCTACATTGGGGAAAGATGTGGTTCAAACGATGATGTAGTGCAAGGCGAGTTGGTAGTGCATCCAAACATGCCCTCCATGCAAACACTTTAACTCTAGGCAACACCGAGGCCCCCCAAATAAGTTTCCATAAATCACCAATAGAGGAGGAAGTCTCTTCATGCAACAACCACGCATCATTCACAATAGCATGATAAGCAGATTTAACAGAGTAATTTCCATTCTTCTCCAAATCCCAACAAATAGTATATTCCGGAGCTCGATGACTCAATGGAATACTCAGAATTCTATCAACTTCAAATAAGTACCTCGTTCTAAGTTCTAGAAATAGGGTCAATCAAAGCACCAACATCAAGATCCGAGTATGCATCCCCTCGTGGAGATAAGACTTTGCGAGACTGGGAACCTGGAATCCAAGCATCATGCGACACCTTAAACTTCTCTCCATCCCCCACTCTCCACCTCATACCCCGCTTCAACACCCAACGAGCCTCCCAAATGCCTCTCCAAGTATAGCTCGGATTAGATCCTAGCTTCGCATCTAAAAAAGAAGTGGTCGGGTAACGAGCCTTATAAATTCGTTCGATCAAACTACTTGGGTTCATAACAAGGCGCCACCTCTGCTTCCCCAAAAGAGCCCAATTAAACATCTTCATATCCTGAAAACCCATGCCACCTTCACTTTTAGGCCTACATAACTTCTTCCACGCAACCCAATGAATCTTTCTCTCACCACTTTTTTGACCCCACTAGAACTGAGAAATAAGTGACCTGATCTCATCACAAAAGAAGGATGGAAACTTGAAAACACTCATAGCGTAGGTAGGAAGAGATTGGGCCACAACCTTTATCATGACCTCCCTACCTGCTTTAGACAGCACCATCCTCTTCCACCCTTGAAGCTTCTTCCATATTTTCTCCTTAACACCCCTAGTAATCACCTTCTTCGACCTTCCCACCACAGTAGGAAGACTAAGATATATGTCATGAATATCAACCTCCTGAACTCCAATATGCTGTGATAGACTCTCTCTGCGAGCCATAGGCACCCCTCGACTAAACGAAATCTTCGTTTTATCGAAATTTACCTTCAGCCCCGACGACATCTCATATAGCTCAAGAGCTTGTTGAATAGTCTCTGCATCATGCATAGTGGCTCCGGAGAAGATAATACAATCATCAGCAAATAACAGGTGACTAACAGTAGGAGCTGTAGGAGCCACTCTGATACCCCTCAAAGAACCTCTCTCCTCAGCTACTCGAATCAAGTGAGAAAAGACATCTCCACATAGAATAAACAGGTACGGCGAAAGAGGATCTCCCTGACGGATACCCCGTTGGGGGCTAAAATCAGCTGAAGGCTTCCCGTTAACCAGAACCGAGAATGAAACAGTGCTAACACACTCCATCACTCTGTTGATCCAACCTGTATCAAACCCGAATTGAACCATCACAGCATCCTAAAAATCCCACTCCACTCTATCATAAGATTTAGACATATCCAGCTTCATCGCCATGCATCCCTCAACACTCTTAAGCTACTTCGGCCCTGTTCTTTTGAACTTATTTTGGCTGAACTGAACTTATTTTATTTTTGCTGAACTGAACTTATTTTTGCTAAATAATAATAATAAATAATAAATAATAATAATAATAATAAATAATAATAAATAATAATAAATAATAAATAATAAATAATAATAGTAAATAAAATAAATAATATTAAATAAATGATAATAATAAAAAAAATAATAAATAATAATAATAATAAATAATAAATAATAAATAAAAATAATAATAATATAATAATAATAAATAAGAAATAAAAATAACAATAAATAATAAATAATAATATTAATAATAACGAATAATAATAATAATAAATATTAAATATTAAATAATAAATAAATAATAAATAATAATAATAATTATTATTATTATATTAAATAATAAATAATAAATAATAAATAATAAATAATAAATAATAAATAATCAATAATAAATAATAAATAATAAATAATTATAATTATAATTATAATTATAATAAATAATAAATAATAATAAATAAAAATAATAAATAATAAATAATTAAAATATTAATATAAAATTAAAAAAAATAATACCTCCGTCCTAGAAAGATCTGAACATTTGTTGGGACACGTAGTTTAAGGTGATAAGTTGTAGTGTGGTTATCAAATGTTATTTTATTTAAAAAGTAGATGTGATAGGAGTTGGTGGGGTATTTTTTATTAGAGGAGAGAGAAAGTTGGGTAACTTTTTATTGATAAATGGTAGAGTGTGGGTCAAAGATATGTAAAAGAAATAATATATTAATAGTGGGACCATGCCAAAAATGGAAGTGTTCAAACTAATTTGAGACAAATATAAAAGGAAAGTGTTCAGACTATTCTGGGACGGAGGGAGTAAAAACAAAAACAAAAAAAAAAAACTCATCGTTATTATAATTATAATATTAATTATAATAACAATATTAATAGTAATATTAAAAACAAAAATAATAATTACAACAATAATAGTATACTGAACTTATTTTTGTTGAACTAAACTTATTTTTGCTGAACTGAACTTATTTTTACTTATTTTTGCTGAACTGAACTTATTTTTGCTGAATTAAACTTATTTTTACTTATTTTTGTTGAACTGAACTTATTTTTACTTATTTTTGCTGAAAATAAGTCCAAAAGAGCAGGGCCTTCATATGGTGAAACAACTCAAAAGCAACAAGAATATTGTCAGTAATCAAGCGCCCAGGAGTGAAAGCACTTTGATTAACCGACACAATCTTATCAAGAAAAGCCTTCAAACGATTAGCCAGAACTTTGGAAACCAACTTATACACCATATTACACAAGGAAATTGGCCGAAAATCAGCCATATGCTCAGCATTACTCTTTTTAGGAATAAGAGTAATGAATGTATTGTTTAAGTGGCTCGGGATAGGATCCCCACGCGAGATGCCCACCCACGCGAGATGCCCACCCACGCGAGATGCCCAACACCATCTGGGAAACAGAATGACCAACAATGTGCCAGTAAGTTTGAAAAAACATAGGACACATACCATCTGGGCCCGGGGCCTTGATCGGGTGCATCTGACTCAAGGCAAGCTTTACCTCCTCTTCTCTGTAATCCGCTCTTAGAGTCGCATTCATCTCATCAGTAACCCTAGAGCCAATTTAAACCTTGTTACAATGTTACTCAATGCTCATAATAATTCGTACTTCTGTGGGGTTAGAGTTTCTGGGCTCAGACATGAGAAAGATGCTTGTTGGATTTATGTTAACATAGTGTTTATTTGGTTGATATGAAAAAAAATATGAGAGAATTAAAATTTCTGGAAAGTGTGAAATCGTAGAGTTATTTGCTTGACATAAACATTGGAATTGACACATTATGAAAATCTCTTTACTTCACGCAAAATGAAAAAATGAACTTACTTGTCTCTCCCTAAATAAGTAGAATTTTCCATGTAATAAATTTATATTTACTTCTCATACTCGACCAAACAAATTTCATTACTACCTATGTCGATCATATGATTACACTTGGTGAATTTGACCTTGAAGCTTACGAGAAAGTTGCACTTTTCTCATCCAACCAAACAATTGCATTCCCCCCCTTTTAAACTGCCTAGGGAGAGATGGAAGAATGGAGGGTGGGGGGAGATAAGAGTCAAACGTAACAAAACTTATTAAAGTTATTAGAAAGAATTTAACAACTTTTTTCTTACTATGGGTTGGAGGAGTCCAAATTTTCTGTCATACAATTCTTTATATTACTCGTGTGCCACAGTTTTCATTGGTTGATATTTATTATCACTATGACCGGCCATTTAATAATTTAAAATTTGAAACACATAGTAATCGTTTATCAGAAAAAGCACACAAAAATGGTACATAAATTGTTGGACAGGAAATATAGACTCGGGCTAAGAAAGGTTTCAATTTCGAGAAATCGATTATCGGAAATAATAAAATGGATACTCAATACGCAACCAGACAATAAAAGATGAAACCTATCTCTAAATTTCTCTTTCGGCCCTCAGAATTTTGTGAAGCAAACACGCGCATTATTTGCAAAATTATGAGTGTAGATCGTCCTTGAATGTATTAAATAAAATTATAAATAAATTAAAGGGAAGAAGATATATAGATATAATACAAAAGCTTACATCCACATTCATCCAAAATGAGCAAACTGACATAAAGTATTGAACCTCAATATCAAACACAAAAGGGTGCAAAGAAAAACCAACAAACACTAGCCCATGCTCACAATAAACTCCCATTACAAGGCTAGTTTTAAATTTGAAAACAAAAATGAATAATTTTAGCTCTATATAACTTAAATCTTTTTGTGCCTCACACCCCCCTTTGTTTTTGTTTTTTTTCAAAATGTCATATGCTTATTCTGGTAGTACATTTAAGCTGGGAAAAAAAAGAAAAAAAAAATATTGAACATCCAAAGTTTTCTCTCATGAATAAATACTTAATTAGCTGCTGGAACATCATACAGATCCAACTCCTTGAGAACCTCTGGACACTCTAGAAGGGGTGTCTTCCTCATAAACCCAAGAGCGTTGGCGCTGCGAATATCAGAAGATTCACCATTGTTGGATGTTAGACTAACCTTAGCAGCTTGCTTTGCGTAAACATCATGAGAGATGTCGGTGCACTCGTTGTCCGAGCTCTTCACCAACACAATCTCACAGATATCGTCCTCGTAATCACCATCTACATTGATGCTGTACATTCCTAGCTTGTCAGTGACAGCTTCAGATTTGAAGGTCTCAGTTCCTGCAGTAATGTTCCTGCACTCCAACCTCACAGTTGCACCTGTTATCCCAAGGTATCAAATATAAGCATTCATGTTTTTTGAAATATAATTACATATTTTGAACATTATAAATCAATCCAATTAACAACTTTCGGTTCGATAGTATAACAGATAGGGGAGGATGTTAGTTGGGGCCGATGAGAGGGTAAACCCCTCAAAATATAAAATTTGGCTTATTGGGCATTCATGCATTATCACATATAGATATGTTGTCTAAAATAAACCTGTAAAAAGTTGGTCAAGTTACAACTCGCTTTTGGCTCAAAACAAAACGTATGTGTGCTTACTTCCTTTGCTACAATTTGGAACGTCTCATACATTAGACTGTCTCATGTAAAAGAAAAAACTTCATGATATGTTGATCATAACAAAGCTTATTAGAGATAATGAGAGAGATATATTACCCGCCATCATTGTGCTAACGCGGGTGATGAACTGAATGCGGCAGGTGTCACAGTACACCATTCCCTGGACTTTGAAGTGGTTGGTTGCGGCGTAAGCAACGCCGGCCAAAGAGAGGACGGACAGAACGCCGGCCAAAAGAAAAATAGTTTGAGCTTTCGCCATTTCTGTAGTACTTTTTGTGAACCCAATTGATAAGGAACAAAGATTTTCTTAAAAGTTCCTAAAAGAGGGTGCTTAGGAAAATGGGTGAGGATGTTCTTAAGTTTATAAAGAATGGAAAGAGATGGCTTTTTTTAGAAGATTTAGCTGTCTTATTATAGTTAAAGGTAATATCTAGTTATAGACTAATTTTGGAAATTTTTTGCATGGTTTGATTGGTTCATTTTATCCCTAATTCACTTAAAACAAGGAGGTTCACAAACATTAGTAAATGTCATTCTTTGGCTCCCCTTCATCACCTCAGCAGCTAGATAAAACAAATCCAAATATAGCAATGACTTAACAGACCCTCCAAGAAGCAACAAAAGATTTAATATAAAATTCGCTCCGAATTTTTAGTTGTTACACTTTAACTTTTACTCTCTTCATATACCCACTTTGACAATTTTTTTTTACTCAAAAGTACAAAAATAAACGCAACTAGGTAAAATGTTGTCATATTTGTCGTGATGTATACCATTTTTATAACAAAAAATATTATCAAAATTGTGCTTTAATGCTTTAACAAATGTACAAGTCACGATGGACAACCCAAAGAAAAGAGAAAAAATTGGAAGTCCAACTGAATATATAACAGGTTTGCTTTGTCAAATGAAATTTGCCATTATTTTCTAATCGTGTTCAAATCAGTGTAAGAGCCTAAAACAGCTCATATTAGTGCTGATCCATGATTACTTTCAGTAACGCAGCTAGTAGTTGTTTCCTTTTTTCTGTCCCTATATTCCATCATTTAGCCAATTTCAAAAATGTAAAAAAGCAGAGCTAGCAAAGTATAATCTCATGAACAGTCATGCTTGATTCATCTTTGAAATTTTCAAATTCCAGATGATGAATATTGTTACTCGGACTCTTCCTCAAGAACCTATTTCGGATCCTCAACACTTCGACATGGGGTATTTAACATTTCAACACTTCATATTGGGCCGAATTGATGAATATTTCAGTAAAATTGCCAACTCATGCACTTGGAAGTTGGACCTGTTTGAAACAAGTACCCTAGTCCAAGAAATGTAGAATGCACTACAGTGAACACCATAACTAGAATCCTAAACTAAAATTCTGGAACAAGTCACATGCAATAAATGTTGGAACCAGGAACTGAGAACATAGCTATGAAATGGCATGTTCCTATTATCGCAAAACCTTGACATTCTGAGAAGAGAGCTACAACCGCACGACTTCGACAAAACATAGTGATATAAACTGTGGAAGACACCAAAACCAAAAAAAAAAAAAAAAAAAAAGTTTTCAACTCTTGCTACCATAGTACAATTATACACCAAACAGAAGCATCACTTGTCAACGACCTTGATCTGGTCCATGAATGAGCAACAGCGAGCTAAAGTCTCGGACAGAGTGAACATCACAATCTAAACATCTCCACTAACACGTCGACAAACACGCCATATTAAAACTACAAAACTAGACAAATAGCATTAACTTGCCTGAGCTATACTTGTATACTTAACAGATCTTGTCCCAGATGGGTTCACTGCAAGAAAAGAAGAAATCAAAATTCTTGAGAATCCGTAGAAAAAAAATGGTAGATGTAATAAGGAAAGTAAACTAACCTCGCGTTCGCAAGCAATGGCTTTAGAAGAACCTTCCACCTTCTGAGGGGCATCTGATTCATTCCAATCAAACAACGATGCACAAACACAAATTAGAAAAGTTGGACAAAGGAATCTACGAGACCAACACCACCAAGAACTTTGATTGTCCTATGCTACAGAATAAAGCAGCAGCAACAATTTTTTTTTATAGGTAAGAAGAAATCCTCTGGGGTGCCTTCGCACAAGGCCCCCACCCAGAGGCCCATTACAACCATACACCCCCAACCCCCCCTTAAATCCCAATCAAATGCTTGGGGTAGAAAATGAACCCTAGACTTCGCTAGGGAAGATGGGGAAAGCTCACCACTTGAGCTAACCCCAATTCCTAAAGCAGCAGCAATATGTTAATAGAAAGGAAGTGGGAAAAGGTGGGCATCTGGGACAACCATTTATTCATTTACTTATCTTCCCAGTGCACCAAGTCACCTAATAATTCGTGGTTCGGCATACAGTTTTGGAAGAGAGAATACAGATAAATTGAAAATAGAAAGGTACTACATAGACTATAGGGTCCAAGGACTGATGCATACATATCAAGACTGAAAAATGCTACAGAACGCAAAGAGGTCCTTTCCTAAATCTTGCTGATGGCAGAAGTACTTGCAAATCCTTTCTAACAGTAAACCGTAACGTAAAGTTGGTCATCATAGACAACTAGGAAGATGCCACACTGTTACAAAACTTCCCTGGTTTAGAAGTGGTCTTTACAAAACATACAAAATCACAATAGCATTATAAGGTATATAGTAGGATGTGCAACCACCCAAATAAGAGGTAATCATCATCAAACAACAAGCAGAGAAGAAAAGTCAGGACAGCTGCCTATTAAGATGCCACATACCTTTCATCCATAAGGAAGAGGCGGGAAGGGATGCAAGGATGTAATATAGCATGCCCCTAAGTTTTAGAAGTATGAAGAGAAAACCCTGAACAATCTTCCAACAAAATAAAGAGAAGCTAATATGTTGAACCAGCAAGAGGAAAAAAAGGACTTCAACACCTAACCACAACAGTATAGTGTATACCCAATGTGAACTCTTGAACAACCGCATAACACAACAGTATAACCGTCGTGAGCTTGTCACTGTATGGCTCTTGAAGCCTCTTGCTTATGAACTTCACACTTTAAGAATGTCAAAATGTTTTACATTAATTCAGACTATATTATCCTGCTAAGAATTCCAACATATGTAGCATAAAAGGCACTACAAAAAGGAGCCAGTATAAATTTGCAAGAAATAATCTGCTTATTGTCTATATGCACTGGAAAGGAAATCCCTACGACTCATCGTTGACTTCCCTATTCAGAAAACAAGGAAGTATTGCAGACAATTCGATGATGACTTTCTCTAAACTATTAGGACTTCCTATTGAAGGATATCCCTTTTTTATGCAGATGAACATGGCATTGGTCTCATTTATTAATCTATAAGTAAGCTGATTGCATCAAGTAGATTTGGCTATTAGTTAGCATTTGCAAATGAAACCAGCCATTTTGGGTACAACATGCTACTTCGAAATTTATTCAGATCTCAAAACTACACTGTAAAACAGCGATAAAAACTATTAAAAGCTCCAAAATGCTAAACGAAGTTAAAATGCTACTGTTGAACAGCTCATCTTATTGAGAACAGAAAAAAATTCCATTTTTTAAACGAAAGTGGCATTAATTGGTTCCATCCGATAGTCTGTATTGGGGGTGGCTCCACAATATTCTAGCACAGATGAATTAATTCTACTTGTTCTTAGTTATTAGTCTTTAGTTCCTAGAGGCTAGAGTAGAACTCAACCTAGAAAATCAATAACGAAAAAAAAAGAAAAAAAAAACTTGATCTAGATAAGACGTGTATCAGAAGGGAGTAGTTTAGCATAACATACCCTTTTGGAGTGCAACTTCAATAACAGCCTTAGTAAAGGAGGAGCCTTGAATCAAACACTAGTGACTCCTAAGGCATTATAATCCCTAAGTGAGGGTGTCATTGGTTTGTTTACATATTTGCATCAACAGCATCCTCTACTTGCTTCACTAAACCAACAAAAGGATCTTAAAGAGGCAAGACAAGAACATGTGACTTCACTTTCGATACATGTAGAAGTTGTATTAAGCAGCCAAAGCAAAAATATAGCCCATGAAACACCTCCACCAAAAATCAATTAGCGAGCAGGGAGAAATAAACTAACCTCCTTCATCTGGAGGTGAAATGTCAGTAGTCCACAATGTAAGGTTATCCCTCAAAAGCTGCATGATCAACGTGCTATCTTTGTAAGAATCCTCACCTAGACTATCCAACTCTGAGATAGCCTCATCAAAAGCTTGCTTTGCCAAGAAACATGCCCTAAAGGTACCAAACATGTATCAATAAAAGATTCATCGCAATTATCAAAAGTATCAAACTCAAATTGAAAGCCGAAATGCGTACAGCATGTACCTTTCAGGAGAATTCATGATTTCATAATAAAAGACAGAGAAATTGAGTACCAAGCCCAATCGTATTGGGTGAGTAGATGGTAAATCAGCCTCCGCTGTAGCAATTCCTGCCTGCAACAAATACAAACGGCTCATCAGTTTCTTGGAAAAATTCTTAACTAGATTTCAAACTTCAGATATTAAAACAAATAAAACAAAGAAAGCTGGATAATACACGCAAAACCAAAGATAATTTGTATGACAAGGTTAATTATATTATGAACCTAGCAAAAGAGACAGCCATGCACTAGATACAGGCAAAATCCAAATGAAACAGAAAAACAAACAGTCACAACTTACAATCAGCACACATTAAATATCAAGTGATCAGGAACAATTATTCAAAAAAATAAAGTGATCAGGAACAGAAGGAAGAAACGAGACATAAAAATGTTGAAATTATCCAGTTTCTTCCCACCCCTTTCCCCATACAGATAGTACAGAAAATGAAAGTCCGCTACAAAAGAAATTCCAGGAATGACAAAACTCACTCCTAGTAATCCCAAAGAGGTCACTAGTTTCATTTATACAGCAACCTAAAAAGAATGGCACTTTTCCATACTAGCAACTAGCAAGAAATGCATTTGTGAGTTGTGACTTCCAATGATAACCTCAAATGTTTTACAATCTATTCGGCCAATGTATACACACTTAGGCTCCGCTTGGTAGGACGTAAAATATTTTCCATGAAAATGAGTTTTCCTGATCCTCTCATTTTCCATTGTTTGGTTTGGTAAGGAGTGTAAAACAAGTTTTCCATGGAAAAAGCTCTAGGTGGAAATCATTTTCCTTTCAAAAAGAGCGGAAAACACATTTTCCTTCCTTCTCCTTAGCAACCTTTTACTCTTCTCTTATTCATCCTCTCCCTTCCCCTTCCATTTTCCTTTTTTCCATAGCTTTTTTTACATTGAACCAAACAAAGGAAAATTAGCTTTGCAATTGAATTTTCCATTGTAAGAAATTTTACATGAAAATCCATTTTACACTGAAAATGTTATACATCCAACCAAACAAAGCCTTATACGTCAATAATTTCACCAAATCCGAAATCGACACTCTATTAGAGCAACCACCGAAAAAAGAGCTACACGAGACGCAACTTCAAAACAGAATTCCAAAAAAAATAGATTAAAATCAACCTCATAAGCTTTCAAGGATTCATCAGCAGCTTCTTTCCTCTCATCACCAGCCTTAAATTCCGCTATGTAACGATAGTAATCACCTTTCCTGCAACAAAAATTTCTCCATAAATCCATTCAACCACTACACAATCAAAAAAAAAATCATCAAAAATCAATTGCTCCAAATTATAATCTTACATCTTAAAATAGAACACAGTAGATTCACTGCTAGATGAGAATGGAAGAAGGTGATCATCAATCACCTTCATAACATCATTACAAATATCAGTGAGCTCCGATTCAACTTTATGGCGATAATCTCGAATTCGCTTAACATTCACTTCGTTTCCTTTCGATTCCTCCTTCTGCTCAATCGATGAAAGGATTCTCCAAGAAGCTCGTCGAGCTCCGACGACATTTTTGTATCCCACAGAGAGGAGATTACGCTCTTCAACTGTTAAATCAACATCGAAATTCGCTAGTTTCTTCATTGAATCAACCATTTCTACAAAATTCAAGCAAAATATTGAAAAAAAAAACTTCAGAATAAAACGAAAATCGAAGGTTTTTCTGAATTGGAATTTTGAGGAGAGAGAAAGTGAGAAGCTAACCGTCATAGCGTTCAGCTTGCTCTGCGAGCTTGGCGAGGTAGACGAAGGTGTAACGATCACTGGGAGAAGCCATGAGAGGAGAGAGAATATAGGATTAGGGTTTATGAAGGGGTTTAATTTGGGGAATTTGAATTTCTGGAAGGTATATTTGAAGACTTGGAAGTCAAATAAAAGACTGCATGAGTCAGTCATCAGTGTGTCAAATAATGCCGTATCTAGTGAACCTGTGTCAGTGTGTCGTGCAGGAAATCTCAAATCTCATATTACAGCATCCACATTGAGCACGAGGGGTGATAAAACGCTCATTGTGAGCGGTTATCACTATCCACTCACAGGGGTAAAAGGGGAAAAGGGATACACAAACAGGGGTTGAGTTAACACAAATATGGGTTTCAAACACACAAACATGGGTTGATTTTACAATAACTAGGGTTTTAAATACACAAACATGGGTTCGTATCAATATTCAAATGTACTTTTTTGGGGGGGAAAAGCTGAATGGGACACGCAAATCAATGCAACTTTTGCTTTATGTCAGATATCACATGTTTACTTTTTCACAAACATGGGTTGAGTTAACAAAAACATGGGTTTCAAACACATAAACAGGGGTTGGTTTAACAATAACCAGGATTTCAAATACGCAAACATGGGTTCATAATTGTACTTTTTGGGGGAAAAGTTGTCAATATTACTTTTTGGCTTAATATTATTTTAATGTGTCCCATAATTTTTTATTAATATAAATCTGTTTTTTTTTTCTGACAAAGGTGTCACACCAACTTTTTTAATTAATGATTGGATGTGAGTGGGCAGATAAACCGCTCACAATGAGCGTTTTATCACCCCTCCATTGAGCACTGATATTCCCATATTTGTTCAATATCATAATATTTCTGTAATTTATGTGACAAAAAATAATACTTCTTCTGTTCTGTTTTAAATGAAATATTGGGTAAAGTAACACTATTTATTAATCAATTTTGACTCCAATTTATCACCATTATATAAAGAAAAACATAGTCAAGTGGGATCTTGTTAGATTCGGATGCATACTATTAAATTATAGTAATTTATATTTCTTACGTGTTCACAACTAAAGATATTAATAATTAAAGAAGCGCGTTGGGTTGCGTGAAAAAAACAAACGTTTCATTTAAAACAGAATGGAGTAAGTATGAAAAAAATTATAAATTACAAAAAAAAAAAAATTCATATAGTTTCATTTGGGATTTGTTACTTGAAGTCTAGTTGATATATTAGATGACTAGTATATCAAATCTTAAAACAATATCATCATATATATTGATTGAATACTATATCATATCTTGGCTGCATCTTATCATATCAAGTGAATGTTATTATTATATGGATTTTTCACCAGGTACCCTCGCGTTTTCCAAAATTCACCAAGTGCCCCTGTGGTTTTGAAAAATCATCAGAATACCCTTCATGACTAACGTTCGTCAACTCTGTTAGTCATTAAGGCTAAATCAACCTAATTAACCCCTAACTAACCAAATTAATGCTAATTAATCATAATTAACTCTAATTAAACCTAATTAATACTTTTAAACCCTAATTAACCTAATTCTCTCCCTAACCCCTAACCCCTAACCCCTAACCCCACCACCTGACCCCAACCCACTCTAATATCCTAACCACCCAAACCCCACCACCTCCCCTCACCCCACCCAGTAGTGGCAAGACCGCCACCCCTAGCCCCCTTCCCCATCCCCCCGCCCCACCCCCGGCCCTCCCCCCCGCAGCCCCTCCCCCACCCCTACCCCAGCAGCCCCCACCCCTACCCCCCGCGCAGCCCTCTAGTCGATTTCCCTCCTCCCTCCCCCAACCCCGTCGATTTTCGATTTTTGGGCTCTAATTGGCACTTCCGGTGGGCGGTTGCGAGGAGTACGGGGGAGGGGAGCAAACTCGACGGGGGGTGGGGGGGGGGAGCGAAATTAGACGGGGGCGGGAGGGAGGGGAGGGGAAGTCGACTCGGGGCCGCTGCGGGGGGGTGGGGGGAGGGTTGCGAGGGGTGGGGGGAGGGGCTGGGGGGTGGAGGAAGGGGGTCGCTAGGGTGGGGGAGGGGCAGGGGGGTGGTGGGAGGGTTAGGGTCATAGTTAGGTTAATTAAGATTTTTTAGGGTCATAGTTAATGGAAAGTTGACGGTTGGGTCAAGTCAAGAATTTTTCAAAACCACACGGGCACCTGGTAAATTTTTGAAAACGCGAGGGTATCAGGTGAATATTAAGAAACCTTCGGGGTACCTGGTGAAAAATCCGTATATTATATTGTATTGTATTGTATCAAGTGGCTAGTAAGATTACAAAAATGTATGATATAGGACAAGTTGTCCAATATCGGATATGGGTGAATACTTTCTCCATCCACAATAGACATCGTTTCTTACGTAGTTATGCTCCATATCACATTAGTAGATTAGTAGATTGTTATCATATGTGGCATGAGAGATGAGTGTAAGTAAAGGTTTAAAGCCCAGAGTTTTTGTAATTGACCGAAATTGATCGTATCTGATTTAATTATAACTCGAGAGGTGGTGACTTGTATCTAATCCGATCTGATCCATACTTAATTCGTAAATTCAATATGATCTGATAATCTAGACTCGAATTCAATATGCGGTTGACAAGAAAACAACATGGAAGACTCGTTATAGACCCAACCCGATTACAAATCGACTCGTTATTGACCCGACTCATAGCAACCTGAAACCGATTCGACCTGATAAATGATGGACATAATCTAACCAATTACAGCATGTCACTTGTTTGATCCGACCTGTTTTCAACCTGACCTGTTGTCAACCTAACCTGTTATTTTTCCGATTTCGAGAATGACTAGATTTGAACATAACTTGAATCGACAATGCCAGACCCATTTAAATCAATCAAAATCGAGAATGATCTAACTTAATATAATTTAATACCCAGAATGACCCAACTTTAAAATGAACAATTGGGACATTACCCGATAATTACCCAGTTTCAAGAATGACATAATTTGAATATGACCCTATTCCGATTGGGCCCGATCCGAAATTCAATCGCAACCCAAGACAACATGATACTAAATATTATAATGAAGTCAACATATAGCCAATGATGAGTTGATGACCCAATTTCGAGAATTACTTGATCTGATTATATCCGAAACATGATAGGCGACCCGCAATTCAATCTTTAATTGAATATGATGTGAGCTGAGGTTTCCCCTTGATTGCTCTATATTTGGGTCATAAAGTATAGAATGAGTTCGAGGGTGAGGGTAAAATTAAGCCATGAGGTTAGATTTACCCGAAAATCCATTAGCCATATTATCTGAAAATTGCATTATACTTGGTCATGAAATAGAGAATGAGTTTGAGGGTGAGAGCAAATGTTAAGCCCGCCAAAATGCATTTACCATTTTATTTCAACATTAATGCACTCCACCTTTTTTTTTTAATGGCATGGGCCTTTTTATTTATATATTCTTCTTTTAAGTGTTTTGGGCTAAGTGAGCCCATATATATGCAAATTTATTTTTTTAATAAGGTAAGATAAAGTCCCTTGCAAATAGGGGGAAATTGGGGATCCCTCCTTACAAGGCGTGAGACTCGATCCCAAGATCTCTGGGATCGGAGGTGATGCCAACACCACTAGGCTATTACTATGCAAACTTGTGACAACCAAATTCAATCATGTATGTAAAGGCGAGTATGTATCATCATTCGACATAACAAAAGCCACTAAGAAACATTTTTATGATTTCCGATCATGTATGGAAATTTTTATTAAATAATTATTTAATACATGAAAATAAATTCACCCAAAAATAGAATTGATATTTAGAGTTGTTAATATTAAACAATAAACTAGATATTATAACCCCTATAATAATGTATTGGTTTCAATTCCAATATCTTTATCTCCAAAAGCAATTCCTTACTATATTATAACAAGAGGTATTTGTACCATATACCCTTGGCAAATTTTTTTTGCACCATATACCCTTTTAAGTTTCTAAATTCATCATATACCCTCCACTTTTCAAAAAATACACCCACTTGCCCTTAATGACTAACCGCGTCAACATCCGTTAGTCATTAACCCCTAATCCCCTCCTAACCCTAATTAACTAACATAAACCCTAACCCCCTCTAACCTAATAACCCTAAACCCTACCCTAATCCTCCCTCTAACCATAATTAACCGTAAACCTACCCTAACCACCCACCCACCACCCCTCCCCCCCACCCCACCCCTTCCCCCCACCACACCTGCCCCCCCTCCCCATCCCCTTTCCCGGCAGCCCACCCCTTATAAAAAACCTAAAATCACAAATTTTAGAAACTACAAAGTTTATTGGCCAACTTTAGTAAAAAAAAAAAAAAAAGATGAATTACTTTCAAATTGAGGTTCATAACGTAATACTTTTGACCAATATCCATTCAAGTTTTGATAATATTAGGAGTTTATAATAAGAACAATGTTACATCGAATAATCCACTATAAAACCAGCATCAAACACAGTAGCGCAATATAACTAACAAATTGATGAACATTTGACACATAAATTTCCAGCTACATCCATGACATAGTCTAATAAATGAAAACGAGAACTATAATATGCTAAAAAGAAATGAAATTTCAAGTTGCTTGAATACCCATTTAAGTTATTTAACCATTGTCATTAAAATTCCGATCCAAATTTTACGATCATACAGTTTACGACCCGGAAGGACATCATCGATCCCGATTCTAAGTAGAATCATAATTCGAAGGATTTTTTTATCATACCCAACTACAAAAATTCTTATGGTAGGGTCTTAATACAATTCTAAAATCCTACGCGTCTACGGTCTTATCTTACCATAAAAATGTTCATAAAGTATTATCTTTCTTCTATGAATTTTGTTTGCATGTTATTAAAGTATTGAGCTACTAACACCATTTGCCAAGAAATAAAATCATTATTAATATGTGTAAATTTCTAATACGAGTCTTTTACCATACTGTAGCATAATTATCATTATTTTGTTAATTTTACCCAATTTTATAAGATCTTATGATCTTACAATCTGATCTTACCAATTCGATCCTACCAACTACTACAATCAGTTCCACCAAGCCCATCCATGAGCAACTCCTCATTTTTCGAAACTGACCATTACCATCCTACCAACTCCTGCGATCAAACCCCACCACGTCCATCTAGACCTGGGCATGGGCCGGGCCTGTTCACGGGCTCGGCCCGCGGGCTTGGGGAAATGGCGGGCCGGGCTTGAAATTTCCAGTGTTTTGTCCACGGCCGGGCCCAGGCCCAGGCCCACGGGCCCGCGGGCGGGGCTCGTGCCTCATGCGGGCCTGGCCCGTGTTTTATGTTTTTTTTTTATATTTTTGACAGTTTTAGGCTAAAAAACAAAGGAAAGGAGCGTTCGGCCCGCGGGACGGGCCACGCGGGCTCGTGCCGGTGCGGGCCTGGAAAAAAATTTCTTGACCGTGGCAGGCCCACGGCCCACGGAGCGGACAATGGGCCGGGCTCGTGCTGGGCCGGGCCCAAACCGTGTCGGACCGGGCCGGCCAGCGTGCTGGCCCGGCCCATGCCCACCTCTAGGTCCATCTATGACCAATTCCTCATTTCTCAAGACCACCCATGAGTTATAAGTTATAACCATCACCTTTTACCATTTCAATCTCCCAAACTCGAATTTGACTAGATCCAAATAACAAATCTTCAACATCATTACTACCCAGTCATGTTCACCTCAAGTCCTCAACCCTGCTCTTCGTTAGTGACAAAACAAGAGTCATCATGGTAGTATAAGATACGGCAGATATCCAATTTTATTCACTCTTTCTTCTCCTCTGCACTTTGTCCTATACAGAGAATATTATCCGCCATTTAACACAAAGCTATTCATTCACTCAGACTCACAGAAAAACCAACATTTATAAACAAAGATAAAGTATAGTCAATACTCAATAGTGTGGCTAAAAATCATCTAGAATTTTTTAGTATATAGTATTATATATTTCATTCTTACCTTGGAAAAGGACAACCTACCCAACTAATAATTTCCTCATCTCAGAGCATGGGTTTCCATTTATGATCATCAACTGACATCAATTTCCCATTTTTAATTTATTAAAATAGTGGTATATTTGTTATTATCTAAATTTTTTTGGGTACCCCAAAAAAATAGGGAAGAGAGTACATACATGGCAACATCAGTAGCAGCATCTGTTGGTCTGTTATACTCACGTTGTAATTATTCTTCTCCTATTTTTTCTCTTAAGTTTTCTGGAAGACCTGCTCATTCTTCTTCTCTCTCCTCATCTTCTTCATCGTCATCACATTTTTGTTCATCCTTCAGTTCATGTAATTTTTCAGGTAATCTTTCTCATTTCTTTTGCAAGATTTGGTTTTTATTCATGTTTTTGTATGTGGGTTAGAGAGCAACTAAGCGAATTGATATAGACGAGATCCAATACTATGTTTTAGGTACCACCCATCAAGACTTTACCAACTAAGCGAGATGATATCTATTTTTTTGCGTGGTTGTTGATTGTCGTATTGGAATTTCAGTTGGGTATATGTTATTATATTGTTAGGTTAGTTTTTTTTTTTGCGTGTTGGGTAGTGTAAAATTGTGTGTGGAAACATTAAGGGCAAAACTCTGATTTCCAGTTTTTCCTGTTGTTTGTTTAGAAATTTGAATTTTTGGTTGTTTTTCTGAAGAAATGTGACTCCAATTTTAAGCTTTAGTTGATATTCGTTGATTAGAATTTCCGGTTATCTATGTGAAAACATGAGGGTATTGTGGTGCAAGCGTATGTACTTTCTCGAGATGTCGTAAATGGAGTTTATTGGTTTGATGGTGTGATTGGCATAAATAAGGAGTGCTATGTGGAAATTGGTGCTTGGATCAATGGATTGTATTGTAAGTCAATTTTTTTGTTAGTTAGAGAAAGGAAGGGATCAATGTTTAAGTGGGATATAGCGCACTTCTGCTAGAGAACATGATTTAACTCAACGATCGACAATTGGCAAGATGAAGCTATATCATCTTGAAAGGTGCTGCTTTGCAGTTAGTGAGCGCATCTGGTGGTTTTGGTGGGATATATTGATGCTGGATAGACATGGTATAGTTGAAGAAGGTTCGTATGAAGTATATTTTATCGACAATTATGGAATGAGGACTTAAGTCTTGTGTAGTTGCTCTATGAGCTTTGCATATCCTACCTTAGGCTATGGTGTTATAAATTGTTACTATACAAAGAAAGGTTTGAGTGGTGTGAAACTATATGTATGAGATTCTTATGTGAGTGTTACTGTATACTATCTAAAGAGCTCTCGTCTCTTGGTAGCATTTGTGCAATAGAGGGTTAATCCTTGTCTTTCCACTGGCGATTTATGCTTGTAGAGAAATTACTTTTGCGAGGTGGCTGTGAAGTAGTGTGAATCTTTAGCATATAAGGTTTGCCAAAGATTCAGCTGCTTGCTCCTCATTGAGCTCCTTCTTTATGTTAGCAACTATGGACCACATCTGCAAAATACCAACGAAAAGTTCTGGGAGTGATGCACCTAATATGCAGATTAATAAGGAAAAGATGCTGGCCGATATATATTGTAGGACTGTTAGTACTGTTCACGTCAAGCACAGTGAACATGGTTTTTGAGCTAGATATGTCCTTGTTATGCAGGTTGTTTCTGGGGGGTTTTTGTTCTATAGTCTCTCTTTTGTTTTCTAAAAGCAATTAACCAATATAGCCCATGTTAATGGGTGCTGCATCATTTTACCAACCAAAAGGAAAGTGAAGGAATTGCAACACATTTGGAGTGCATTGCCTTGATATTCAATTGTAAGAACAACAATTTTGGAAACCGTTGAATGATCAAATTTGTATGCTATGGTCCATATCTAAATTCTGGAAACTGGAATTGCTTAATTGTGCCGATAATGAAGTAACAATTACCTGAACTAATCATCTTCCACTCCTTCGCCTATCAAGGCTTTGGCTTATTGATCATTGCTAATGTCTTCAGGGCTGAATAATAGCTGGCATAATCAAAGTTGCAAGGCTCATGCAATGAGTACAACAGCTGGAAATTCTGTGTCTTCTACAATAATTGCAAACGGAGAACGTGGGCCCGACCATCTTCTTGTGCTTGTCCATGGCATCCTGGCAAGGTATATTTAAAAAATGTTCTACAATTTTTAGGAGGTAAAAACTTAGATAGGCAGGAGCATGAACAACATGGACGCGGAAGGACTATATATAGAGTAATACTTTCATGTATATCCCACCTCCTTTTGATCTATTCTATTCAAGTTTGTATTAAAAGCAAGTCAGCAACATGGCTAGTTGGCTACATCTCTTCTTATTTAACGAGTTTCGTCCCTGTACGTTCTTTCTCATCTTCTATGATATGTTTAATCAAGAATAAAATATACTAGATTATAGCCCCGTGTGATGAACATGTTCATTTTGGTATATTTATCCATAAAAGAAATAAAAGTATGAATTCCAATTTGCAAATTGTTTGTGTAAGTATTTTCCTGTGTAATTATTATCCGATGATCTGATAGAACTTAACTAATACTTTAACAATATTGAAATTCTGTAGTCTAATTCTTATCAAACCTGGTGATACTTTCTTCTTTTGTCGTAAGTGTCTTTCTTTATTTGCTGCTTGTCGCTTGCCATTTTTGTGAAGTTGGATGTCACCTCTGCTTCATGTCATATTGGATCTTCTTGTCTTCAACTAAATTGTTTTTCTTGGCTACTGTATATCAACCGTTTCTAATTTGAATTACAAAATGGAACTCATATCTAGAACTTTGCCAAAACCATCAAGCTGTCTTGGCTGTAGAGTGATGACAGCTTCATTGATTAACTAAATCTTTGGTAGAATTTTGAATTTCATTCTCACATGTGAAACTGGTTATTCCTTGTTATCCTTCACTCTCTCTTTCGCTTGCTCTGTGATAGCCGCCTCATCAATGAGCGTAGATTGTTAGAAATGGCTTTTGCTCCAGTCAATCTCTATCTCATTCTTCAGTAATAGTTTTATTTAATTACAGATTGGTGAGCAAAGGGGATATTTAAGTATATCTTTGATCCGTGGTCTCTCCTATTCTTGTTCAGTTTCTTTTAAAAATTAAAGTATGTGACGACTTATTTTTTCAAAATTCCCAATAGTGTCATAATTTGCTTTGTTTACTAGTTCTCCTGTTTTTACAGAACATATATTTTGTACATATTTTTTACTTTCATGAGGCACGAGATACATGCAGGCCTGAATCCAATTGTACTGTGTAATGGACAAAGCGAAACTCATGCTTAGATAGATAGTTTTGATTTTGTACTGGTTCTGTCTCGAAGGAATTAAGTTTGGACATCTGTTCCTTTAGCTTCTCATGAAGAATAAGACGTGTCTTTAGTTTTAACTGTGGGAATCACTGCTTATATACACAATGCATGCTAGAAGTTATCAAAGCTACTAATTAAACTTTGACATTTCACTTTTGTTCTTAGAACAGCCCAAGTGATTGGACATACTTTGAAGCGGAATTGAAAAAGCGTTTGGGAAGAAACTTCTTGATTTATGGTGCGTTTTATCTACTTCTTTCACCTAGTATCACTTTTCAATTTTGTTTTGATCTACTTTCTTTTTGTGTGTAAAGATCTTTCCGAACCTCTAGTGAGCTTCAAATTGTAGCATCAAGTTGTCTGTATTGAAATAATTGCTAAAATTGAATAGTAACAACTTTAGACAGGATTATAGAACTTATGATTTGATAAGACTTTTGCATTGCTTGACTATATAATTTCTGTGCTGGGATTTAAAATGTTTAAAGTCTAAAAGCATCTTGATGCAAATATGCATGGAACAGTTCGAATGTGGTTTGCCACTTCAGTTCGTCACTGGGAATTAAATTGGCTTATGCTGGATAAAGCATTCTGGTTTTTCTCTTTGCTTTTGTCAGAAAACAATATAATACTATAGTTGCTTCAGTAATCAGTGCTATCACCCTTCTTTCATCTCCGGTTAAATCTTTACTTGCTTCTATGGAACTATATCCAATCATTATTGTTGCACAAATCTGTAGACTGTATCCTGATTATTAATTATCATTTCTCTTAGTTAGGATGCTTACACTGCTTTTTTTTTTTTTTTTTTAATGTCTTCAGCAAGCTCATCTAATTCCTACACTAAAACGTTTGGTGGCATTGATGGGGCTGGGAAACGCTTGGCTGAGGAGGTAAGCTTTGAATATTTTTCTGGCTATGTTTGTTGCCTATTCTGCATATTTTCCATGAAACTAATCTATTATGCTTATCAGGTCAGACAAATTGTTCAAAGGACAGAGAGTCTTAAGAAAATTTCTTTTTTGGCTCATTCTCTTGGTGGCTTGTTCGCTCGATATGCTGTTGCTGTCCTTTACACACCTAATAACTTAGGTGATGGAGATATTGATGACACTTTAAGGCGCTCAATGAAGTATGGTGTAATTGCTGGACTGGAACCTATAAACTTCATTACTTTAGCTAGTCCGCATCTTGGGGTTAGAGGGAGGAAACAGGTTAGTAATCATTTTGAAAGCTTACAGTTCCTGTCGGTTTCATAGTTCGTATTTTCTGAGTCTGATTGAAGTTGTATGGGATATTCAGCGAGACAGCGACTTTGTGTTGATGGTAACTACTTGCTAGCTAGCATTTGACACCATAGAACCTCTTTCTATTGTAGGCAAAACTTGTGGCAAGTATGGCATTAGGGAAACTACTTATGCTATAGAACATTACTCGCTTTCGTCAATAGATGTTGGACAAGAAAGCTAATGTTGACAGCTCAAAGAGCCTTAGATATGCTACTATACTGTCCCCTAATGAGTAATGCTTCTCAGGAGGCTCCTTCCTGTGGTGGACTATTTATTGAGGAGTGAGGGAGTAAAGTATAGATTTTTTTCCCTGCAGTGGCAGAGATGTGGTTTTCCATCTTTGGACGGAAAGACATTGATTACTTAGGTACATCTCCAATAACATTAGATTTATGATTCTTGATTGAGTTATTTTTATCTTGTGCATAGGAGTGTGTAGCAGTAAATATGTTTATTTGTGAATTTTTAAGTTCTCTTGAAAATGCTGTGGCTAGTATGACAAATCCTATAATTAATCTGCCGCAAAGGACTAATTGATACCGAATATTTGAGTATGGCTCTTCTAATCTAGAAGAGTTCTATGGAGGTGCTTGTGGACAGTTAAAGCTACCACCTTTCTCAGATATCACCTCTCTCACCGAACCATAAGTTTGTCTTGAATTCACATATGTAGTATCTCAGGTGTGTGAAAGAGAAAGAACATGCTAAAAAAGAAACATTCTATGGTAGTATGCATTATGCAACACTGCAACTTCAAGTATGATTACCAATGTTATCATTAGAGAGGAAATTTTCTCCAATCATCTTTAAGAACGTCGGAGATGTTGATTTTGAGGATAAGATAAGAGTGATCTGGTTATGGCCTTATGGTAGTCACTCCTTTGAAATTAAATGAAGCTGATAACTTATTTCTATAAGATGCTGTTGAGTTTAAGGATTCAGACCGTTCAGTTTATTTGGTGGCTAGCGGGTAATTTAGTATTCTATAGTTAGGGCTATCGGTGACTGTTATATTTTACAGGGGTATTTGTTTTTGTTTGGGTTAGAGTGTGAAAAAAAGACTAAGTTCGGTAAATACAAAGGAAAGCGTTTGGAGGAATGTTTGGGACAGAGGAAATATATGTCAGCAACATAGCAGTGTACCTGTGAAAATAAATTGTTATCCTTTGAGATTTTTCTCTTCTAATTAAGATCACATACTAGAAACACTACCTTGTTCAGATTTTCGTATATTGAACTTTAGGTGTATAGCTTTGATGGATATGCTGAGATCGACTTGTTGCCTTCAATCCTTTTGGTTCTTCTTATGTTATCGTGTCAGCTTTGTTATTGATTCAGGGAAATTTAACTTGAGATCTTAAAGTTTCTCTTGAATAAGATTTTGAGGTTTCTTGATTTTCAATCTGTACTTAACATGCCAATTTTGGTGTTAATGGCTGCTTTGTGTTTATACCTGTGAGTGTGCATAATGGTGTGTGGAATAGACTAAAAATTTTAGTGCTTTAAATGGTTACAATATTAGATCCTATAAACTGGTTATATGCATTCTGTTTATACTCATATATGTCCTTGGGATCTGAACTTGTGGTTTATGGATTTTCTTTCAGCTACCACTGCTTTGGGGACTTCCTTTCTTGGAGAAACTTGCGCCTCCCTTAGCTTCTGTTTTTGTCGGTCGAACTGGTAGTCAGCTCTTCCTTACTGATGGAAAACCAAACAGACCCCCACTTCTTCTAAAGATGGCAACAGACTGTGAAGATGGTAAATTTATGTAAGTTAAATTGGTGAAAGTGTTGCATGCAACTATTTTGATGGTATGGTGCCATACTCCATACGTTTAAAAAATATAAAGCGCGGTCGAAATATAATATAACCACTGAGTTATAACTTATAAGTAAACATAACCTGTCCTTGAGAACACTTTCAAAAACAATTTTACATTTTTATTAAGATAGAGAACAAATTACGGCAAAAATTTTCAAGGTTTGACCACCAAAGCAACTAAGGTGGCCTATTGCTTTGAAATTGTAGTACCTTTACATGTAAAAGTTATATTCGGGTACAACGCAATATTATTTTTGTTTTATAATATATAATATCATCTAAAAGGAAAATTCCATTTTATTGATTAAAACAGATTGTTTTCATATAAGTGTTTTCAAAAGAGTCAATTTTCTTGTTTTATACACATAAAGAGTAGTTTAATGAGGTAAAATGATAATTTCGAAGGGTTTAAATATTTCATAATTTTTTAATTATTCCTTGGAGACCTTTTTGGCTACTCTATGGGGAAAATGGGAGATCAAAATTTTTAGAACAAATTGATGAACTTGTTCTTAAATATTTTACACCCTTAGTCCCAGTTTTAGTTGCAACATATGTCTTTGCTTGGTCTCCAAAAACACATTTTGACCATTAATAGCTTCGATTGTGTATTAGTAAAAATAATACAAACTACAAAGTTAACATTATGAAATTAGACATTGAAACAAATTTCATAAGGACCCACATGGTATTATCTTTTCTTGTATGTTACTGAAAAAATACAATCAAAGTTGATGAACTTTGATCATGAAAAAGTATAAGTTTCAACTAGTTTGGGGGCAGAGGGACTGAGGAAATGCTTATTTTTCTGTTCAAGGATACATTTTCCTATTTATGGGAAACATAAGACATTGCAACACTTTATATTAAGATTATTCTTTTATCAGAGGAGAATTGTTTTTTTAGTTGGTATTTTGCCTATTCTCATTCCTTCCATTGAGGTAATAATCTTTAATGAAGTCTACATTTTGCTGAAAGCAAACTATACAATAATAAAGATTTGGATGCAGCCAAGACAAAATGTCAAAGTATAGGTGTATATGGCCACCTCGGCCCTTAATGATAGAAAATGATTTTCCCAATGATAAATTACACCTTGTAATCAGTAAAAGTGTAGACAGCTTGATAAGGCTTTATAACTATAATTAGAAACCAAAGAATACTTAATTCTCAAATTGTAACAAACCACAAAATGTTTGATTGAATTAACTTGCTTTCTGTTTGTTATAAATTGCAAGTACCTATTTATAGTTGTCTTTAGAATCAAGTATCTATTAGAACTGCCTCTGTTATTTAAGGGCTGACTTTCCTTACCCCACCTAGGTCAACTCCTTATTAGGAGCAGTGGGGCAATAGTGGTTCAGATGCACCTGTGCTCAAATATGTTTGTTTTTTATTGAAAATGCAGCATCCATAATCTCAAGTTTTAGACATTAGATTGAATAATTATTAGAAAAACAATCATCCTATACCACATTATTTAAATTTTTTAACAGTGAAGGTACCCAATCTATTTTAGGAAAATTTGACAAGAATAATCCCAAGTCTGGCCCAGAATACAACAATGATCCCAAGTTTGATAAACTCTCAGATTAAACCGAAGTTTGCTATGTTATTACATGGGTGAACTAATGATTTGACAGAGTCATATTTTTCATTTGTTTTGCATCACATATAACCGTACAAAAAATCCCTTCCAAGGGATGAGAGGGTAGGGAAGAAAGACATTATTTTAGTATTTTAAGTGATGGAGAAGTGATGATAAGTTCTTGTGTATGACACCATATCAAACTTGAGATTATTTTGTGAGTTTCTTAAACTTAGGATTATCTTTTTCTTTATGACCCAAACTTAGGATTGTAGTTGTCAAATTTTCCTAATTTCCATTATGTGCTTAACCTTTTGTTCCTAAATGCCTTTTGTTTATATTGGATCTTTCCTCTTATCCACATAATCTTATTAACATGATTAAATCTATCCTGCAGATCTGCCCTTGGTGCATTTAAATGCCGCATAATATATGCGAATGTATCTTTTGATCGTATCCTGGTGCAAGTTATTTATAAAATTAACCAATTGTGTTTTCTCTCTTCCTTTGACGAGGCAAATCTCCTTAACGTTTTCTAGATATGGTTGGCTGGCGCACATCTTCAATCAGGAGAGAAGATGAACTTCCCAAGGTACTCTAATATGTTTATTTTTAAGTTCTGTCATATTTAGAACTGATATATTTATATCATGTTCAGCTGAAAAGTACAAAGTTCTATAATCTGCCATACTTCAGCTTGGAGTGTGAAATTTTTTGGTTGTTATATTTGAAGAGCTTATAGTTAAGAGTCTTTCTCTTTGCCTCCCTAATATCTGCAACTTATGGTCTTCTCTGCCCACATCACAATAATTCTGTGACTTTGTCTTCTGTGTGCATGCTCTTGGGTTCAGGGGCTCAATGTTTATATTGATTTTGGGGAATGTGTACAATTTGTGAGTGGAGGCTGAACTACTGATGAAACCTCGCTGGGATATTGACCAACTGTTTTATTCTATACAATCAAAGCACAGATGTCATAAATAATTACTTCATATTATTTCAGGATCTATTAAATAGATCTTGAATCCTACTTTATCAGGCTCTTAAATTCTTAGAGGTCAACCGAATTTCGTTTTTGCAGACAATTTGTAGCTGCTGATATTTATAATTGTAAACCATAATCAATCATCCTTAGGCAGACTCCTCTCAGATTCAGACTGGGCTTTTCGCTGCTTTTAGCTATAAAGTTTGAAGTTGGGAAGACCATTCTTCTGGAGGAAAAATTGCCTTGCATTTTGCATTTGCTGAACTTAAATATCCAGTGATGCTATTGACAGCGTATTTTATTATGTGATTTGCGAGAAATGAGTTCATCCCACTATGTTTGGACATGACATGCATGGATTGAGCATATCCTTTGACAATTCAGAAAACCTGTCATTCAAGAGCTGTCTGCTTGCTGAATGTTATATTCATCTCGATTTCCTTTTTTCAACCTCAGTTTATTATTATTTCTTTGCCAGCCTCCTCAACGATCTTTGGACGGTTACAAGCATGTTGTAGATGTTGAGTATTGTCCGCCAGTTTCATCTGAGGGTCCCCATTTTGCTCCAGAAGTTGCCAAAGCCAAGGAGGCTGCACAGACTGAACCTAGCACTCAAAATACAGTTGAGTATCATGAACTTGCCGAAGGTAAATCCTTTTATCTATTGGTGAAATTTTTTACTTTGGGTATGTAGTCATAGATGTACTCTTTACTGTCTGTATATGTTATGTAAGAGTAGTCTGTTTTCGTCTACAGAGGAAATGATCCAGGGCTTACAGCGGTTGGGATGGAAGAAAGTTGATGTTAGCTTTCATTCTGCAGTGTGGCCCTTCTTTGCACATAACAATATACATGTATTCGCATCAACTACAATTTAATAGCACTATGTTTGGTGGATCGCTTCCTTTTCCTATTATGTCATAGTCTGCTAATTGTTCTGTATAGGTGAAAAACGAATGGTTTCACAATGCTGGTGCGGGGGTTGTAAAACATGTTGCAGACAGCCTGAAGCAGCAAGAATCTTCATGTCTTGTTGCCAGCTTATAGCAATGAGAATGGTAAGTTCCCTTTACGCTGATATCTTTGAGATCAATGTACAAATTTGGTTTTTGTTTTGCTTGGTGGGCTACTTAGTAGATTTAGGCCATGCTTGGCTTGGGGTGTAATGTATTCGGGGGTAATAGTAGAAAAATTGAAGAGTTCGAAGGTAATGAAGGTGGTGGTAATCACTGGTAAAGAAGAATACGTATTGATTATGTAAAGAGAGGTAATTATTACCCTCATTTTGGGGTAAACCCCCCCCCCTCCCAAAAAAAAATAAAAATAATTCTGCTTGGTTTGTGAAGGGGGATATTAGTTTTCCCAAGGCTGGAAAATAATTCTGCTTAGTCTGAAAAACATTTTCCTTTCTAAAGGAAGTCACATTTTCCTTCATGTTTCTTCTCTTTTTCTTTCGCTTATCCCATCCATTATTCTCCCCCCTCCATTTACATTCTTCCTTTTCTGTATAAACTTTTCTTTTGAGAAACCAAAGTACCAAATTAAGGAAAACTAATTTAGAATTGTGTCTTCCTTGGTTTTTTTTTTTTTAAGAATACAAAATCATCTTCAATTATAAATGTTTTCCGTCCAAGAAAACATAGCTTTATCTGAACAAAATCGTGCGTCCTTTTCTCCTATTGAACTGCTATATATTGTGTACTTGGCTGCTACATCATCTGTGGAACACAATCGTGCGTCCTTTTCTCCTATTGAACTGCTATATTCTGTGCACTTGGCTGCTACATCATCTGTGGATTTTGAAGGATGGGGTATATGGACACCTTTTTTGCTTCCTATGTCTGGCTCTTTTTTTTTTTTTCCCGAAAGCAACCATTCAATTAAATTTAAACTTCAGAATCCACAGTACATAACGAGTTAAGTCATACAATAACTAGGAGGATGATAAATAGTCCTAGTTACATTACCTTCTAAAGAACTAGCCCTACACTCCTTCGCCATCTTGTCCGCCACCTGGTTTTGATCTCTTGGGATAAAAGTGTACCGCACCTTGTCAAACTCCTGGCTGAGCTCCCTACATTGAGACAGAATGTTCGAGTGCAGATTTATAAAACCGGTAGGGAGGTTAAGCATATTAATCGCAGTAATGCAGTCAGAAAAAATAACAATCTTGTGAATGAATTCTCTTTTAGCCACCCCAAGAACTTCCCTAATACTCCTAAGTTCCGCCGATAAAACACTGCCAACATTAACCTTTCTCTCGAACCCAATTACCCAAGACAAGGAACATGATATTAGGATGCCTGCTATACCTGAATGACTTTCGGTCGTTACAAATGAAGCATCCACAAACGCAGCAAACCAACCCGGGGGTATGAAGACTGGGCTAGGGGTGGGAATACATACATTAGGACTTACCAAACACACATTACTTTGAGAAAAGAAGTAAGCCTTCCATAGAGCGGAGGCCAAGATAGTTCTAGGCTCGGGAACCGTGGTTGGCAAGGGCAAGTCAGATGAACGGAACACAAACTCATTTCACACTTTCCAGATTTCAAAACATATAAATGAAAAACAAGTGCGCCATGGAAGACCCCTGAAAGTACAAGGGGAATGAATATTTTCTTGAATATGAATCTCCAAGGAGTGTTGGTTATACATCCATATTAAGAGGAGTAAGATCCCAAACCTGCTTGGCATGGGTACACGAGAAAATCGCGTGAAGGGCAGATTCATCATCCTACGTCTGGCTCTAATCACACCTTTCATCCCCAGAACTCACCTAGTAAACAAGATTTATTTGAGGTCAAGTTTCAATGGACCTGCTCTTTTAAATCCTTTAATTTGGTGTTTCTTGAGCATGAATATGCGCGATTTTCCTTCTTGAATGGGTTGTTATGTGCATTTGTATGCTTAGATCACTGATTACATCTAATAATATGATGAAATTGACTATTTGTCTTTCAAACTTAAGCGCAAATTAACGAGTATGACGCTATGATCTAACCACATAATTTTCTCTCTTGCAGGCAGTACATTTAGGATGGTGTTCAGAATATGTGCTGAAAATAATACTCAACATGAGTGTGCTTGCCTTTTTACAGATTTTGGGCCGGAAATTGAAGGTTGAGTTTATGCAAGTAGTAAAGTGAGGAGATTATTGAAAATGAAAATGTACACTGTTAGGTGATTGTTGATTTCCTAATGTAAATTACTCTGGAGAAGATCATAGTATGATTCATTGGCTATTTTTTCATTCCCTCTTTAGACATAATTACTTTGCACATTTTCCTTTGAGGTTGAGTTTCCGTTCTCTTATTCGACCTAATATATATATTTTTTTTAAGTGAAGAGAATGTACCATAAATATATCAAAACCTTAAGGCCATACATAATTTGAGAGTGGGTGGGTGTTTGTAATTTGTAGGCCACGCATCTTCGATATCTTCGATGGCAACCCCTCCTTTTCCCTTATAAGGCCACCCCCTTTTGTGTAACATATATGTTTTTATGATAATAATATGCTCATTTTATGAAATTGAAAAACTTAATATAGACATACACCATTCATCTTATAGTGAATTATCCATTTACTCTTTTTTAAAAAGTTGAGCCAAATGATTTTTACCATAAATTCTTACTAATATACAAGAAAAAGACATAAGAATGTGAAGTTTTGTCAGCTTTGTCTCTATATGTTTTTCTAGAATATCAACTTTGTATAATATTTTTTAATATAAATAAAGAGAAATTATGAGATGACCAAACAACAATAAAAATACACCACTAACGAAAATATGTAAAAGTACACCCAACCATCAATTATTTGAGCACCAAAAAAAGAAAAAAAAACAACTATGCAAACACCACAAGATCAATAAGGTGGGTTTTCTTTCTAGATAAGTAGAGAGACAAATAATATACACTATATATATGGGATTCACTTATTCAACATATAATTACAAAATAGACAAAATGAGACAAATCCTTCATTTTTCTCATTTAATTTTCACATTTCTAATGGCACAACATGAACAACTTTTTACACCCTTGATGAATTTGTCACATGTTACACATACTTGTACTACATAATAGAACATCCACTAGTATTATCATCATTAAACATCATGAATCCATCATCATCATTGGCCAAGGGATAAGGATCATAAGTATGTTCATGGACGATTTTACCCCTTCTGCGATGTGAAGAAGGGTTAGCCGAGTATTCGAATGTCTTATGTTGTTCATAAAAATGATTAAAATCATGAAATTGGGGATCATAACACATGGTCCATGGCTCAACTCTTAGCCCTGTTTTCATGATCGCTTTTAATATTTTCTTTTGTCCAGCCCATCCTGTTACTGTTACTTTTTGCATATGTAGGTCCACCTCAACATTGTTGACTCCTGAAATTTTCCAAAGTATCAAAACAATTAGTATAAGTTTACTTCCTCCGTTCTTTTTAACTATAGTGTTTCCTTTATATAAAAGTTTTACATTAATTGCAACGTTTTTTAATTGGTAATTAGTTATTAGGCCCGGGCGTATAAGGAAAATTTTCATTTATTAATATTATACTTTAAGATGATAATACTAAATGTTATTTGGTCTAGTGGTTAATACTTTAGTATATGTTATTGATGTCTTGAGATCAAACCCTATGCTACACAATTTCTAATTTTTTATTATTATTGTGGATTACATGGAGCAAAACTCCCTTAGAAAGAGCGCCATGTGGCACTGTTCCTTGTTAAGGCACGCCTTTTAATAATATACTAGTCATTATTAGGCCCGAGCGATGCCTCGGGTTATTAATATTTTCATATCAAAAGAATAGCATCTAATATTGCATAGCTCATTGGTTAGAACCTTATTGTACTAACTTGAGGTCATGTGGTCGATCTTGTATGGAGCATGTTTTCAATTTTTTAATGTATGTCTATGACATGGAATGAAACAACTAAGGGATAGTGCCACGTGGCGTGTAGACTTGCTTAAGAACGCTTTTTAATATATTTGTATGGATTTTTTGATGGGAATAATCCCACCTTTGGGCGATCTCTCCAAAACAGTCCCACCTTTCATAAAATTGAGAAAAATCCCACCTTTGTTGGACATTTGTCAAAAACGGACCTTTTTACCAGTCACTTGTTCAAAAGGTGATGACCCACCTTTTATGTTTTATTTTTAAAAAAAAACCCTCCCTCCCCACCCCACCCCCACCCTCTGATCAGCCCCACCACCCCACCTTGCAGCCCCACCCAGCCCCTACCCCCACCCGGTCCCTACCCCCTCCCCCGCAAACTCCCTCCCCTCCACCCTCCTCCACCGCCGCAGCCAGCCCCCACCCCCGCGCCCCACCCCACCCCCGCCCCACCCCCACTCCCACCCCCTCCCCTCGACAGGCCGTGATTTCCCCACCCCCTCCCCGCCGCACCCCCACCCCTCCCCGCGATTTCCCCACCCCTCCCCGCGATTTCCCAGCCCCACTCCCTCTCGCGATTTCTCTCTCTCCCCTCGCGATTTCTCTCTCTCCCCCGCGATTTCTCTCTCCCCGACTCAAATTCTTTCTCTCTAACCTCAAACCTCCATTTTTGAATATTTTGAGCTCGATTTTGGCTTGAAACTTGAAGATTCTAACCTCGGGTTTGGAGGCTCGAAATTTTCGAACCATTTTTGTACCTTTTCCGGCGGAGAAACGCCGGTGTAAAGAGAGGATAGGTGTCGGAGAGAGTGCGGCGGAGGGGAGGGAGGGAGGGGGGGGGGTGGGGGGTTGGGCTGGGGTGGGGTGGAGGGAGTGAGGACGGTGGAGGGAGGGGGAGGGGAGTGGGGGTGGGGACTGCAAGGAGGGGGTGGCTAGGTGGTGGTAGTTGTGGAGGAGAAGAAGTAAAGGAGGGAGAAAAGAGAAAACCTGCATTTGCAGGTTACCAACAGGTAAGGGTCCGTTTTTGACAAATGTCCAACAAAGGTGGGATTTTTCTCAATTTTATGAAAGGTGGAACTGTTTTGGAGAGATCGCCTAAAGGTGGGATTATTCCCATCAAAAAATCCTATTTGTATAGATTAGTATGGATTCCTTCTACCTAT
The DNA here is from genome assembly GCA_947646795.1 of Beta lomatogona. NCBI lineage: Eukaryota > Viridiplantae > Streptophyta > Magnoliopsida > Caryophyllales > Amaranthaceae > Beta > Beta lomatogona. The sequence continues at coordinate 2,641,500 of CANSNZ010000447.1, forward strand.
CTCAATCCTATCACGTGTGTCTCTTTTTTTCTATCTCTATCTCTCCTCTTCACATGACTTTCTTATAAAAGGTTATGTTGCAATAATAGATGAAATGTAGGAAGTATGATCTTATGTGTAATTTTGAAATGAAATTAAGGTCCAAGCTAAGATAAAATAATGTTGATCTATCTATGATTTTTACGTTTTTTCTTTGCAAAGTTCCATTATTACTTAAGACGTTAAGAACAAAAACACAATGTTTAGGGGGTACAATTGCGTAACTTTGATTAAGGTATCAACATGAAACTTTCTTATGAATAAATTACATATAAATTCATTCATATTGCCATCATTTATTGCAAAGACTAACATCCTATAAGAGCTTGGATAAAAATTAAAAATAATCCCGGAACATAGGAATAATAAACATATTATAATACCAAATGACACATGATTTTATCATTATATTATACTTCATACCATTTTGGGCAATCCTATAGTTAATGTATACTAACAGTCCTAAAGGCTATGTATAAGTTACACTGTTACAACAAATCTTTATATTCTACTGTTAAAATTTATTTTTAGATTAATTAAGAAAAGTTTAATAAGATTATCACTTTATAGTTGTTATTGTAATATGTAGAAAGAAATATAAGAGTGCTAGCAATGGGTCAAAAGACTAGTATATAATTATATAAGTAGTAATTATGAATATGAAGATAATACAAATAATTCAATTGAAGCCATTACCATCTAGCTTGAGGAGAGCTTTCCTCACTTTGTTCTCGCATCCTAAGCAGTCAATACCAACTCGCAACTCCACAATCTGGCGTAATATAGATAAAGAAAAATCATATTTTGTAAGATCAATATTAGAATCATTTTCACTTTCTAGAATAAATAATGAAAACTAATTATATTCTTATAAAATTATTTTTGCGAAGTTTAATTAGCCAAATGGACTCTAAACAAGATATTGTGTAGGTGCGGTGCTAGTGAACCAAATCAAAATCCCGTGTCTCATTCATGCACAACCTATACGTCCACTTGTTTTTGAACATAAAAGGGATCGGATAAGTCATAGTACAATATTAACCAATAAGAAATAAATGGCATATGCACATATGGAACAAAAAAAGTGGGACAGAAAGATTAAATTTGAGAAAAAAGTGGGAGAAAAGAGAACTTACTGAACTCATTATTATAATTATGCGTTGTCTTACTTGAATGCTAAAATTTCAAGTATGATTGTAAGGGTAGAAGTTATTGAGACTTTGTGAGTAGCACAAATGAAGCACAAGCTAAGCTAGGCTTATATAATAGAAGTAGCAAGTTTTAGGAGCTCACCGAATTACATGCATAACAATTTCATGTCATTCTTCCAAGAAGTAAACGATGTTGAAAGCTATACTAAAGTAATACCAAGAAAAGTAATATTCCATAAAGTAAAGACATATACTATAACTCAAACTAACAATTAGATTCCCTTACTAATAACAGGATTAATATACATAATTCTGTATGTTTCTTATCCAACTAACAAAGTTTCTTGACGTTACAGGAAATTGCATGGAAAAAGTGCTATGCATAGCCTCTGAAGATGTTTAGTCAAGCAAGCTACAATTCAACTTTATTAGAAAAAATAATCTTCCATATTTTATCATACTTTTACATTATTTATTTCTCACTTGCTTTCACTAAATGCACTGCTCCTATGTAAGCCATGCGTAAGTGTTTGCTCAGTGAATGCGTGGAGAATACATCACTATATTTTACCAAGTCATGCAATGGTTTTTATATGCTAAATTCAGTTAGAAAGACATGGACATTTGGATAACCGAACTCTCATCAATAATGTGACTCAAAAGTCTTTGAGTTTGGTTTTGTGTTAATTATGCAGTCAACTTTGCTGGGGTCCAATTCAAATTAACCCTCTGATAATTCTTTAGCAGAAGTATTACTAGTTCCTAAACTTGGGTGATTTTTTTTTGGATTGGTAAGATGAATTGTCCTATTGGATTGGAACTTTGCATAGATTAATCCGGTCAGGATTAGCAGGCTAGACACTCTGCGAGTATGGGGAAGAGTAACAGAAATCCCTACCCTCAAAGTGACCCTAGTGAGAATTGAACCCCCCAACCTCAAGGTTAGAAGACACAATCCTAACCACTAGGTCAAGCGTAGCTTGGTCTTAACTTGTGTGATATACCCACTTTCCAAATCTCACTTTATATTATAAGAGGTGGCATTTTAGTCAACCGGTTCGAAATATTATTTTAATCAAATTGAAATAAAAAATAAAAGTTGACTATAAGCTATGAGGACTGAGGAGTCATACAAGACTAGGCGGTACTATCATTCATTTTTCTCTTACATATAATCACCAGAGATGGAGCAATAAGTTTCTTATGTGGACCAGAGGATATTTTTTTGGCCCCACCAGGAAACCTTTTGGTAAAAAGAAGGACCCTACTGGACCAGCATCTCTCGTAGTCAGACAGCCCAACTACACAAGTCAACGCTTGAGAGTAGGGGATATAAGGAAATCCCTACTCACAAGCACAAGTAGGTAGTGTGGTTCGAACTTGTGACCTTAAAGTTACAAGGTGAGTTCCCCACCACCTCTACCAATCAAGCTTGGTTTGGACCACAGGATATGAAACACAAACAACAAAAGAAACTAGACATGCATACTGGGGCGCGTATATATAAATTCTTTAAAATATACATTTTTAATTATTTAGTGTAATTGTATGTAAAAAAAAGTGTAATTGGAATAGACGATAAAATTTTCCTTTTAAAGATAGTATTTTCATTATTAGCAGTGTAGTTACATTTTTTAAATTAGATATAAAGAAAAATAACACACATTTAATCTTAGCCCGCTTGAATGCATCAATATTGGATCCACCCGTGTAGATTACTCAAATTACACGTGTTTCGGATACAAAACTTTAAGTGTAGGGATCTGGTAGTAATTTGGAGAGGGAATGTGTTTAGTCGAGTGACGTTTGTTCGATTGAGCCGTGGAAAACAAGGATTAGACTACACTGGGTGATTATGGGATCATCGCCCATCCGACGCTCAAGTCAGTATTGGGATCTGAGGTCTAGAGAGAGAGTTAGTGGGAGAACTGTTCATTACCTCCATAAATGGGGATTCTGTCCCTATTATATAGGGATTGGGGAAGATGACGTCATCCCCATGTCATAATACCAGGTTGGGCTAGCTCCTACGAATGTGGGCTCCCTAGATCTCCAGGGGCAATATAGTAATTTCACCTAGGAGTAGAGGGCCCAGTAACTTATTGGGCCCAAACAACACGCGTGCGGTGTCCATTATAGTCCATCATACCCTCGGGTGCACAATGGAAATTTGATCGCATGTGAAGGGGCATGAAACTTCACTTTTATCTACAACAGCAAGAAAAGTGTATCTTGACGCTTAAAGTGCTAGGAAGTTCTGGTAAAAAGAAATTGCTACCATGTTAGCCTTACTTCAAGGCGCTATTGTGCTAAAATTGGTTATCTTGTCTATGAAGGTGTAGAATTCCATATACCATTACTCTGATCTATAATGAATGTCAACTCTTTTTTTTTCGGCTGATCAACATAAGTATTACTCCGAGTCTCCGACTAGTTATTTATATAGTGATTTTCGGATGTTTCTCTTTTCATTGGGTTTTGCAAATGTCGCCATTTTTTTACCTACTAACGCCATGTATTTTTGTACACAAATACATGGGTTGTATTCCTTTCCTCTTTCCCTTTGTTTATTTAAACTCACATGTGTTTCTTATTTTCCACACAACCCCACCATCTTAATTTCTTATTCACTTTCATTCTCTCTCATTTTTTCCGGCGTTGACCACGGTGTTTACCGGTGTTGACCAACTTTGACCGGCATTGACCAAGAAGAAAAATAAACTCCGGCTTCATGGCAAACAATGTAAGTTTTTTTTTTTGCCGTTAAAAGCTGGTCAGACGCCTAAATTAGGCGCCTGCATATATTTTTAGAATTTGTACACTAACCTTGGGCCGGAGTTCGTTGTTAGCCGAGGTGTTGCCGGAGTTATGTTGGCCGGATAAATGCCGTCTTTTCCTTCACCCACGTGTCACCAGAGAGAGGGCCCAACTTTGTCGCCGGAGTAATTGCGCCTCACCGGAGCCCAACTTTGTTGCCGGAGAAAATTGCGCCTCACCGGAGCCCAACTTTGACTCACCGGAGTTAGGAGAGTGAAGAGAGTGGGAGAGTACGAGAGTGAGAGAGAGGGAGAGTATTTCAATAGTGATATACATGTATACGTATTTATACATGTATATATGGCGTTAGTAGGAAAAAAATGGCGGCATTTAGCAATTGAGTTTTTCAAGTTTTACAAGAAATTACTAGTATATAGTAGTACTACTTACTCTGTTAAAAAGCAATTGAGTAATATGTATTCACGTCATATTGGAAAATACATGAGAAACGAAACCAATAACACATATCGATGTAATGAATACAAATTTCTTTTATGTTTTTTTTTTGACGTCGAGAAAATTTGCAGTAATTAAAACACGGCATACAAACTAGGGCTAAACAACAAAAACATAAGAACACTAAATTGAGCTTTAGTTGCTCTTACAAGCCAAACTAAGTTAAAACAAGTAACACTATTAAGCGTGTTTATGCGTGTTTATCTCATTTAAGATGCTCAAATATAAATGCAAAAAGTAACTCGATAATCAAGCAATGACCAATATATATATGTCGAGCTAGTTTTGTTTGTAAAATCTTCAAAGAAAATAACCAAGACATTGGATCAAATTTTATCTAGATCACTACTATGTGACTTTATATAATTTATTAATTATATACAAATTATTGTATTTAGAGCTATATCATATATAATTGTTATATACTTATGTGTAAGCCTATATAGTAATTTCTTTTGGGTGTATTAGTGTAACGGTGTTCAACCCCAATATGTTATAAACGCTTCTCTCCACATATTTGGAGAAGATGATAGATATCTGGCGTTAGGATTAACCAAGCATGGGGATCTCGCTGCCCGGTCACCTAGTCGGGGGTCTATGGGTGGAACGCACTGGTGGGGATAGCGCCCCCAAAAGCTTTTCGGTATATGTAGCTTAGTATACATTTTTTGTTTTGGGTTCGGTGAGCCCCATTTTATTTAGATTAATTAGAAGGTTACTATATAAATTTCTATAATTAACTTCAGCCTCTATTATTTGGTAATTTGTACTCTCTCTCCTAAAAGATAATAAAATGTTTCTCCTCTGTTTGTGGATGTAAATAACAACATTGTCAGTGAATCACGTTAATATATTCTTGTATCGATTGTTCTTTAATTCTTCGTTACTTTATTGCGTTCTTTATAACAACAATCATCTCTAATACTTCTCAAAATCCTCCCATCGGATCATGAACACCAATAAATTTAGAGATAGAAAATCACTAATGCTTCTAATACGTGATATAACCCGCCTTCTTTCATAATCATAGCTTAGTGTGTTGGTCTCGTGTTTGATTATTTTGAGAAGACACTTCCAGTTATTGAGATAACTCTAGAATAAATTATAGTTAGTATAATTATCATATGAAGACCGTCCATTATAAGGATTATTCTTGCATTGTAAACCTTTCCATATGATAAAAGATTTTTTGTCAAAAACCACCTTATAAAACATGAAATTTATGAGAAACCACCTTATATATATATATATATATATATATATATATATATATATATTTTTTTTTTTTTTTTTGCGAAATCATACCTTAAACAATTTTTTTTTTTTTCGAGAACAAACCTTATACCTTATTCCGATCATTGATCCAAGGTTCTGGTATTCACCATGTCATGTGCAAGACAAGTAACTTTTTAAACCCAACAAAATCCATGACATGGTCAATGCCGGAACCTTGTATCAATGATCGGAATAAGGCATAAGGTTTGTTCTCGCAAGAAAATTTTTGTGTAAGGTTTGTTTTCGCAAAAAAAAAATTATATAAGGTGGTTTCTCACAAATTTCATGTTTTATGACACTAGGGGAAAAAAAAGGAAGGGCTACGCAAGAAGGGCTGCGGTTTCCAAGGAAACCGCAGCCCTTTTTGTGAAGGGCTGCGGTTAGCCTTAAAAAACCGCAGTCCTTCATGCAGTATGAAGGGCTGCGGTTTTAAGGCTAACCGCACCCTTTCACAAAAAAGGGCTGCGCTTATGCTAGAAACCGCAGCCCTTCATACACGAAGGGCTGCGTTTTCTAGGATAAGCGCATCCCTTCCTATCCCGCCCATTTCAACGTGAGTTTTGCGCGCAACACACAGTAGCACTCACTCGCAAATTTTCCCTCGCACACTCAGCTCACCCCTCTCCCTCACACTCACTCGCACACTCACTCCTCTCCCTCACACTAACTCGCACTGCCCTAACGGAGCACCGACACATCGCCGGAGCACCGACACATCGCCGGAGCGCCGTCCCATTGCCGGTGCACACTTCTTCTTCTCTTCTCTCAGCGTTGCCTGAGCTCCTTCTTCTTCTCTTCTCTCAGCGCGCCTTGACGCCACCACCACCACCACTACTTGCATTGTCGGTAATTCCCCTCTCACTCTCTCTCCTCTTTGTTTTATTTAATTTCTCTTCTATTTTGTGTTGTAAAAACCGATTGTAGGGGGGTGGGGAGGGCTTGTGGAGGGTGGGTAGGGGGTGGGGGGTCTTTGGGCGGGGGATGGGGGATGGCCGGGGAGGCTGGGCATGGGGTGGGGGAGGGGGGGGATCTTTGGGAAAGGGGTGGGGGAGGGCTGGGGAGGCCTGGGCATGGGGTGGGGGAGGGCGGGGGGATCTTTGGAAGGGGGTGGGGGATGGGTGGGGAGGGTGGGCATGGGGTGGGGGGGAGGGGGGAGGGCTGGGCATGGGGTGGGGGAGGGCATGGGATCTTTGGAAGGGGGTGGGGAGAGGTTGGGAGGCTAGGCATGGGGTGGGGGAGGGCGGGGGATCTTTGGACGGGGAGTGGGGGAGGGTGGATAGGGGTGGGTGAGGCATTGTTGTGAAGGCATTGTTGTAAGTTAACACATGTTTGGTATCACTACTATCTTTCATTTTCTTTTTTGTTTTATAATGTAACTATGTAGATTTTTAGGCTTCGGAAACGAAAATTAAAGGTCATTTTACGCCTACATGGCAATGGAATGCTCTCCACATTTGTAACACTTCTCATTAGCTCCGCCGCTACCAGCTGATGGGCATTCCATTGCCATGTGACCTGATTCTCGGGTCATTTTAGGCCTAATTTAGCCTTTTCGCTTCCGAATCGTACTTATCGAGTCATTTAACCCCAAATTCTTTGTGAACATGATTATAAGAGGTATAATGTAACTATTGTGTAGAGTTTTAGGCTTGCATTTGTTCTTGGTTGAATTTCGGAAACGAAAATTAAAGGTCATTTTACACCTACATGGCAATGAGGGATTGCAGTGGGGGACAGTAGTGGCGGTGGTGGTGGGGGTGTTGTAAATGTGGAGAGTCAGGTCACATGGCAATCGAAAGCACATCTGGTGCTCTCCGCATTTATAACACTTCCAACTCCGCCGCTACCAGCTGATGGGCATTCCATTGCCATGTGACCTGATTCAATTCTCGGGTCATTTTAGGCCTATTTTAGCCTTTTCGCTTCCAAATCGTACTTATCGAGTCATTTAACCCCAAATTCTTTGTGAACATGATTATATGAGGTATAATGTAACTATTGTGTAGAGTTTTAGGCTTGCATTTGTTCTAGGTTGAATTTCGGAAACGAAAATTGAAGGTCATTTTACGCCTACATGGCAATGAGGGATTGCAGTGGGGGGCAGTAGTGGCGGTGGTGGTGGGGGTGTTGTAAATGTGGAGAGTTAGGTCACATGGCAATCAAAAGCCCATCTGGTGCTCTCCACATTTATAACACTTCTAACTCCGCCGCTACCAGGTGATGGGCATTCCATTGCCATGTGACCTGATTCTCGGGACATTTTAGGCCTATTTTAGCCTTTTCGCTTCCAAATCGTACTTATCGAGTCATTTAACCCCAAATTCTTTTTGAACATGATTATATGAGATATAATGTACCTATTGTGTAGATTTTTAGGCTTGCATTTGTTCTTGGTTGCATTTCGGGAACGAAAAGGTCATTTTAGGCCAAATTTTGCCTTTTCGGGTCCAATTCGTACTTATCGAGTCATTTAACGGCAAACTCTTTTTGAACATGATTATATGAGGTATAATGTAACTATTGTGTAGATTTTTAGGTTTGCAATTGTTGTAGGTTGAATTTTGGGAACAAAAAGGGCTTTTTTGGCCTATTTTAGCCTTTTCGCTTCCAAATCGTACTTATTGAGTCATTTAACCCCAAATTATTTTTGAACATGATTATATAAGATATAATGTACATATTGTGTAGATTTTTAGGCTTGCATTTGTTCTTGGTTGCATTTCGGGAACGAAAAGGTCATTTTAGGCCAAATTTTGCCTTTTCGGGTCCAATTCGTACTTATCGAGTCATTTAACGGCAAATTCTTTTTGAACATGATTATATGAGGTATAATGTAACTATTGTGTAGATTTTTAGGTTTGCAATTGTTGTAGGTTGAATTTTGGGAACGAAAAGGGCATTTTTGGCCTATTTTAGTCTTTTCGCTTCCAAATCGTACTTATCGAGTCATTTAACCCCAAATTCTTTTTGAACATGATTATATAAGATATAATGTACCTATTGTGTAGATTTTTAGGCTTGCATTTGTTCTTGGTTGCATTTCGGGAACGAAAAGGTCATTTTAGGCCAAATTTTGCCTTTTCGGGTCCAATTCGTACTTATCGAGTCATTTAACGCCAAATTCTTTTTGAACATGATTATATGAGGTATAATGTAACTATTGTGTAGATTTTTAGATTTGCAATTGTTGTAGGTTGAATTTTGGGAACGAAAAGGGCATTTTTGGCCTATTTTAGCCTTTTCGCTTCCAAATCGTACTTATCGAGTCATTTAACCCCAAATTCTTTTTGAACATGATTATATGAGATATAATGTACCTATTGTGTAGATTTTTAGGCGTGCATTTGTTATTGGTTGCATTTCGGGAACGAAAAGGTCATTTTAGGCCAAATTTTGCCTTTTCGGGTCCAATTCGTACTTATCGAGTCATTTAACGCCAAATTCTTTTTGAACATGATTATATGAGGTATAATGTAACTATTGTGTAGATTTTTAGGTTTGCAATTGTTGTAGGTTGAATTTTGGGAACGAAAAGGGCTTTTTTGGCCTATTTTAGCCTTTTCGCTTCCAAATCGTACTTATCGAGTCATTTAACCCCAAATTCTTTTTGAACAAGATTATATGAGATATAATGTACCTATTGTGTAGATTTTAAGGCTTGCATTTGTTCTTGGTTGCATTTCGGGAACGAAAAGGTCATTTTAGGCCAAATTTTGCCTTTTCGGGTCCAAATCGTACTTATCGGATCCAATTCATACTTATCGGGTCCAATTCCCCTACCCCCCCACTGCACAGCCCCTTCCCCTCCCCCCTGCACAGCCCCTCCCCCTACCGCACAACCCCTCCCTCCCCCCCACCGCACGACCCCTCCTCCCTCCCGCCCTTCCCTTCCCCCCCCACCGCACGCCCCCCCCCCCCCCGCCGCCCTCCCTCCTGCTGCTCCTCCCTCCCCCCACCGCACATCCCTCCCCCTACCGCACAGCCCCCCTCCCCCCCGCCCCCACCGTCTGACCCCCTCCCCTTCCCCCCTGCTGCCCTCCCTCCCCCCCGCATGCCCCTCCCCCACCGCACAGTCCCTCCCCTCCCCCCATTGCACACCCCTCCCCTCCCCCCGCACAACCCCTCCCCCTCTTGCACGCCCCTCCCCTCCCCCCCACTGCATAACCCCTCCCCTCCTTGCGCCCTTCCCTCCCCCCCCCACTGCACAACCCTCCCCCTCCGCTGCCCTCCCCCCCACCGCCTGCCCCTCCTCCCTACCGCACAACCCCTCCCTCTCCCCGCCCCCCACCGCACATCCCCCTCCCTCCGCCCCCCCACTGCATGACCCCCCCTTCCCCCCTCCCCCCACCCACAGTCCCCTCCCCCCCACCGCACACCCCTCCCCTCCCCCCCCGCACCTGCCGCCCCTTGCACACGAGAACCTCCTCCCCACACCCCACCCCCTTAGTGGCAATGTTAGTTTTAATTTTTTGTTATATTAATGCATTATTTGTACAATTTCGGGGAGATGGCGGATGTGCATACGGATAACACCACAAGTGGTGCTGAACACACTACCGAGGATGAGTCTTTCGATGCGAGAAAGGAACGGGGTAAATTGTCTCGATTTCGCCGTGAAGAGATAAATGCACAAATGCCTAGGAAGTCATTGGCGACGAAAAAGAGAAAAGGAAGGGGACCTACAAAGTCACTAGGGAAACACACAAATATGACTTTGGAGTACGATAGCATGGGTCAACCTTGTGGAAAGTGGCGTCAAAAGTATGGCATGCAAGTTGGCATTTGCATGCATAAACTCTCCATTTTGCACTCATGGAAAGAGGTGCCCGAGGGATTGAAGCGGTGTCTATGGGAAGATACCATGGTAAGCTTCAAGTACAATAACGTGTAGTTTCTTAATTATTTAGTTAAATATATGTGTAATATTACTTATAGCATATAAATTACAACATTTGCGAAAACTAATTTGTGAACTGCGTTTTTGTAGAATCAATTCAATATCGAAGATGATGAAGCCAAGAAGAATGTATTTCTATCCGCGGTTGCCCGGAGATTCGGGAGATTTCAAGGCTAAGTTAGTGTCTGGGTGGATCACTAAGCGGAGGAAAGTAGTAGGTACAAAGAAGAAGAACATCTACGGCGGAGAAACACAAGCCGATCCCGAGGCTTCACCGGAAACATCATCTGCACCATCCAAATTACCATTTCAAATATGGAAAACTATCAAACCCGAAGAGTGGGAAGCATTTGTTGCCAAGAAAACAACCCCACAAGCTATTGTAAGAATATTTTATTAAGACTTAATAAACTTAGATCCAGTATTATTGTATAGCACCGTACGTAGATAACCTTTGTTTATAATTGTATGTTTTAGGCAAGTCGTGAGAAAAGTAGCTCGAGTGCAAAAGCTAGGAAGTATTATCATCATTTGGGTGCTCATTCGTACAATGAGGCGAGAGAGAAGTGGATGTTCGGCCATTACCCCACAATAGGGTCGACAACAAAGCAACGGGGAGTGGCTCAATGACGACAGTTGCACAGCCTCGGCAACCAGATAGAGTCCTCGATTGGTGGTGTTCGATGCATGGGGTTGATGCAAAGGGAAACAGAGTCTTGCCTGACCCCGGAACACAACAGATAGCCAACGCCATTGTAAGTACAGATTATATGGTTATATAAGGTATATATAATATAACTTTTGCGCTCACAAGCATTTCTCTCTTATACTTATGTAGATTGGCTTCAAGGAAATAGAGGCAACTGGTGAGTTCACTCCTAAAGGACACATTGATGCATTGCACGAAACTTTAGGACCGGACCACAGTGGACGCGTGAGGGGCGTAGGAGGTGTCCGCCTCGGTTTGAGAAAGGTATATGGTGATCAATACACTACAGCGACAAAATCAAGTGTAAGTAGTGTGAATTCGGCAGCGTCAGTAGATGTGGAGGCTATGAAAGCTGCAATTCGGGAGGAGCTAAGGGAGGAGATGACCCATAACTTCAACGCCATTTTGGAGCAAATGGGTTTACCGACTTTTGCTGCATTCAAGAAGGGTAGTGATACTACACCTAGCCAGCCTGATCCACCTGTAGGACCCGAGTTGAAGGTAATCACTTAATCCCTTTGCTTTGTTAAACAACTATTGTTACGTTCTTAAATGCATGAAATTCTTACTATATATATGTTGTTTCATAGACTAACTATAAATAGAGTTTTTTTTACAGGAAGAGACACCATGTGAACTATTAGCTCGAGGAGATGGTTATGATAGTTTCATCCTCGTAGCTCATGGCCATGCACAACCCCTAGTGACCGAGTACGATTGCATAACCGGTTAGTGGATCATAATCACTATGTGGTCACCCTCAATGAAATTGTGTCGGGTTTCGAAGAATTACCTCTTCCGCCGCCGGCGAAGTTGGTCTACAGTTACTAAATGATGCCCTTGGCGATTATGTTACGTGGCCGCGTGCATTGGTGCGGTTTTCAGATGAGGTACAATGATTAACATTCATATATATATATATATATATATATATATATATGCGTGTTTTCTTTTATAGTTCCTATGATAGTCAGTAATATCTTTACTTTTAGCTAAATACTAGGTTTGGGGGAAGGCCGACTCACATGCCAGGAAGGGAAAGAAGGCATGTTCACCTTATAAGAAAGCAAGTTTACGCGATGAAGGTGAACGAAATGTGGTGACGGGAAATGTTTCTAAGGCAAAAAATCCACTTATTATCGATCCAGAGGTGGTGCGGAGCCTTACTACACCATGCTTTTGGTTACACGAGTGCGCTAGCGATTTACCCGATGAAAGCGCAATTGAGGTTGCTTTGGGGGAGCAACAATTCCACTACCTTGAGGACTCATCGACATTCATTTCGAAGGTTGATATTAAAGAATTCTTATGTGGGGTAGAGTTGAATGTTTCCATGATACAAACATTCATGAGGTAATACATAAGTATATAAATTAAATATACATATACATATATATGCCTTAAGTAGTTTTCAGGTAACGAAGTCTACCACTTTGATTCTTTGCGTCGACAACCACCACGGACCTTACTAATCAAATCATTGTTAAATAGGTAGCCTAATCGAAACTCAATATATGCGCACTTATTAATATTACACATTATTCATCATCTTTAAATATATAAACAGTTAGTACATCTAATCTTATAATAATGTTGTTGATGTAGTGTGATGAAGCATATTAGTGCAACAGGACTTCGAGCACCAAAAGCTCCTGTTTGGATATCAGTCGAGGTAACATGACTAATTTATTTGTCCTTATATAGAAACACTTTTAGCCACATACTACACATCTAATTAACATGAATGTCATTGGATGCATCCTTTGGTGAACATTTAGTGTCCGCAACAAGAAGATGGACTTGCATGTGGCTATTACGTGCTGAGGTATATGTTCGATATCGTCAACCAGTGCACTAACGCCGATGATCTTCAAAAGGTATGTAACTTATTAGTATATGTTAGTTTAGATTAGATCGATTGGCAATAGGTATTAATTGGTTTAGAAACCAAAGTAGCACATGCATATATTTGGGAACGAAAATGTCATTTCTAGGCCTATTTTTACCTTTTACGCTTCCAAATAGTATTTATCGAGTCATTTAACCCCAAATTCATTTTTAACATGATAATATGAGGCATAATGTAACTATTGTGTAGATTTTTAGGTTTGCAATTGTTGTAGGTTGAATTTTGGGAACGAAAAGGGCATTTTAGGCCTATTTTTGCCTTTTCGCGTCTAATTCGTACTTATCGCTTCATTTAACTCCATTTTCTTTTTCAATATGATAATATAAGGTATAATATAACTAGTGTGTAGAGTTTTAGGCTTGCATTTGTTTTTGATTGAATTTCGGGAAGGTATATGTCATTTTTAGAACTACTAACTACGGTACGTAAATGATTGAATTCTTATATTATGTGTTTATTCCTTGGTTGTTTTGCAAGGTTTATATGAATAACACACCACGTTTGAGGGCCTTCACCACAGACGAATTACATGAAGTTCGGGATAAGTTGGCGTCCCACATTTGCGATGATTGCTTATGATACATCTACTAGTTTGTATTAATTCTATGTACATTTTTCACATTATTAAATATATACATATTTAAAGTTAATTATTATATTACGTTCATTTGATCGGTTTTTTTTTTGTGTCGAAGGAGGTTTTGGGTGGGGGGGTGGGGTGTGGGGTGGGGGGGGCTGCCATGGTGGGCTCTGGGTCAATTTGGCTATGGGGTGGTTGGGTCTTTGGGGTGGTTGGCAAAGCAATGGGTGGAGGAGGTGGCGGAGGGTGGGGGTGGGTGGGGGGTGCGGGGAGTGGAAGGGTGGGGGGGGTGGGGGCAAAGGGGCGGGGCGGGGAGTGCGGGGGGTGGGAAGGTGGGGGGTGGGGGTGGGGGTGGGGGTGGGGGGGGGGGTGCGGGGGTGGGGGGGGGGGGGGTGGGGGGTGGGGGAGTCTTGGGGTGGGCGGGGGTGGGGTGTGCAGGGGCGGAAGGGGTGGGCGGGGCGGGGGGTGGGGGGTCTTTGGGGCAAGGGGTGGGCGGGGGTGGGGTGTCTTTGGGGGGCGGCGGGGGTGGGGGTCTTTGGGGTGGACGGGGGTGGGGTGTGCAGGGCCGGGGGGGGGGTCTTTGGGGTGGGGGAGTCTTTGGGGTGGGCGGGGGTGGGGTGCGCAGGGTGGCAGGGGGGGTGGGCGGGGGTGGGGGGTCTTTGGGCCGGGGGGGTTGGGCGGGGGTGGAGGGTGCAATTTATTTTTTTTAAAAAAAAAATTTGAATGTGAAGGGCTGCTGTTTTAAGCCTAAACCGCAGCCCTTCACTTAAATAGGGCTGCAGTTTAGGCTTAAAACCGCAGCCCTTCACATAGAGAAGGGTGCGGTTTATGCCGAAAACGCAGACCCTTCAAGCTTATAAGGGTGCGTTTTTTGGCCTAAACCGCAGCCCTTCGTTGTGAAGGGCTGCGGCTAAAAACCGCAACCCTTCGTTGTGAAGGGCTACGGCTAAAAACCGCAGCCTTTCTTATCTATTGAAGGGCTGCTGTGGAAAGGGCTGCTGGCCAAAAACGCAGCCCTTAGGGCTGTTTTGACCGCAGCCCTTCCTTGTTTTTCCACTAGTGTGAGGTGGTTTTTGAAAAAAAATCCTATAATAAACCACTTTTTCTTGATTTTTCTAAGGATTTCGGCGGTATATTTCAAGAATTTTTCGGCGCTAGTACATACCCCCTCAAATTGTTCCATGTGCAAAGGCTAAAACATCACGTAATTTCTCAGTAAACAACCACTTAGTCAACATTCCATAATCTAAAACCACCTTGAACACCAATATTCTGTTACTATAAATAAGAGTACTAGCTAGCCTTTTAACAGACAATTGAACTCAAAGAAAATAGAATCACAAAAATGGCAAGAACTTTGCAAATATTAACCTCACTACTTCTAACCATTTCTCTTCTACTAATCCTGAACCAAGTAAAAGCAGTAAAAGCAAAACTAAACCAAACAGAATTTATCAGTGAAGTCTTAGAAGGTCATAATGCAGCTAGAAAAGCAGTAGGTGTCGCACCTTTGAGGTGGGAAAATTTACTATCTGTATATGCAAGGATATACTCGTCGAGATCGAGGCGAGCCGACTGCAAACTGATCCATTCTACCGGCTATTTTGGGGAGAATTTGTTCTGGGGACAAGGGCGGCGATGGACGGCCAAAGATGCAGTTGCTGCATGGGTGGCCGAGAAGAAATGGTATAACTACAAGAACAACTCTTGTAGTGGACCTGAGTGTGGACATTACACTCAGATTATATGGAAGGAAACTAAGTTGGTGGGTTGCTCCAAGATTATATGTGATAGTGGGGATAGTTTCATTACTTGTGAGTATTATCCTACAGGAAATTATGTAGGTGAAAAGCCATACTAGAATCATAATTTACATGCCTAATAATAATGGCTAATATGTTGTGTGTTTTTTTATAGCTTTGTTACTTAGAATTGGGTTTGGTGTGCGTTAGATACTAGTACATGTCTAAGTGTCAAACTTGAATATTACTATATGAAATAATTTCATGTTTTTGGTTGAAAAAATGTACCTATCAAGATCATTGTCTGAGTGTTGATGGTCTGAGACAAATATTTGAAGTAAAATAAGAATTACAAGTTTTATACTTCATACTATTAGAATCATAATTTACATGCCTAATAATGGCTAATATGCTGTGTTTTTTTGGCTTTGTTACAATGATTTGGATTTGTGCGTGAGATACTAGTACATGTCTAAGTGTCAAACTTGAATATTACTATATGAAATAATTTCATGTTTTTTGTCGAAAATAAAATGTACGTATCAACATCATTGTCTGAGTGTTGATGGTCTGAGACAAATATTTGAAGTAAAATAAGAATTACAAGTTTTATACTTCATACTATTAGGATAATCATGATGTACACGCCTAATAATGGCTAATATGTTGGATATTATTAATCTGTGCCTTATTAGACCTTATATGGAAGTTGTTCAATTTGAGGCCCTTTACAGAAGAGATGTACAGCGCTACTCACATGTCTGTCAAGAATAGGAGGAACATGATCTCTTTTACCTCAACAATTAACAAAACATCAATAATAAAACTACAGAATTTGTTCTATATATATGTAGACATTGATTATTTTAGTTGGCAAAGTTTTAGGGGATAGTCTATATCACTGATCTTTTATGGCTCCTTATACACACACAATTTTTTTAGCTCTATTATACATGTTAAGTAGCTCAAAAAAGTGTTGGAGATAACGAAACAGAAGCGCTTGGAAAAGCTAATTAAATGCACTCAGTAAAATTGGAAGAATCTCAATATATAGGAAAGCATTTAATAACATACACCTTATATATGACCTTAACTGTTTCGGTAGTGAAACAGGTGACCGCAACAATTTTGTTAATTGTTATGAAATACTAAATTAGGGCTATATCTCAATATGAGTCTAGTGGGGGTGATTTCGTAGGTTCACTAAGCCATATAGACTTTTTTTTTAATAGTAAATCAAGTATATATGGATGATATAATCAAGGACACCGTAACAGTTGAAGAAATCACAAACTCCTCAGACCAAACAACATTAATGTCTGTAAATATTGGGAATCTTATAATTGTTGGATATGATAGCTGGCTTGAAACATATCCTAAACTATAGTCTATATATTCCCTCCATCTTTCTAACTTGCTATATTTTGCATAAATGAAAGTCCCAAATTATATTTCCTTCTTTGACATGTAGTCTCTATGTTACTTCTACCTGTCTTAGCCTCGTAGTAAAGGTTTTGGTGTCATGAATTCACGGTGATGAGATCAAGCTTTACTAGAGGCTTTTTGGTGGTGAGATTTCCCTAGACTTGGCAAGCAGGTCATTCGGATCGAGTTCATTTATGCTCCATTCAAGTTTTAGTTTTGATTCGGTTCTTTGGTGGTTCAGGTCGATTTGGATATTGGATAAGGACTTTGGGTCATTTTGGATCAGATGAAAACCGAGTTGAGTTCAATCTGTTCGAATCTATTTAGGTCTCGGTTTCGATTATGCTATTTGGTGGTCCGAAGCACAATTAAATCTTATATTTCTTTTAAAAACAATTACGCTATTATATAATACTCACACATATTCTACGTCTAAAACATATCTTAAAAGCTCATAGTAGTTACTTGTTTAATTAATAACTTAAATCCAAAGCAATTTGTTGTCCTTATCTACCCGAAACCAAAAAAATGAAAATTTGTACAATACACGTGGAGTTATTCGGCTCAAAATGGGTTGGTTCAGTTTGGTGGGATTCGGGTCAATTGAATTCGGGTCGATTTAGTTTGAGCCAAATCCGTTCAGGTCACTCCGGTTATCGGGTCAAGTTATTCATACTGCTCCACCGGCGACTACGTCGGTAACTAATGTCTTGCATGTTCTTCCCTCGCATACTATTGACTCGATCTCTTAATCAAGTGGTAGGACAGCAAATATAGATAAACTTAGCATTACAATTTACAATATTAAACGTAGTACGTAGTTTGCACTTTGCTCCCATATACCATGTGATTGTACGTGATTAGTGAAGAAGCCACAGCCCACAAGAGGGGTATACAAATTATAAGAATTGCAAGAAAAGTGGATCTTGAATTTTGACGTTGTTAGCGTGCTAGCGTTACTTCAAGGTGCTAAATTTGCTAATCTTGGCAACGAAGAATGGAGATGATAATTTATATATATATATATATATATATATATATATATATATATATATATATATATATATATATATATATAATTATTTACTCCTATCATGAATGTCAACTCACTCTTTGTGCTATCAATAATGTCAACTTATTGACTCAAAACTAGCTCGACTGCTCGAGGCAGCCTATATGTTTAATTAATATTGGATAATATAATTAGAAAAGAGAATAAATTTCTTCTTTAATTAAACCTACGTAGAAAAATAAATTTAAAATATCATATACGAAGTATTTAATATCATATAAATTTAGATTAAACCTATGTACATAAAATCTTTTCTTCAAATTGTTATATTCAATCGTTCATGCATCCTTATTTTACTTTATTTTATTTTCGGTTAAAATTTTGTTCTGATCTTTCTTTTCTTCATTTACCCCATCACATGGAGTCATGGACTATACACTTCTTACATCAAATATATCTAATTTATATATAATAAAAAATAATCTATCTCTCCACCCAAAAAGTTAGTAAGATCTGTACATACTTTCTAATTTTCCTTTGTTTTTGTTGCTACAATAACTTAAAAGATATTTGACGAACAAATGAAGTAATTATCTCAAATTATACTTTATAAATGTTGTTGGGCTCTACTGTTTTCATTTTCTAAAAGTTCTACTCACTTACAGTTGATTACCAATGAATTTATATAATTCCCTTATTTTCGCTCTCTCTGCCCATTACATGAAACTTATTTAAAGGGTTTATCTTGTCAATTTATTTTCCTATATGTCAATAGTTCACTCTCTTACGTCCCAAATATTTACTCCACATGGTACCTTCAATTTCTACTTGGTCTACATCATGAGCATACGAGAGAGGAATCATTACTCCACTTGTATCAAGTTAGTTTATATAATTTAACATTTTGGTCAAAGTTCACATACTTTGACTATAATTCTCTTCAATTTATAAAAAGAACTTCATGTGGATTTTTATCAGAATCCTCTCGATGTAAATCCTAACGTTCTAAATTTTAAGTGGGGTCGGTTTGGGTTGAATCTATAATGGTTCAAGTCTAATTCAAGTGCCTTATTACCGGTACAAATCAGGTATGGGTCGGATTATTTCAAATTGGATCATTTAGGTTTACTTTGTACAATTCTAGGGTTAATTGGACTCTTTAGCTACCAGATCCGCTAAACCACTTTAATTACTTCTTTTGCTTGGCATTAGTACAAAATTTTATCAACTGATAACTTGGAAGGTTGTAGAAAATCATGGTACTTCCGTAGTTTAAACTCTAAAATTAGTGTGATTCTGTCTTATATTGGTCTTAAAGTCATAATGCAAACAGCTTATACTTCAATATACTATCACAAATTCACAACATCCATGTGCACAAGCTTAAATTTCAAGTAATTTTCTTTGACAGGTAAATTTCAAGTAATTGAATAAAGCAAGTACTACATTCAACAATTAATCAACTCAAACCATATTCAAAAGCAATATTCCTGTTAAGATTATCCTACTTCTCTGTATTATGTATAAATAGACTCGTCCACATCAAACGTTAAACCCAAAGTGTTGATTTAACTAAAATGGCAAGAAATTTGCAAATACTTACCTCACTTCTTTTAACCATTTCCATACTACTCATCCTAAATCAAGTCAAACCAGCAAATGCAAAGCTCAATCGGACTGAGTTTATCAACGAGGTCCTAGAAGGCCATAATGCAGCTCGACAAGCAGTGGGAGCATTGCCTCTGAGGTGGGAAGATTTGCTTGCTACGTATGCGCGGATATACTCATCAAGGGAGAGGCGAAAGGACTGCCAACTCATCCATTCTGCAGGAAAATTCGGGGAAAATCTGTTCTGGGGACAAGGGCGACGATGGATGGCAAAGGATGCAGTAGCAGCATGGGTAGCAGAAAAGCAATGGTATAATTACAATAACAACTCTTGTACCGGACCTGAGTGTGGGCATTACACTCAAATTATTTGGAGTCAAACCAAGTTGGTTGGATGCTCTAAGATTATATGTGATAGTGGGGATACTCTCATTACTTGTGAGTATTATCCTGCAGGAAATTATGAAGGTGAAAAACCATACTAGAATGATGATTTACAAGCCTAATATATAGTATGTGTTTGTCAGTTGTTCAAACTTAGTGTGAACATTTTACTTTCAGTCATACCTCTAGATGGATCATGATGTGGTATTAATATGTCCTGTATTACGTGCATCAGACATTCAGACTATCAGTGTATTATAGAAGTATATATTGTGTGATCAGTGAGGAACAATCTGATACTGACTATCAGATTGTGTATGGAAGTTATTACAAATTTCTCAAGTTCCTTTACCCTATGTTACTTGGGACTCGGGTATCTATGTCAGACATGGGTAGATGCCTATATGTCCGACTCTCATATTTTGTGAATTCTTTCCAAATCCAGAATGAAATTAAGTATCCATAACCATGTTAGAGCGACGAGTAATATAGCGTTTTATAGTTAAAGAGCTGTCAGTAAATAGGAAGAACAGAGCTGAGAGCTCTTCTAGCTTACTGCCATCTCCTAAGCACTACCTCAACAATCAACAATGACAAAACTACATAAATTGCTCTTTGTAGTTTAAGGTGTGGGAGATTGTAAAACTAGAAAGGTTCAGATCCACAATATGCCGTAAGCAAGAGTCTGCAATGTGGCCAAAGGAAAAATATAGTAGCACACACAGAAACAGTATTAGCCAAAAAAGAGGAGATAAAGTAACTGTGACAGGAATCTCCAAAGGCTCACATAATACAAATTACAAATCTTTGTTAGCTAAAAACACAGACATACGTAAACGGAACTCGATCCAACCAAAGCATCCTAGGTGTTCTTTAACTATCGATCGATCCCTTCTTCTCCTTTCCTAATCCCTACTCCAGTGCAAAAACTGATCTGAATTTTGTGGCCTATACCCAATAAGACACAAATAATATAGTGGGATGCCATAATGATGGGACTGAATAAGAGTAATGTTCTATGAAAGAAAAAGTAAGAAACTTCACTTGACTATCCAGCAAACTTTCAACCACTTAAACCCAATATATATTATTAAACCATGTCACTCGGTTCTTAAACTCAGCATAGACCCACATGTTTTTCACATCTAAAGAAGGTAGGATTCATCTAACAGGAGAGCATTATATATTCCAGAAATGGTATGATTTTGACTTCACTCTTTGCATTATATCTGAAATTTTCAATCATTTCATTAGATCAAGTCTTCTACTACTTCTGACCTCTTGCCACCAAATTTGTAGAGCCAAAAGAGCTATATTAGATATAAACGAGATCACAATCCCAAACAGGCATCAAACCAAGTCAGACTAAGTTAAGATTGCCAAAAATAAGCTCATTAGCGAGTAAATTCCGAATTAGGATCCATATATCTGAACTACACATCACCACTGATCCAAATCGAGATTGAGAGCAAATTTGACAGATCTTACAGTTTATGCTGATAGATTCTTAAGGGAAAGAAAAAACAGACAAATTCATTAAAAAAAATTCAGTTTAAACTTTATTAATATGTGTAGATTATATGAAGAAATCATTATCTTCCTCGACTATTCGATGAAGATGATTGTAGCCCCTTTACCATATTATCCCAGATACTGGCAACATTCGAAATCTGGGGGAACAAGGAAAGCTCTTCCAAATAGAACAGGAAATATGAAATACAAATAGTAATGGGAAGAACCATTCATTGACTACAGCCAACAATCTATCACCACTTCCAAACAGAACATAAACTAAAGAATAAAGGCACTCTAGCAACCTCATCCTTACTAACAAATGAAAACTCTAATACATCATGATGCAATACCCTGAAGCTCCATGTATATTGCAGGATACTCAAAAAAGGTTCAATGAAAGGTAGATTAGCTCGAAATTTCCATTCTTTACAAGAAATTATAATATCATCAAATTCCATCAGAAAAAGTATTAAAAAAAAAAAAACAACGAATCACAATCTTCCATAGAAACGAAAATTGCCCATCTTGATTATTTTCAGAAAAAGTTATATTTTTAGTGGAAATTTCAGATATTTTCCAAGACAATAGGAAAAACCTAGTATGAATACTGTCATACTGTCATGAAGGTAGAACAGTTGCAGAAATCATTAACTCTACCAACTACCAAGAAACATGAATGAATCATAGTGAGTATGTATAATCTTTATATAAATTGGATACACCAGCTCATCAGGTAAGCTCCCTTGAACCATATACAATATCGTCTAGTTGATATACACTTTACTCCAAAAATGGCCTACTATCTAACAATTACTAACCCCGTAAGTTAAGTGCCTGAATGAATCTAAACAAAGCCTTTCAGATCAAACCAGATTGAAAGACATACAAGCCTAACAAGGCATTGTAATGGCCCTTCTCGATTTCCTCCTCTTTCACCTGATGCAACAGGAGTGTCTCAATGATAAAATCTTCCCAATCTATACTATCAGGCTGTTTCTTCCTCTTCTTACTGCTTTTAACACAATCTGGTATCCTAGAATCTTCATTACAGCAGGATTGAGCACCCAAATCACTATGCATAACAACACTACTGGAACTTCCGATAGGGGGATTAACAATGGTATTGATGCGCTTCTTAGCTGCTCTTATCTTTTCTCGCCTCCTTTTAGCAGCACGGCAACCATGAATATAGGATGGTGGAAGTGGATCAAATCCAACATCTTTCTCCAACAGCTGCTCTATCAAAAGCTTTTCGCACAACTCTGATCTCCCACTCCACCACTCGTCAAAAAGTCGGAAGTCTATCTCATTTAGTCTATCTTCACCCCAGTCAGCTGCTAAATTCTCCATCTTATTTTTAAGATTCTTAAACTCTGCCTTGAACTTTGAGTATACTTTAGCCAATTCTTCATGTGAAACGGCGACATTCTCCAATTCTTGTTTCCCATCTAGCCTACGCAAACTATTTTCAACAGCACTATCATCACCATGAATCCCACCATATCCAAATCCCTTACTCAAACACTCCCCAACAACATCACCAAGATCAAACCCACCACTCTCGTCTCGAAACCCTCTTTTATCACTCCGCCTATCCTCCACCGACTTCATCTCCATATACTTCAACACAAAGGGCGCATTTCTCACAATATTCTTAACATCAACATCTTTCCCCCAAGGCAACTTCTTCCCCACCTCCACCATAGCCTTCAAAAGCTCCTTATACCTCAATTTACACGTGCTCATCGCGACATTCATCTCCTTGGCCACATCTTCCATTCTAACATCAACCCCATTGAGCGCCCCCACAAACACCAACACCGCCACAACAACAGGCCCCGGCCTCCTACCAGTAGTCAAAAACCACTTAATAGCACATTGTATTACAAAATTCCCTTGTTTAACCATCAAATCAAGCTTCTCCCTATCAAGCTCGCGAAACCCACCAAACCCTCGAATCGTTCTCTCCAACAAACTCAACAAATCAAACTCCTTCAACTCTAACCCTAAAAACTGAACTACCCTGTTCACCATTTTCCCCAATTCATAACAATCACAATCCACAATTCCAACAATCTCAGAAATTGGCAAAGGTATATTATTCTGACGCATTACAATATAAGAACAAGCAGCAACAAGAACAGTAAACCAATTACCTAACCCAAATTGACCCTCTGTAACTTTCTCAACCATTGATTTGACTTCCCGAGATCGAACGTCGCCGAAGCTAAATTGAAACAATATGTCCTCAATTATCTTATTTGATTCATAGAGCTTCCTTTCCTTGTATGAGTAATCGGTTCCGATACCGGATGTTCCGACACGAACAAAGGTGCCTTCAGGCCCAGAAACGCCGCCGAATGTGTGCTGGTAGTCGTCAAAATCTTGAACAATACCGCAAGATGAGCAGACTGTTCCACCAGTGACTTCTTCGGTGATTAGTGCCCTAGATTTACAGCTTCTGCAAACTGCCATAGAACCCAAATAAGAGAGAAACAGGATAGATAATTTGGTAATCTAGGGTTTAGGTTGAATTGGGAATTTATAGGTTTTGTACTTCCAAATTTCTGCAAAAACGATGATGTTTGTATTATTAAATTTATTTTATCTTTTTTCTGAATTTATTTTATCTTATCTGAACTTATTAAAATTGATGATGTTTGTATTATTAAATTTTTTTGTTCTTATATATACGAACTTAATTTATCGTATCTGAACTTATATTATCTTATCCAAACTTATTTTATCTTATATGAACTTATTTTTTCTGAATTAAGTTAAAATAAGTTAAACTAAACCGAACCTACATCAATCAATGGAGCTCCGTTAAGAAAGATGCAAAAACCTCTAAACTTATGCAAGAGAATATTAAAAGCGATGTTAGTTATACATGAGTGCATTCATCATATACCCGGGTATACCATGCACTATTTTTTTCTCATTTGGAGCTTACCTATTATGTGATTATAAATGAGCAATGAGCAAAAAAATTGTCTTGGGTGTACCATGAGCATGCTACACCCGGGTATATGATAAAAATTCCCAGTTGTACATGGGTTTTTAATATTTGTATTGAGATTTTAAGTCCTTTGAGGGATGATTGTATCTTAGTGGCACATGACTCTTATTCAATGAAATCACAACCTTCCCTATTCGTTAATTAAGAAAATAATAATAGTACATGCTTACTTTCCAATTCTATTTCAATTTTTTTTCCAAAACAATAGACATAAAAAAAAAACAAGTAGAAATAGAAAAGAAAACGCCAATTTCCAATTCCAATGACAATTCCTACAAGCTTGGGCAATAATTGTTCCTCAGTAGAGCTGTCAGTTTGGTTAATGAACTGCTGGTTGAACTGAAACAACTGAAATTTGAACTGAATTAAACTGAACTGGGAGTAATTGTAACTGAAATCAACTGAAAAATGCTGAACTGAAACTGAAATAAACTGTATATGAAGAACCAAAACTGAATCGCAATCGAACCGAAACAAACGTAATCGAAAATAAGCGTAAAAATCGAAAAGTTGATCGATCAACTGAACTGAACTGAACTGAACTGAATATATAACTGAATCAACTGAACTGATTCAAACTGAAACTGAAACTGAACTGAATTGAAACCGATTTAAACTGAAACTGTTTTAAACTGATTTTTAACTGTACGTGAACCGAATTCACATATTATCCAAATTCATGATAGTACACCAATTCACATACAAATTTTATCATGATAATGTTTTATTAGTAATTGAATTTATGACATATAACTTAATTTCTTGATAATTTTCAGCTATGTCAAGTTCACTAATTTTATTCTCCAAACTAAATTTACATTTATATTAAAAGACGTCCCTAAACAAGAAACGACACCATGTGACGCTTCCCTTTGAGTGTTTAACTCCATTTAATCCATGTACAATAAAATAATAGAAATGCTTTGTATAAGATTCAACCCCGTGATCACATACATGTATACTAAAGTCTTAACCACTAAACCAAATGATACTTGATGTAATCCTTTCAAAGTATAATATTAATAAATGAAAGATATAATTATCGGGCCGTAGGCCGGGCCTAAAAACTAGTTACTCACTTATAAGTTGAAAGAGGAATTTTCTAACAAATAACATATAACTTGAAAGATGTGAATATATTGCAATAATAATAGGTAACATCAATAGACATTTATTTATTAAAATTCAAAAGTCACATTATTCAAAATTTACAAGTAGATACTACCTATTCAAAAAATTAAAATTCAATCAATTACAACATAATTACAAAAGGAGTATTCTTCAAACTAAAAACAACTCCAAAGCTTCAAAAGAATATCTTCTTGCTACATGGTTTGCTATTTGGCTTCCAAACTGAGAAAAGAAATAATTAGTAACTTAAAAAACAAAGAAAAAATGAAGTTATACTATTGCAATCAAAGCATAACAAAAATCAAATATTTTTACAATAACAAAATACAAAGGGCCAGATATTCATCACCAAACGGTAAATCAACTCATTCAAGATAAAATGACAGCTAAATCATGAACTTCATATTAAAACCAGTATTTAGTAATTTTGCAATCAAAATCTAACCTTTCCTACCCCCAACAAAACCCAATTAAAGAAATTATTATAATTATAATAAAGAGGAAATTATTGAACTTATTTCAACAGGAGAGAGAAAGTTGATGTGATTATGATAATTACGTAAATAAAACAACAAGATGTGCATTTGTTCATTGAGTTAACAACTTAACATGAATAATATCACTTAAAAGTTAACCAATAAATAATAATAAAAAGAACAAAAAAAAACAAAGAAATTGTGTTAATGTTATATACTGGTAGATACCAAAAAATTGTAGATCTCACTTTTTTTTGAAAAAAGTACATTAAATTAAGACAATTAAACAAGACGGGTATCCTTTAAAAACACCAAATCACACCATAAACGCAAATTCAAACCAAAATTATCTCAAAAATACCAAATTGAATATATTACATTACATAAAAGATTCAAACAAAACACACCCACTATAGAAATCAAAAAGTTCGCTAAATTTATCTATATTCTATCAAAAAAAAAAAAAACCCAAAATATGGACAATCTTAATTATCTACAAAAGAAATCTATAGTAATACTACAATTCATAAAATCAAAAATAAAACTTACCCACCATAAAATAATCAATGAAAACTTAATAAAAGACGGGTGATTTTTTTTTACTCACAACAAGCTCTATTTTAACATGAAATAATCAAAGCAAAGAAAGTATTCATTGAAGAGGTAATAGAGTTTGAAGGGAAGGGGAAATTCTGTCAGAATCTATCAATTAACTCCGATCAATTACTGAGTTTAAATATACATAAATTAAATTCAAGAAATGAAAACATCAAACACCACAATAAGAAACATCAAGCAAAACAAGACAAATCAGCCAAAAAATATCCCAAAAAAGTAAAAAAATAATATAAAGGCTTCCAACATTACACAAATCCAACAAAATCAGAGAAAAATATTACAAGCAACCATCCATCCAATTCAAACCAGTATGTAAAAGCCCCAAACAAATCTACCACAATCACATTCAACAAAATTAGACAAACACATTTAAATGTCAACAACCTAATTCAGCACAAAAGAAAATCCCAGAGAGAAAAAAAAAGTTCTAAACTTCACAAAAACAAAACTCAACAAAAGTTAAAAGAGAAGAAAGTTAAAAGAGAAGAAATTGAAACCTAATCACTAGGATTAGCGAAGCCGGCGCCGAGTTCGATACTAACGCCGGAAAAATTCGCGGGATTGAAAGATGGAAGAGAATGAATGTTAAAGATTTCAGAGGAGGAAGAGGAGCTAAGGGAGGCTGTAATAGAGAGGAATTAAATAGTTAGGGTTTCAGAGGGTTTTTCTTGTTGGTGGGAGCGGGAATTAAGAGAGAAGTTGGTAGGAGGGAAAAGGATGGAGTTGATGGTAGTCGTTGGATCTGCTTGCAAGGTTGTAATCAGACGGTCTATGCTGTTGATCCGTGTATCCTCTTATAAGTCATTTGGGTCGTAGATTTTTTCCATCCGACGGTCGATTTGGCACTAAAGAGACCCTTGTGGATTGTACCTTAAATAACAACTTCATTGTATGATATTGATAGTTGTTGGTGTTGTTATTATTATTATCCTAATACAATAAAATTTAATGATCAGATTGTTTTATTATACTCGCTTTTTATGTAAATAGTGAACTTATCTTATCTATACTAATATATTAAAAGGCGTTCCTAAGTAAGGAACGGTGCCACGTGTCGCTCTCCATTAGGATTTTTGAATCCATGTAATTCACATACAATAAAAACGTTAGAAACTGCATTGTATAAGATTTGATCCCGTGACTTCAAGCTCATATATTAAATTTTTAACCACTAAACCAAGTCATATTCAGTGTTATCATTTCAAAGCGAAATATTAATAAATGAACATGCCATTACTCGGGCCTATAAACTAGTTAAATGATTAACTACAGCTATAAATTGAGCTTATGGCAACTTCTATGGACAAATTGAACTTAATAGATGGATTATAATAATGACTTTTGAGTTTTTGGATTAGATTCATCAATGTCATGAATAACTTGCTTCAATTTAGGTGAATGTTTTGAGTTTCAAAATTAATATATATACCTTAATAATAATTTAATGATGCTTCGATTATATGTTAACGTAACGTGGTTTTCCTAATATGGATCGTTTAATAAGATCACCTCCTATGTTACTATTTTTTAAGATCAACAACCGAAACATCAACGATCTTGATCCTCCACTATCATACACGAGGAAGGATATGACTAGTATTTGGTATAAACTATGATCTACTTTGATCCTCCACTGATATGATTAGTATTAACTATGATCTACTTTCATAGTTTCATCCTCTACTGATATGATTATGAATCATCTTGATCACAGTTAAGGTATCAAATAGACTCGAGACTCCTAAATCCTATGTTACTATCTTAGTATCTTTTAAGATCCACAACTGAATCATCAACAATGAAAGTCGATCAATCTAATGATGCTAGAATTATTGTTAACTGTGTAATAACATCGATTATTGAGCCCTATCTTGTATAAAGAACCACGTAACACGAAAGATGAAAGACGATCAATCTTTTGATGGTTAATAAGCAATAAGATTTAGTCAATTAAGATCTTGTTAATATGCAAAACGATAGTAATCTAACAAACCTCCCTATATGTTATAACAAACTATGTTGTTGTTGTTGTTGTTGTTGTTATAATTACTATTGTAATCGTTGTTGTTGTTATAATTATTATTGTAATCGTTGTTGTTGTTAACCTAGAGACGATTAACTTAAATGGAGCATTGTTATGTTGAACCAATCTACTGAGTTACACTGTTCTACATCTGTTGCAACTGAATTGTAATATCCTAAGTTTCTTACTTTGTTGTTAGATGAATCTAAATGGAGCATAACTTATAGGAGTTTCAAACTAAGTTATGTTCAATTTGAAACTCATGTATCTTAGCTAAACTGAAAGAAATTGATATTAGATTAGATGAATGTATCAACTTAAGTCGGTAAAGTAATTGTATACTCAACATAACAATAACTTAAATGGAGACGTCTTCAATAACTTAACTCATGTATCTTCAATTGTATACTCGTCTTTTGAGGAAGTTTATAATAATTTATATTGATATGAGACGTCCTTTTTAAATCAAATATGATATGATTTGCATACAACTAAAAGTTTGAATATCGACTTATATAAATTTGTCTTATTCCAAATCATATATATCAGTAATAAAATACACTTTTACCAATGTTACTTTCATACACGTTTTTATGAAGTACAACTATTTTTTTCGAGGCAATTGCAAAAGTGCCGACAACACTTATTTGTTGCATTAATTTTTAACCGGACCTGAAAAAACATATGGCCAAAACCCGACATGAAGCTCAATTTTTCCCGAACAAATACAAGAGTGTGATTAGCTTACCCGAACCGACGCGATTATCGCCGAAGTTATGTGGTTTTCGTCAATAACTGAAATTAACCGAAACGAAATTGAAAATAACCACAACAAATTTTAACTGCTATGGATTCAACCGTTGGTTGGTTTAACTGTTTGGATAAAACTGATTTAAACTGTAACTGAACTGAACTGAAAATGGAAAGGAAAAAAACTGAATTAAACTGAACTGAAAAGTTTGTTAACTGAACTGAACTGAACTGTTAATTATTCCAACTGGTACAAACTGAACTGATATCAACTGAACTGTTTGGTTATAACCATAACTGAACTGTTGAACTGAATTGACACCTCTATTCCTCAGCCCAAGTAGTTGCTAAGATCAATACGAGTCCTTCTGAAATACAAACTCCATAATACGACATCAACATGAATTAGGACTATATAATTAAGACATTATAAGAACCCATCAATACCTCTTACTCTCTTAGAAGTCTTCACAAAACCAACTATTATAGGATAAATTTCTAGTAGTTCGTTTCAAGTATTCTAGAAACTAATGTCTGTTTACTAGTACAAGCATATATCTTAATATTTCGGAAACTAATGTTTGTTTCCTAGTACAATTCATAAACCTAATTTAATAAAGATTGTTACTCTTCTAGCTATAAATATTATTATAAAGCTTCCTCAAATCAAAATTTCAAGTCAATTCACATATTTCTCGATCACAAGTTTATCCTGGTTTATTTGCAAACACAATTTCCTCAATGCCGGCTGTTCCATCAGCTCCTCCTCAGGTTCTTACACCACAAGAAGAAACATATCACCCACACCCACACCCACACCCACACCCACACCCACACCCACTGATAATATGCCTCCAAGTTATATTATATGTAGCCTTATTTGCTGCATTGACGTTAATGCCAATCTTTATACCCATGGACATATCACCACACTCCCCACAATTCCAACTCTTATCACTTAATACAACAACTCCCTTCACCCTTAAAACTAACCAAAATATTACTACTATTACTCCAACTCCATACACCCTTAGCGTTGGCTTCAACCTCTCTTTGTGGATTGGCAATCCTAGCCAAGGCACCCTTTACCAAGACGCCGTTGTCTCCGTCTACTACCGGGACTTCCTTATTGGTTCCGCCAACGTCGAATCCTTTTGTCCCGGCTTCGTTGTCTGTGCTAAAGGTACTCCTGAGAGTTGGGTACCCGTCATTATGAACGTGGACAACGTACCTATTGACCAGGACTTAACTGCGTTTTTGTTGAGATCCGACATCAAGCGTCAAGAAGTCGATGTTACCATCACCGTCACAGGGGATTATAGGTGGAAACACAATTCACATTCACAACTACAGGTCACTTGCAACGACATCACTGTTGGTGTTTCGACTGGTGTTATGTTGGGTGGCCCAATGCCATGCAAGGTCCACTGGGATAGCGATCTTAGATGGCCCTAGTTTGACTTTATTTTTGTGTTTAAAAAAGATTCCAACTATGAACATCAGACAGGAAATGTAGGTCAGGTGGCTAGGTACTGTTTCTTACCATGAAGTATTAATTACATTAGGAACTTTATAGCTTATTTCATTATTGATTAGATTGTTTATAGGTTTATATATAATTGTTGCTCTCTATCATCAATCACTTTTGATTATTTTGTTTCCGAATTTATATTTAAACTCATAATTTTGTTCCTTCTATTTTTCAATATAATTTTGTTTCTCAATTTATGTCTGAACTCGTAATCAGAGTTGTAGCCTCAACTCAAAAGGACGAAGTATTTCCCTGAAACTACAAACTTTCATAAATTAGGCTCCCAGTCATAATTGATCTATCAAAGTTGAAAGTTGAAACTTCAAAGTAATTAATCATGCATGCTTTAATTTCTAATGGTACGTAGTGTAGTATGGTGGATGAGAATTAATGAGATAAAAGAATGAGTATTTAGAGCACATAAAAAGAAGGAAAATCTAACATATAAATTTACAAGAATTTTATCATACACCCGTATGTACTATAATCTTAAGATTATAAATATATCACTTGGGATCAATATAAGAAGGGACTACTATAATCTTAAAATTATTATTAATAAACGAACTTCCCAACGAAAAACAACAAATGGTTTAACTCTATGTCCAGCTGGATATCCTATGACACTGTTTTGATGTTTTTAGGGTTTGAAATCCTAGCTATATTCATTTTTTTCAAGATATAATTACAGCCTTCTAGGTTGTTTGCCGCACAAATTCTGCACAATAAAACAATGGCCATCTTAATTATGTGGCCCTTTGAATGCTCCTGGATAAACTCTCAAATATTTATAAATTATTATATTAGATTTCGATCTTGATCATTTAACATAATCAAATTTGAGTGTTGAATGAAATAAGTAGGTAAAATAATTAAATAATGGAAGTTGTGACCACTTTTTTGCCATTTTGGAGAGATCAGTCACGTATTGTGATTTGTGACTTTTCCAAATAAAGGAAGTTAGTCAATTAAAAAGAAACGGAGGAAAGAAAATCCTGATGGCAATTCTCTAGAGAGAGGCTCGCGCCTTCTCTCTAGAAAACCCCCTTAGCCTCCCCAAAAGCAAACCCTAAAAACCCTAAACCCCCAAATCAGTTTCTTTAGAAATTTGAACCCTAGCCTCCTCCCTCTCGTCTTCCTCCTAGATCTAGCCATTGTTATGGCTTAGTTCTGTCTACTAATCCAATTTCTCTTGTCCTCAGTCGGACTCTTGTTTTTCTAGCCCCTTGATTAGCTTTCGCCATTTCTAAAATCAGTCAATTTGGGAATGGCTGCTCGCGGTGTGGGTTCAGTTTGTTCGCGGTGGTCGTGAGTGTTCTCATCGCCGGAATTTCGTTCGCGATGGGTCAGCTTTCGTCTCCGTGGTTGGCGTCGGCGATCCTTCGTATCGGCTTTTGGCTTGCGGCTTGGGTGGTGTTTCGATTACTCTTGCTGGGGATCCAAGTTGAGGCTTGCTTTCTTTTGGGGATGTTGGGTTGTTTTCTTTTTCGCCCATTTCGGCTCGGTTCGGGTCGAGGGATGCTCCTCTTCTTCAATTAATGGTAGGCTGTTGTTCGTGTTGATTCAAGGTATGGTGGTTCCTTTGAGAAGGTTTTGGAGCTATTTCATTTTTTGTGGTGTTTGTCTTGCCTGGGTTTCATTCGATTGGGTCTGGGATGAAGGTGCTAGCCGCGGCGGAGCATCCACAAGTGTTCCTTTGTGCTCCATTTTCTTCTTCTCTTTTATCTTGATGTTTGTATGTTGTATCCTGTAACCATCCTTCGCGATGTTTTAGGGGGTGTCTCTTGTGCAGACACCTCATAGCTTTCTTTCCTGATCAAAAAATAAATAAATAAAAAAATAAAACGAAGGAAATATATTATTAGTGCTCTCTTCACCTTAAAAACAAAGTTTCATAGCTAATCAGGCCCTAATCAATTCTAATAGGGTCCAATCAGGTGTATGTAAAGACAAGGTGCAATCACGATGGTCAAGTCCAATCGGGTCTAGTAAATTCAACTCCGATAGGTTCATGTGAGAAGAACTCACTCAATCTTTTTGTTTTGTTCAACAACTAAAAGTTCTGATCATCCAAACCATGCCCGACGTTGATTATCTTGAACAGAAACCGAAGTATAGGATAAGATCATGGTGGTAGTTTTCTAATTGGAGGTGCATCAAGATATTCCCTATAATGAAATCAAAGTATTTGATGACATGATATTTTCTTTTGAAGGTAAGAGGAAAATCCTTTGCAAATGGGGGAAGGGAGGATATATTGGAGATTGCACTTTCCAAGAGATAAGAATCGGACCCCTCTCACAACGGTGAAAGGAGGATATCCAACCAACTAGGCCAACCTTGATTCTTTATTTAATGAAATCATGATGATAGTTTTTTTTAATCAGAGGTGTGTGAAGATATTATCCATAGATCTTGTGTATATAAGCCCTCCGAGGTACTAAATGGAGTTTAGAAGCTTAGTACGAGTAATAAAGACACTAATGACACTAATAGTAGCATTAACCACTTGAGGAAATGGCATTGCTAACAGCCTCAAGGCCTGAAAGAAATATTATATCCATAAGTTACAATCAAAATATGCTTCAAGCCATAGAGCTCAACTTAATTTACACTAACTATTAAGTATTAACAATACTCATATCTGACATTCATCTATCCGACTCTTAAGAATCTGAAAAGCGGGATTAACCCAAGCACCACAACTACATTGCATACCCGCCCAGTTGAAGGAACCCAACCGGTACTTGCATCCCATGCAATAAAGCTTCTCAAAAACATATCCTTCTTGAACTGGGGAAAAATAATTTACCAATTGTGAACTCAATTTGCAACTAAATAACGTCAAAAAAGGATACTATGACAAACATAGGGCTCTGACTCTCACCTGTTTGCAGCCACTTCAAAGGCTCAACAAAAATGGTTGTGCATTTAGGCAATGAATCAGACTCCACCGTCCTCTTCCTGCATCCAAAGCTTGCCGCTCCCTTTCCTTGATCATGTGGAACTATATTCTGTTGTGAAGCCACAATTTGACGGCATTTCTTACACCGATATATCAACTGAATTTCCTCGTGAGGCTTTATTTCAGAGCTGCTGTCAGAGCAGCTGGCTTCTGTCATTTTATGCACAGCAGTTGATGCTTCTTAACGACCTGTCAAGTTACAAAGGGCGAGAAACATCAAGTCAATATTGCGAGCGTTTTACATCAGTGATTAATCAAAGCACGGTACAGGAGTATGTTCATTTGCTATTTGCTAAAAAAAATGAGAAAAGGTAAGAACATATTAGCTGTTTCAATTGCTCCTCATAACACTTCATGTTATTTATCTGCTAAAGGAAAATGAGACAAGGTAATAAATTGCTATTTGGTTATTTATTTTGTTTTCCATATTAAAGATGGTGCGTCCTGAACAGATCCTCTTCTTATACTCATGGGAAGTGGGCTAAAGGGAAGCATTTGCAATCACTTCAAGTAATTTGCAGAAGACCATTTCAAGGGGAAAGGGAATGTTCAAGGAGCTTGAAGACTTCGGAAGCTAAGAAATTAAGACTGATATATTTTCTCAGCCTATCGAACACCAAGGATAATATAAAAGAGAATCTAAATTTTTTCAAGTTGCACAAAGTAGTGACGACTACTAATCAGAGGCCGAAGCTAGATTCATTTTTTCAAGATGCTACGTCTAAATTGATGATTTTACTGCCTTCCGTATAGGTTTTGAAGCAACAACCATTGGTCTCATTTTCAAACCAAGCAAAGCTTCTGCATAAACTATGGTTCTAGTTAGGCCCCATTCTTTTGGACTGAGAGAAACTGAATTGCAAAGAGTAATTGAACTGCAGAGATTAACTGAACTGCAGAGATTAACCGAACCGAACCTGAACTGAATATAAGTCCGAAAGAACAGGGCCTTATTATATTCCCAATTTGCAGTTTGTGCTCTATTCTGATTCATGTGTCTAGACAGCTATTAGATTCTGTCTCATAATCAGCATATAGGTACAGCAAGTCGAAAAATCCAAACAGCTCTCTATGATATCTTTCTATGCTTTATACTTTAATCATGTTTGACTTGAAAAGATGGTATCAATCAACAAATGCACACATACCAAGCAATGACCTTGTCAATTGTCAATCTTCTACACTCTCTTAAGTTGATCAGAACATATCATTGAAACCAGTACTTCTATGTCACTGTACTTGCCCTACATAAATAGTGAAACACCCGTAATAACCGAACTCTTAAGAAAGTGAAAAGCAAAGAGAGAGATAGAAGAGGGCGGAATATACAGATTACTATGGCATCCAGCACGAAATTACAATCAAAATATGCTTCAAGCCATAAAGCTCAACTTAATTTACACAAAGTATCAAGAAAACTCATATCTGACATTCATCTATCCGGCTCTTAAGAATCTGAAAAGCGGGATTAACCCAAGCACCACAACTACATTGCATGCCCGCCCAGTTGAAGGAAACCAACCGGTACTTGCACCCCATGCAATAAAGCTTCTCAAAAACATATCCTTCTTGAACTGGAGAAAAAGAATTTACCAATTGTGAACTCAATTAGCAACTAAATAATGTCGAAAAAGGATACTATGGCAAACATAGGGCTTTGACTCTGACCTGTTTGCATCCACTTCAAAGGCACAACAAAAATGGCTGTGCATTTAGGCAATGAATCAGACTCCACCTTCCTCTTCCTGCATCCAAAGCTTGCCGATCCCTTTCCTTGCTCATGTGGAACTACATTCTGTTGCGAAGCAACGATTTGACGACATTTCTTACACCGATATATCAGCTGAATTTCCTCGTGAGGCTTTATTTCGGAGCCGCTGTCGAGCAGGTGGCTTCTGTCATTTTATGCACGGCGAGTTGATGCTTCTTAACAACCTGTCAAGTTGTAAAAGGCGAGAAACATCAAGTCAATTTTGCGAGCATTTTAAATCAGTGATAAAACAAAGCAGGGTACAGGAATATGTTCATTTGCTATTTGATAAAAGAAAATGAGGAAAGGTAAGAGCATATCAGTTTTTTCTATTGTTCCTCATAACACATCTTTTCCTTCTTTATTTTGTTTCCCATGTTAAAGATGATGCGTCCCGAACAGATCCTCTTCTTATTCTCGTGGGAAGAGGGGCGAGAGGGAAGCAAGGCATTTTGCAATCATTTCAAATAATTTGCAGAGGACCGCTTCAAGGGGGGAGCAAATGTTCAAGGAGCTTGAAGACTTCGAAAGCTAAGAAATTAAGACAGATACATCTTCTCAGTCTCTCGAATACCAAGGATAATATAAAATAGAATTTGAGTTATTTCAAGTTGCACCATGTACTGAGGACTACTAATCAGAGGCCTAAGCTAGATTCATTTTCTCAAGACGCTACATATAAGTTGATAATTCTACTGTCTCCCATATAGTTTAGAAGCAACAACCATTGGTCTCATTCAAACCAAGCAAAGCTTCTGCAGCAAACTATAGTTCTACTTATTATATTCCCAATTTGCAGTTTGTGCTCTATTTTGCATTCATGTGTCTAGAGTCTAGACAACTATTAGATTCTGATTCTTAATCACCATATAGGTACAACCAGTGATCAAAAAAATCCAAACAACTCTCTATGATATCTTTCTATGCTTTATAGTTCAAATCTTTTATCATGTTTGACTTCAAAAGATGGATATCAATCAACAAATGCACACATACCAAGCAATGACCTTGTCAATTGTCAATCTTCTACAATCTCATAAGTTGATCAGAACATATCATTGAAACCAATACTTCTATGTCACTGTACTGCGCTACAGCCTACAAAAATAGTGAAAGACCAGCAACCAGAACTCTTAAGAAATTGAAAAGTAAAGCGAGACATAGAAGAGGGCTAAATATACAGGCTACTATGGCATCCAGTACGAAATTAGGCGATTTCAATTGCACCAAGCCCCAAGGTCAATAGAAGATTTACTGATGATATTCATGGATACGGACGTCAAATAAATGATATACAGATTATCTTATCTATGTCACACCTTCCCTTGCTAGCCCAAGCTAAGGGGATGAAAGGGGAATACTTGTATGCAAGAGACAGAAAATGAGAAAAAGAAGCAAAATTTGTAATTATAATTGAAAGGGGTATAATCCTCCTCCTCCGTACAAGTGGACAGGTATAAAAACAGAAAACATATCTCTATTATATAAGTGAAGGGGGGAGCTATGGTGTCCCCCTATTGAATTACATCCTTACCCTCAAATAAAAAATACAACATACAAACTAATTAAACATATATAAACAACTTTCCAAATCAAAGTTATTGTCCAATTAATGCAGCAAATCATATTTCGCATTTGAGTAATAGATGTAGAAAAAAAGGAAATTTCCAATTTCCATAAACGAAAAAGATGCATTGAATATTATTTTATCCATGATCCATTACTTATTCAATTACAAAGTAAAAAAAATACGATCAAAGTTATGTCCAGCCCATAAACAAATTCAAAAATCGTTGAGCATCTCAACTTTCTTGATTAGTGCGTTTAACTCTTTTAATTAGTGATTAATAGCGATAATATGATTAATGGGTAACATTGTATGTTGAAAATATTGATTTATAATGTATTTTAAAACTCACTATATTCCTCAATATATAAAACTCTTTTATTTGGTAGAACATACATCAACGGTCTTTCACATAGTTTCAAAAAACAACAAAATGTTAGTAACATATTTTCTAATGATATTTATACATTATATAGGGTAGATTATTCAAGTCATTTAATTGTAACAATGTTTTAAAAATTTATAGACAATTATTCACTTAAAAAAAACCAAGGTATTTACTAGAGAAGAAAAAAATTCACCAAAGAAAATCCAAGCACGCATCGCGTGCAAAGAGTGCTAGTATACACCTAAAGAATCCTCGCAACAAGAAGGTGATAAAGAATAATTTGTATACATACAAACACAATGGTTCCTAAAAGTTGCCGTTGAAGGAGAGAATGTAAAGGGAAAATTTAGAAGTCTACAGTGTAATAGCTTCCCGAAATTCCAATATTTAATAAACAGAGGATAAACAGAGGCTGTCGTTGCAGACTTGCAGATTCATCGGATAAGAACCTATGGGATTCTATTAGGCTATCATATACTCTTACCACACCCTTATGGTACTTAGGTCACCAAAACTGTTTTAGCTACTTCAACTTCTTTTTCTTACTAAAATTCCATTAGAAAGCTACTTTGGGAGCAAGGGGGAACAGAGGTTGCTCAAGTAATGAGCTACTAGAGAACATAGCATTCCAATTTTTGTCTCAAGCACAAGCCTTAAGCATACAGCATAAGGGGTCCTTCAATTTCATCCCAAGTATCACAGCTTGTAATCTACAACTCACAAGAACTAAAAAGCCGTTGAGTGTATACCCCCACTACTTCTCGGGTTAATCCTTTGGATTTGATTACAATGTACATTGGTTTCAAGCAATGATACCGGAAACGTGGTATGTGGCCACGTTTCACGTTCCAGGGGACGCGTCCCGGAACGCGAAACGTGGTACATGGTACGTGGGACGTGGGCTAGGAGTCCATCTGAGGCTGCGTTCCAAGTTCCCGTTTCCGTACCACGTTCCGGAACGTTCTCCGTTCCTTGTAACAATGGTTTCAAGTGCAAAAGGTGGTGATTGGTGAAATTTTCTGGCATGAGCTCCTATTCTATAATTCTATACCTGTAGTCCTGTACCTGGTGTACCATATCACAGTAGACTAATCTTACAAAATATTTCAACGGTCATTCACGATAAGTTGTGAACTAAGATAGGAAACATTTCTTAATTCCACAATTTTCCTTATTCGACAATACATCGTCTCTCTAATTAAATGGCCTAGATAACAACACAAGAAAAAGAGACTTCATCCACTATAACCTTAATACAATCATGTTAACAACCTTGTTTAGGTGCACATACGCAAAGTTGTTAAAATCGAGATTCTAGTTTGAATCGGAAACGACCTATAG
Organism: Beta lomatogona; assembly: GCA_947646795.1. Lineage (NCBI taxonomy): Eukaryota > Viridiplantae > Streptophyta > Magnoliopsida > Caryophyllales > Amaranthaceae > Beta > Beta lomatogona. The sequence goes on from CANSNZ010000447.1 coordinate 2,680,578, forward strand.
AATCGAATCGTAAAATCGAATCATAGAATCGTAAGATTCTACAAACACGTATAATCAAGATATTGCACTCAATCTTCATTGAATATGCTAGAATTATAAGTTAAAAGACCTAAAAATTAGAAAAAATAGTTGTTTACCCACTATATTAGCAATTAGTAACAATATATATTTATTATTTGTTTTGTTAGCATGATTTAAATTTGCGAGCTTTTCGCTAGTCAACAGAAATGTATAGAATCGTCTAGAATCGTGAATCGAATCGTCTACCATATTTTGGATCGTAAAATCGTAAGATGTTAAGATTTGAATCGCGATTTTAATAACTTTGCACATACGTAACCCTCCAAATTAAAGATGAATTCACTTTAGAGAAACACTAAAATCGGATAAAAAACACAAGTATCACCACTAAAAACAAGAAATCCTCAATGCATTTTAGCTACTACACTCAAAAAGGAAGATAAATTGATTAGCAATGAAAATTATGGCACAAACCCAGATCATAACTACCATAAATTCTAACTTGGTGCCTTCAAAAAGTGATTTTTAGCACCAAAAAAAAAGCATCAAGTTCAATCAAAATATACATGATAATCAAGTTACAGGTTTATATCAATAATTAGTAAATATGGTTAACAAAGTTTAACTTAAAATTGCAACTAATTTCCAAACAAAGCTAACTTTATGATCAAAGAAAGTCACCTTAACTAAACCCAGATGTCAATAATAAGAAATCAATATTACTCTCTAGTACAAGTATAATTGCATAGGATGTAATATTGCAAGATTGAGGCGATAAAAAAAATATATAAATATATTAAAAAATAAAATAAAACAATAAAATTATGACATAATAGAGAGAAGAAGAGAGAGAAAGAGATTGCCTTGGTACTTTTCTGTCCGCGACAAGATTTTGTTGAAGTGAAGGGTTTCTTTCTCTTTGTTTAATGGCGTTAATTCATGGTTTTCCAACTCTTTGTTTCCAATTAGAATTCATTGGCTATTACGACGTCGTAGTGGTTTCTTATTTTTGGTTTATTGGAAGATTAGGTCTATTGACTATTGCCAAATGACATAAAGTGATTTTGTTTTTAAAAAAACCTTTGATATAGAGAATTGCCACTCATGATATTTTCAATCATGAAGATAGATAATGAGCTGAACTTCTATTCGTCGCCCCCAAACTACTTAAAATCGCCCCAACTACCCTCTGAATATACCATTATGCCCTTAACTCCTTTTTACCATTTTACTTTACTTTAGCTTCATTTCAAATCTGAATTTTACCAATTTACAATTCTCTCTAAAATCACCAACCACCATCGCAACCTCCAACCTAACATCATCACCCAACGCGATCACCACCGCCAAGAATGTCGTCTTCAGACGAAGAGGTAATTTTTTTTTAACTGTATACACGTCGCCAACGTTTGGGCCAAACGTTGGATCTTTGGAACCAACGTCCTGGCCAAACGTGGTCCATGTATAACTTTCATATTTTTTTTCTTCTGATATTTAACTTTTATAAATTAAATTCAATTAGGTGCTAAATAGTTTTTAAAAAATTAAAATAAGATTAATTTGGTTAAACTAATGTGTGAATATTGTGATATTTTCGTGTAATAAACGATGATTTATTCTTTCAGGAGCCTGTTGGTGATCGAATTAATTATAACCCGTATTTCGACAATAGCCCAGAATTTGAAACGCATGATGCTGCTGTCGAGTGGTGTAGAAACATTGCCGTTGAGCTTGGGTTTTTTTTGACGATCACTAGTCACAAAAAGAAGTATCAACTTTTGGATTGTGATCATGGCAAGAAGAAGGAACCTTGTGATTTCAGTTCGGCAATTAGAAGAAAAACAAAGAGAAAAGCATGTGGCTGTGAATTTCGGTTGTTCCTAGTCACAAAAAATGACAACGCGTATTGGGTAGTCGAGACTAGGGTTGAACATGGGTTTCATAATCACCCAATGATGTTATACCCGGAGGGCCATCGACAAATCAGCGGTCTCTGTCCCGCCGCCAAGAAGTTAGTTGGAGAACTAACTTCATCCCATGTGAAACCACGAAACATCATGAAAGCCATTGAAGGTGCATTTCCGTCTTTGAAGCCTAACATGAGGCACATCTACAATTGCAGAGATATATTGAGAAGGGAGAGATCAGAAGGCAGAAATGCAGCCCAACAGTTTCTTCATCAGGCTGTTGAAAGCAAGTATCTTTTTTGGATTCAGTCGGACGAGATGGGTAGGGTGACACATACATTCATTTTTGAGAAAACTAAATATAATAAGTAGTTCTCCTGTGTGGTGCATCCACAAGTGACAAGAGAGATTTTTTTGGTTTTATAAGATGGATTGTAAGAAAATATGCCAATCTATGTTAACGAGCCGAGCCGAGACCAAACCTGGCCAGGCTCGGCTCGAGATTAGAGAGGACAGAGCTCGGCTCGAGCTCGAAAATATGGGCTCGGCTCGAGCTCGAAAAAAAAAACTTGGGCTCGGCTCGAGAAGGTTCGCGAACTATTCGGCTCGGAAAAGCTCGAGAATTGTACTTTAAAGCAATGGGAAAAAACGATGAAAAATCGAACAAAAGGAATGAAAAATCCAAACACATAGATCACATAAATACGAATGAAAAATAAAAAAAGAAAAATAAAAAAACGAAAAATAGAAAGGATTACATGTCATCTCACTCGTCCGATGTTATTCGCCGTCGAAGGTAGACATCGTTGGATTTAGGAGTTGTTCTCTTCGTCTTCTTCGACTTACCTCCTGCCTTCAAATCGATCCCCTGTAATTCATAGAAGAATTTTGAGTTAAGAAGACGTTAATGGCGGAAAAGTTAGAGAAATGAGAGAGAAAGAAGATAGAGAGAGATAGTTGGATTACAAGGCAGAAATGCAGCCCAACAGTTTCTTCATCAGGCTGTTGAAAGCAAGTATCTTTTTTGGATTCAGTCGGACGAGATGGGTAGGGTGACACATACATTCATTGCACACCCGACGTCCGTGAATTTAGTGCGTACGTATCCGCACGTGATTCACATTGATGCAACGTATAAGACAAATAAGTACTTGTATCCTTTGGTGGAGATTGTTGGAGTGACACCAACCAACAAGAATTTTCTTGTTGCATTTGCATTGTTGCAACATGAGGATGCTCATAGTTATCGCTGGATGTTGGACAGACTGAAGAACCTCATTGGCAGTGTGGCTCCGAATGCCATTGTCATTGATCGAGATCTGGCTTTGTGCAAATATATCTCGGAGGTTTTTCCCACATCTGCACATCTACTTTGCACGTGGCATATCAATCATGATGTGGAGGCATGGATAGCAAGGAAGTGTGGTGGGAAAAGCAAGATCAGAATTAGGTTCGGACGAGGAAGTTGGGCTAGGGTGATGAAATCCAAAACCGAGGCTGAATATGAAATAAATGTAGCCAACATGATGGAGGAGTAGGGTACAGTTGGGAATACCACATCCATTGATTTTCCTACCCACATCCACGGGACTTGGCTTGTGCACAAAGAGAAGTTTGTGCAATGTTGGACTAACCAAGTAAGACACTTCGGTAACACAACCAACAACAGAGTAGAGAGTTCTCATTCGGCTTTGAAAGCGTGGATTGCTACTCCAACTGAGGCAATCGACACATTGTTTATGCAAGTTGATGCTTTTGTTTTAGGGCAGTTGAAAGAGATAAGAAACTCATTGGATCATGGGACTGAATTTGATCCGCCACCATATAGCGCCTTGAACGATGTTTGTTCTCAATATTGTTTGGAGCTAATTCAGAGAGAGCTTGGAAGAATAGCTGAGCTTGACTAGTACTGGAGTAGATGCGGATGTGTTGTTGAGACTACGCATGGTATTCCATGTGCTTGCCATATGTTTTTTCTCCTTGCAAGCAGACCATCTCCTATACACTCAGGAGGTTGATTCATTTTGGTGGAGACTAGCCATTAGTGATGGGACAGATTCGGCTGAGATACTATCGGAGTGCGATCAGGACCGTCAGTTCTTCGATTCATTAGTGAACGAGGTACATACTAGGGATCCTGCGGTCATGAGATCTATTTCTCGGGTACTCCATTCAGAACTCCATCCCGAACGTTGTTCCTTTGAGGAGCCTGATGTTAACGTGACGAGTAAGGGTCGTTCTAAGTTGAAATAGGGCATGCGACGGGAAAAAAGTGGGTGGGAGCACGTTATGGGTAAGTCTTCTAAGGATAAAGGCAAATCTTCTGGGTCGGCCCCTGGTAATAATATATTTATTTATATACTTTTATTATTTGTTTCGTATAATTGTACACATTTAATTAAATTGATGTATAATAACTTTGCAGGGTGGAGATTCGATATGGAAAATTTTCCATACTTTCATAAACTTCCACTAGCCATCCAACACCACGTAGAAGGCTGGCATGATGTAGTTGCCGATGGTAATTGTGGTTTTCGATGCGTAGCAGATGCTTTTTGTTCCGGCCAAGAAAATTGGGACATTGTAGACCGATCAGTAGTGAGTGAGTTGCATCAAAATGGTCGTCAATATCATTGGGTATATGGTCTGGACCTCAAAGAGGCAATTAGGCGTGTTCGATGGGAAGGTAAAGGTTGTGGGGAGGAACATTACATGGAGGCCATTGCAGTCTTGTACCCCATTGCGAACCACTACAAATGCATGATCTTTTTGTTCGCTCTTAATGGTCGTATTGATATGTCGGCTACAGTTTTTCCACTTGATGTTGGGGGCATGAACGCTTTGCCACAAAGGGAGTTAGCCATAGCTCATCTAGGGAGTTACAAGCATTTTATTCGGCTTCAACTTCGTCGAGGTCATCCGGTCCCTACTATGCCTCAACAGTGGTTTCGAGTTGCTTCTCAAGCTGTTCGTCCTTGGGCAAGTCATTATTCAACAAGGATCAAACAGTGGGATGATTCATCTACCTCAACAACCCCAACAACTACTTCTTAGTTTTACCTCTTGCTGGTTGTACTTATGAACTTAGGATTGTGTTAATTTATGGACTAAATGTGTTAATTTATCACAATATAACTAATTAAATATGTAATGATTCATATTACTCATAATTAACAAGCATTAAAGTGTTATGAATTACCAAGCATACATAAACATCGAGTTCAAATAAATAAAACCATTAGGAATAGCTAAAAGTGTTCAACATAAATAAAACCCGCTACTCGTTCTCTTCATTCGTCTTGGGTAACACTTTGTTCCAATCCTCAATGAGCTGCTTAACATTCCCACGTGCATCATCCCATTCATGTTCGTCCCGATGTTCCATGAATGGACGAGTTGCATTTATCCACCTATTCATCCACTGTTGCATAATAAAATAGTGGGTTAATTTTGGTACATTGATACAAATTATGAATCCATTAAAATACATTTACCTGCTTGGTTGCGGTACGATCTGGTATGGGTCGAGCACTACTACCTCCATCATTCAATAAATATGGATGTGAATATCGTTGATACCAAGACAAGTAGTCGGTGGCGCAAGTCGCCGGTGCGGTAACACTTCTCAATGTTCTGGCCAAACGTTGCTTCCATGGAAGCAACATCTCGCGGCAAACGTTGCTTCCATGGAAGCAACTGCCAGGACAGACGTTGGGGCTTTTTTTTTTTTTAAAAAAAAAAAATTACCTCGCGATCTTGCTTTGCCTCGCTGCCGCCTCTCTCCGCTGTCGCCGCCTCCTCTACAACTTCTTGCCGGCGTCTTGCCACCGTAGCCCTAAATATTGCCTCCTCCGTGTGACGCTTGAGAACAATCTTCTTCCGTGGCCTTGGATTTTCCGACATTTTTTGGGTTTAGATGGTGGTGGTGGTGCCGTGGTGGTGGTGGTGGTTTTTGTGTGAAGAAGGATGAGAGGGATGAGAGTGATGAAGAATGGTGAAGATGAGAGAGAAAATGGTAGGTGGGAATGTTAAAAGGTGCAGTAAAAATCCAAAAGTAAAATTAAGGGTATAATGGTAAAATCATATAATGGTTGGGGCGATTTTAAGTAGTTTGGGGGCGATATTTAACAATCCCCATAATGAGGCATGACAAAAGAAGAAAAATCATAAAATTTACACAATTTATTAGAATAGTCTGTCTAAATTTGACATAAAATTAGTGGTTGTTTGGTATACAGGAAACTACGTAGGCAATAGAAATTTCCATGATTTTTTGATCTGGGTAATTGTTTGGTTGACATGAATGGGGAAAAATAGAGGCAATGAAAATTCTTTGGGGAATTGAAATTCCCACAAATCGTGGGAATTTATTCACCCAACCCTCCCTTGGTCATTCAGAATTCCCACATCAATTCATGAGACGTGTAAATTCCTTGATGTCAACCAAACATATTAAGGTCATTTTCTAACAATTACATAAGGGAAATAATTTTCTATTACATTCATAACCTTTTCTTTCTTTTTCCCTAAATCACCACACCCACCAGCAGCCACCTCACTCCACCACCATCCGCCTCCCCGCCACCACCATCCCATTGCCACGACCACCACCCCCAGCGGCCCCCCACCCTCCCCCACCCCCACCGCAGCAGCCCCCACCCCTATGAATCCCACCGCGCGAGGCCCTCACCCCACCTCCCTCCACCCCCACCAGCAGCCCCCACCCCCTGACCACCACGAGCAAGCCGATTTTTTTTTTGAGGCGATCCACCGAAAAACGTCCGGCCCGGACGTTTCCGCCATGGTTGAAACGTCTGCCTAGATGTTTCCGCGGTGGATCGCCCAAAAAAAAATCGGCTTGCTCGTGGTGGTTTGCGTGGGTTTTGGTGGTGGTGTGCGTGGCCTCGGTGGTGGTTTGCGTGGTTTCAATGGTGGTTGTGGAAAAGAAAAGAAAAAAAGGGAAGGGTAAAGTTGGAAATGTTTAGTGGGACCAGGGCGATTATAAGTAATTTTGGGGCGATGTTTAACAATCCCCCCCACCAAAATGCGATTACAATCTATACATGAACGGTAGCGTGGATATGGGGGAATCTTTTACCGTTCATATTAGAATCTAGAAATCAGTATATCTAATAGCACCATTAATACACCAAAATTATGAATTTCTTATTAGGGCATGTTCTCTTCGGCATAAAACAACTGAACTAAACTGAACTAAACTGAACTGAACTGAATTAAACTGAACTGAATTAAATTATAACTAATTAATAGTAATGATAATAATTTAGGAACTGAACTGAATATAACTGAACTGAACTGAAAATAAGCCGGGGAGAACATACCCTTAGTCTAATTACCTGTCAAAAATACGTGGACATGTAAGATGTCTATATGAGCCTTTCCCATAACTCCGGCATGTTTAGAGATCCCAGTTTGAATACTAGAATTAGAAACTACTAACACATTATATAATTCAGGGAACTGATGGTAATGACAAATCATGGATAATTAGCAAAAGATACTTACACACACACACATGTAAGTTAGGCCATAACAAAAACCACACTTACATCCAAGTCATATCTCCCTTTTCCATTTCTTTCTGCAAATTGATCAATTGATGTGAGCAATAGTAGATGTACAGCTTAGAGCTGAAATCTGAAAAGCAGGGCTGTCTATTAGGGCATGCAAAGAGACCTCTCATCTTAAAGGATCTCAAATTTTGAAGTTCATTGTTTACTTTATAACTATTATCTTAGTGCTCATGTTTTAGGTACTTTTTTCATTTGTAGAAGTTCATATTATATGATAATTTTATATGAATAATAAATACTTATATTTTATAGTTATGAACAATTATTTTAATTTAAGAGACTAATGTCAATTATCAGCATAGGGTCTCCATCCTTTTTTAGACGATCCTGTTGAACAGCAAGCGAGGTTGGATAAGATGATCGAGGAGGCAAAGGAGTCATTTGTCTCTGAAGATATTGCGAATGGAGACCGTGCTATTGTTGCCATCAATGAAGGCCTAGACAACGCAGAGGAGAATATCGTAAACATTAACATACTAATGGGCACCTTAATCAATTCGTCATTGGGTTCAATAACATTTTATCTAGCAAGATATGGTCGGAATCCGTTGTTGTAGACTTTCCATATATTATGAGTACTATGGGTGCTTTCTCCCTAGCAGACACAATTGGAGGTTTTTAGGCGGAAGTGGCTTATGTCGGCAGAAATCATGCTGGCGTTCAATGTGCATGGCTTATTGCTTTTACAAACAACATTCTTGGATCGGTTGTAAGTACTCAAGATTAACGATCTCAAAAACAATAATTAATTAGTTTATAGAAAATAATTTAAGAGAAGCGTAGCAAGTATCTTGAAACAACAAATTATAATAGACCTGTTCTCTTTGGCATAAAACAACTGAACGGAACTGAATTGATTGCAACTGAACTGAACTAAACTGAATTGAACTGAACTGAATTAAATTATAACTGAACTGAACTAAACTGAATTGAATTGAACTGAACTGAACTGAATTGAATTGAACTGAATTGATTGCGACTGAACTGAACTCAACTGAAAATAAGCTGGGGAGAACATACCCTAATTTTCTTTTTTCTTCATATAATGGCGCAATGCAGGTTTGTGCGGATTGTGGCCCTTTAAGCAGGTTCAACAAGAGTCCGTCGATGGTGCGCACGAGTGTAAGAATAGGATGGTGCGCACCATCCAAAACGCACCAAAAAACAAACAAAACGCGGAAAACTGGAAACAAAAAATAAACCAATGAACATCTTCAATATTCAACTGAACAGTTAAAAATTTACCACATGGGAACCTTTTTTGAATCAACAATATGTTAATGCAGTGAACATATGTTCATCTCCAATGAACATATAAGTAATGACAACATAAATATTTATCACAATGAACATATAAGTAATGACAACATAAATATTTATCACAATGAACATGTAAGTAATTTGAAAGAACATTTTGAAGACTTGGATGAACACAAACTAACATTTGAATCAACAATATGTTAATGAAGTAAGACATGAACAATAGTAAATCCCACAAATGTTTATTCCAAAATTGCAAATGTTCATTGAAAATTAGTGTGTGTTCATTAGACTACAATGTCCATTGGAATAATCTTGATGTTTATTGGTTTACATGAACAATAGTAAATCCCACAAATGTTTATTCCAAAATTGCAAATGTCCATTGAAAATTAGCATGTGTTCAGTAGACTACAATGTCCATTGGAATAATCTTGATGTTTATTGGTTTACATGAACAATAGTAAATCCCACAAATGTTTATTCCAAAATTACAAATGTCCATTGAAAATTAGCGTGTGTTCATTAGACTACAATGTCCATTGGAATAATCTTGATGTTTATTGGTTTACGACGCACATGGGGTGAAAAATTTAAGGAAAGAGAAATTGAGGTGGGTCCCACAAATGTTCATTAGAAAACCCCAGATGTTCATTGCAAACCGTTTAAACACTGCGTTTTGAAGCGTGCGCATCAGAAGCACCTGTTAGGGTTTTATTTTATTACCGCAAGTGTACGGTATCGTAGCACATACAGGTCGAACTCAGGGAGGTGCAAGACTAAACATTAGTTGACTCTAGACTATGAAATAGCTACACATTCCAAATATCAAGGAGAATCTTTAAACTAATATCTAAACTAATAACACAATATGACAAACTCAATAAATATGATAATTAATATACTAAGATTAAGCATCACCACTAATATGAATTGATCAAAATATAACTCACATCCCAATTATTCAATTATAGTTTAGGTGAAATTGACATTCCCTTATGACTCGGTCATTCCTCAATACCTAGAGCTCACTTTCGTGATAGCAAAAGGCCTAACTAACATGCATGTCTCCTATTTTCATGGCTTACACACATAATTAGAAGCATTAAGAACCAATGACAAACAATTCCCAATTCTAGTTAATTCAAATCAATGACAAGATTATCTAAATTAAGACCCAACTTTCTTTGATGAACTCAATTAATAAAATAACAATTTAGCACCAAATAAATATTCCTAATCTCAACTCCAACTTTCGTTGATAATGTAAAACTAGGGCTAAATTAAGATGTAAAATTGACAATAAAAATGATCTTATCAAACCCTAAACATATAACTCAATAACATGGGAATTAGAGAAGAATTTACATGATCAATCCATACTAGGGCTCAACTCAATCCTAGATAAAAAGACTACTCACTAATCATGGCAATAAAAGCAATAAACATAATAGAAAACATAATTAAAATATAAATAAGAGAAGAGAATAAAACTTGATTGAATTGAAGATGAATATGAAAGCTTGAATCTTGAATCTCCAAAGTAGCAATAGAAACAAACTAGGGCATAAACTAGAGAGAAAACTAGAGAGAAAACTAGAGAGGAAAAATAACGTGATATTGAAAAATGAGTAATAGATAATAGATGTTCTAACCTCATTAGAAATCCTCTAATAAATAGTTATAAGTCCTAATACTAGTAGGGAACCAAAATTACAAGATAAGGAAGCCAAATAAATCATTAAATGACCGAAATTATCAAAACCGCGTGCACGTAAGAAATTCCTGGCAGACTGGGGCAACTTGCGAAGCCCATATCTCTCAAGATACAACTTGCCTTGGGCTGTGCAACCTATCGTTGGAAAGATCTTCAAGCCTACTTTCCAATGCCGCTGAAATCAACCCAATATCAGCATCGAGTCGAAAGTTATGGATAAAAGAGTGAACATGACTCGATTTCCACAATTCTTTCAATGAATTCCAACTCCAATTGAGCTCCAATTTGCACTCAAATACATCCAAAATGATCAATATCAAGGTAGCTTGCTTCCAATTGCTCATAAGTACTCAAGCTTGTCCAATAATACTCCAATTATGTTTTCAATACCTGAAATTCATCAAATAATACCAAAAACGCACAAAAGGAGTAATATTTCGCAGATTAAGTAATAATATGCAATTATGAACTACAATGCATCTAAATGCTCCTAGAATGCAACCTAAATGCAACTAAAACCTATATAAAAATACGACTCATCAGCACCATACTTCCGTGCGTACCTTCGAATTTTCGGTTCAACAACACTAACTGGGCAAAAACGAAGCCAACTTGAATCAAGCTAGCTATACAGCTCTTGTCTCTAACCCTATGACTGGAACTTCCGTGTATGCTATTGTGAGCGGCGACGCCAGCAGCGGAAGCGTGCTTACTGCAACCTTCACTAGTTAAACAAACATACTCCTACTACGTACGTTGGATCAATCATAATCACTTCATCTACTCATTGTGATCTACGTACTTGACTTGTGCCAATCAACAATATTTGTTGTATCATCTGTTGTATCGTTTATTTATTGTGCTGTCTTTATTTAAGTATGTTCTAATTTTATTATGTGGGGGAGGCACTTGTGAGTTGTGACTGAGAAGACGGAAGCTGCAAGCTGCTATCTACGTCTACCCTGCATGTTTCTACCATGTTAGTTTAACTATGTCGAACATAATTAATGTTGAAATATGCCTTGAATTATTTGGTGCTAGGATGTGACATGTTAATAAACATCAACTACTCTCAAGCAATCCAACTGAAGCAAACGATATAACACCTCCATTTTAGACCGTTTTTATTTTATTATTACACTTTCAATTTATCTTTATATGGTAACATGTCATATCAACTTTATAGACTTTTCTACCTCATATGTCCCACGACCCATTTTATTAAACCTTCCCACCTATCCCATTTATCTATCTAATATTTGAATGGTTCTTTTACATTTTCCAAAAATTAGATATGCTTTTATTGTACTTCTCTGTTTTCCCCCAAAGTAAAGCGTAACGATTATTTGTAAACTGCGAGAAATAAATGATAAAGATTGATCTCTCCCAGATCAACATCTTCTGTTCTGTCTAGTAAATATTACGGTTTTTTCATCAGGTACCCTTGTGGTTTTTCAAAATTCATATGATACCCCTGTTTTTTTAAAAATGCACCAGGTATCCCTGAGGTTTGGTAAAAAATTCTGAAATGCCATTGCCATTAAGTTTCCGTCAACTTCGTTGGGTTTCCGTCCAAATCATTCATATTAACCCAAATTAGCTCTAATTAACCTTGTCCCTAATTACTTTAAACCTCCACCCCACCATCACCCAGCCACCCTACCCCGAAACCCACCATCACCCGGCCACCCTACGCCCGAAACCCACCTCCCCACCCACCCCTCCCCCCAAAACCACCCACCCACCTCCCCGGCTCCCTCTCACCCTCCTTCTCAAAACCTCACCCCTACTCATCCACCACCTCACCTCCTCTCACCCTCTTTGCCGCACGGCACCGCCACCACCGCGTCACCGCCACCGCTCGGACACCGGACCACGACCAACGAGCATTAGCGACAATAGAACACCACTCATCCACCACCTCACCTCCTCTCACCCTCCCCAATCAATTTTTGAAATCAACTTTGAAATCAATGTTCGAAATCAATTTTCGAAATCATTTTCCGCAACTTGTTTGATTTCCGGTTTGAGGATCGGGTACTTCAAATTCCACCACCGCGCATTCATGAATGGACCGATTCAACGGGGTGGGGGGGATTTCGAAGGGGGTAGGGGAGGGGGATTCGACGGAGGTTGTGGGGGGAGGGGGGTTCTTTGGGGTGGGGGGAGGGAGGGGGGTCTCGACTGGGGTGGTGGGGGGGGGGGAATCGATGGGGGTGGTGGGGGGGGGAGGGGGTCTTGGTGGAGGGGGAGGAAGGGCTATTGGGGTGGTGGGGGGGAGGTTTAGAGTTAGGGATTAGGGTTTAAGGGTTTAGGGTTATGAGTTACCAATGGCAAAATGGTACTCCGTTTAGGGGCACAATGGCAAACGGAGTAAATAAAGCTAACGGAAACTTGACACCGTTAGTAATTAACGGTATTTCATGCATTTTATTGAAATAGTAAGGGTACCTGGTGCATTTAAAAAAAAAAACAAAGGTACCGTAAATATTATGTACGGAGTATATATTATAGGCATAATCTTCTCCTTTATTCTAGGGATATTTATCTCCCTTACTTTTTTTGTTTTGTTTTTGAGGCGATATCTCCTTTACTTTATTCTTGCCAATTATGTTAATTTCCTCCTGTACAGCTCTCCAATAAATTGTTGTAATAAATCTATACTAATATATTAAAAGGCGTGCGTAAACCGGGAACGGTGCCACGTGGCGCTCTCCCTAGGGAGTTTTAGTTCATGTAATCCATGTACAATAAAAAAATTAGAAATTACATAGTATAGGTTTTGATCCCGTGACCTCAAGTTCATGTACTAAAGTTTTAACCACTAGACCAAGTTGTATTTAGTGTTATCATATCAAAGTACAATATTAATAAATGATATTTTTTCTTACCCGGGGCATAGCCCGAGCCTAATAACTAGTTATTAATGATAATAAAGTATCCTTTTTGCTCATTCTCTTATAATCATTATCCTTTTTGCCCTTTTGTTTCAACTTTCATTAATAATTTACATTAATGATAACCTGTTAGGTTGCTTTTTCACGTAGGCTATGGAAGGTAGCATGTTCGATTCCTGACACAAGCAAGATTAATGATTTCATGTAGTCTAGGGAAGGTAGCAGATTCGTTTGTTTCAACTTTATTTCAAGAGCCTTTATATGCTATGGTAATTTCCTAATAGTCTTGTACTTTCATCACTATAAATCTAGGCTTTATATGTTTGGTTGTTTTTCATTTTGCACATAATTAAGCCAATCTCAATCACCCAAATCCTTGTACATCTCTTTCTCCTTCTAAATCTACAAAATGACAACCTATAATCTAGACGAAACTCCTCATATTTTTATTGCTCCTTACGAAAATAAAAAGATGTGTTATCAGAAAGTTAACTTCAAGGAGTGGCCAAAACATTCAATCATAGGGGATATAAATTTGGACAAAGATAAATTGATTATACATGGAACTGAGATAAAAGAACATATGTTTCAAAAGTTGTATGATTCACTTCGTTTAGGGGCAAAAGGAACAGTATTTGTCAACTGCAATGGAGCATGCCATATTTGGATGTCAGGTGTAGGCTTTGATCGGCTACATCATAATATAAGATTTGATTGGTCTCCCTTCGGAGTGACGGTACCGAACTCCGTCGATGATTTACTACGAAAAGAGCTACAACAGAAGGACAAAGAAGTAATGGATATGACTAGCCTACTTGCTACTGCCAAGGGTGAGGCGTCGGCGAACAAGGAGGGTTGGGAAGCCTCAAAGCAAGAGGTAGAGAAACTTAGAGAACAGCTTTTGGCTTGTCGAATGGAGCAGCTCGACAAAGATGTGGAGTTGCACAAGGTACGTAGTCAACAACAATTTGTAAAGGAATTCGAGTTGGAAGCTGCAAAGTTCAAGGTTGAGTTGTTTAAAGAGATCAAGGAGCGTCATGATCAAGTTTCTGATACTAATAAGAAGAATTATAGAAACGTCGAAATGGAACTACATATGGTACAACACCAACTTTTCAATTCATGGATGGAAAATGAAGACATGAAAGAAAAACTTCAAAGTGTTCAAGATCAAGTTTGTTCAGTTGTATCTGAGTTACAATCGACTAAGATTGAGCTCGCATCGTCGAACAAGAACATGGTGGAGCTTGTGTCTCAACTTCTCTCTCGACTCAAGTAAAATCAAGGAGTTTTTATGCATCTAGATGTTTATCTTTCAATAATATCCTAGTATATCTAAATTACCATATTCGTAGTATACTAGTATTCGTGTTGTATAGCTTTTAGATCTTGAGATGGATTCTTTATTTGATAAGGAGTAGAACTCTTGTTGCTCATGGTAAATCTTAAACATGTACTATAGTTACATGTTTCAATCAATTGGTTAATAAAGGTATAGAACATTTATTCCGCAAAATAATCCGAGTCCTTCTAAAGTACAAACTCCATAATATGAAAGCAACACGAATTAGGGTTATAATCAAGGCATTATAAAAACCCCAGCAATACCTCTTTTAAGTATTTCACAATTCACAAACCCAACTAATAGAATTATCCTGGTTTATTTGAAAAAGAATTTCCTCAATGGCGGCTGTTCCATCAGCTCCTCCTCGAGTTCTTACACCAGCAGAAAAAAAGAAGGAAGATTGCGATGGCGCATGCCTAGTTTGTATAATGTGTGCCGGCTTAATTGCTGCAGTAGTGTTAATGGCAATATATATACCCATTAACACATCACCACACTCCCCAGAATTCCAAGTCTCATCACTTAATACAACAATTCCCTTCACCCTTAAAAATAACCTAAATACTACTACTATTACTCCAACTCCATACACCCTTAGTGTTGGCTTCAACCTCTCTTTATGGATTGGCAATCCTAGCCAAGGCACCCTTTACCAAGACGCCGTTGTCTCCGTCTACTACCGCGACTTCCTTATTGGTTCCGCCAACGTCGAATCCTTTTGTCCCGGCTTCGTTGTCTGTGCTAAAGGTACTCCTGAGAGTTGGGTACCCGTCATTATGAATGTGGACAACGTACCTATGGTCCAGGACTTAACTGCGTTTTTGTTGAGCTCGGACATCAAGCGTCAAGAAGTCGATGTTACCATCACCGTCACAGGGGATTATAGGTGGAAACACAATTCACATTCACAACTACAGGTCACTTGCAACGACATCACTGTTGGTGTTTCGACTGGTGTTATGTTGGGTGGCCCAATGCCATGCAAGGTCCACTGGGATAGCGATCTTAGATGGCCCTAGTTTGACTTTTTTTTTGTGTTTAAAAAAGATTCCAACTATGAACATCAGAAACAAAACGTAGGTCAGGTGGCTAGGTACTATTTCTTAAGATGAAGTATTATTAGGAACTTTATAGCTTATTTCATTATTGATTAAATTGTTTATAGGTTTATATATAATTGTTGCTCTCTATCATCAATCACTTTTGATTATTTTGTTTCCGAATTTATATTTAAACTCATAATTTTGTTCCTTCTATTTTTCAATATAATTTTGTTTCTCAATTTATGTCTGAACTCGTAATCAGAGTTGTAGCCTCAACTCAAAAGGACGAAGTATTTCCCTGAAACTACAAACTTTCATAAATTAGGCTCCCAGTCATAATTGATCTATCAAAGTTGAAAGTTGAAACTTCAAAGTAATTAATCATGCATGCTTTAATTTCTAATGGTACGTAGTGTAGTATGGTGGATGAGAATTAATGAGATAAAAGAATGAGTATTTAGAGCACATAAAAAGAAGGAAAATCTAACATATAAATTTACAAGAATTTTATCATACACCCGTATGTACTATAATCTTAAAATTATAAATATATCACTTGGGATCAATATAAGAACGGACTACTATAATCTTAAAATTATTATTAATAAACGAACTTCCCAACGAAAAACAACAAATGGTTTAACTCTATGTCCAGCTGGATATCCTATGACACTGTTTTGATGTTTTTAGGGTTTGAAATCCTAGCTATATTCATTTTTTTCAAGATATAATTACAGCCTTCTAGGTTGTTTGCCGCACAAATTCTGCACAATAAAACAATGGCCATCTTAATTATGTGGCCCTTTGAATGCTCCTGGATAAACTCTCAAATATTTATAAATTATTATATTAGATTTCGATCTTGATCATTTAACATAATCAAATTTGAGTGTTGAATGAAATAAGTAGGTAAAATAATTAAATAATGGAAGTTGTGACCACTTTTTTGCCATTTTGGAGAGATCAGTCACGTATTGTGATTTGTGACTTTTCCAAATAAAGGAAGTTAGTCAATTAAAAAGAAACGGAGGAAAGAAAATCCTGATGGCAATTCTCTAGAGAGAGAGGCTCTGCCTTCTCTCTAGAAAACCCCCTTAGCCTCCCCAAAAGCAAACCCTAAAAACCCTAAACCCCCAAATCAGTTTCTTTAGAAATTTGAACCCTAGCCTCCTCCCTCTCGTCTTCCTCCTAGATCTAGCCATTGTTATGGCTTAGTTCTGTCTACTAATCCAATTTCTCTTGTCCTCAGTCGGACTCTTGTTTTTCTAGCCCCTTGATTAGCTTTCCCCATTTCTAAAATCAGTCAATTTGGGAATGGCTGCTCGCGGTGTGGGTTCAGTTTGTTCGCGGTGGTCGTGAGTGTTCTCATCGCCGGAATTTCGTTCGCGATGGGTCAGCTTTCGTCTCCGTGGTTGGCGTCGGCAGTCGCCTGTATCAGCTTTTGGCTTGCGGCTTGGGTGGTGTTTCGATTGCTCTTGCTGGGGATCCAAGTTGAGGCTTGCTTTCTTTTGGGGATGTTGGGTTGTTTTCTTTTTCGCCCATTTCGGCTCGGTTCGGGTCGAGGGATGCTCCTCTTCTTCAATTAATGGTAGGCTGTTGTTCGTGTTGATTCAAGGTATGGTGGTTCCTTTGAGAAGGTTTTGGAGCTATTTCATTTTTTGTGGTGTTTGTCTTGCCTGCGTTTCATTCGATTGGGTCTGGGATGAAGGTGTTAGCCGCGGCGGAGCATCCACAAGTGTTCCTTTGTGCTCCATTTTCTTCTTCTCTTTTATCTTGATGTTTGTATGTTGTATCCTGTAACCATCCTTCGCGATGTTTTAGGGGGTGTCTCTTGTGCAGACACCTCCTAGCTTTCTTTCCTGATCAAAAAATAAATAAATAAAAAAATAAAACGAAGGAAATATATTATTAGTGCTCTCTTCACCTTAAAAACAAAGTTTCATAGCTAATCAGGCCCTAATCAATTCTAATAGGGTCCAATCAGGTGTATGTAAAGACAAGGTGCAATCACGATGGTCAAGTCCAATCGGGTCTAGTAAATTCAACTCCGATAGGTTCATGTGAGAAGAACTCACTCAATCTTTTTGTTTTGGTCAACAACTAAAAGTTCTGATCATCCAAACCATGCCCGACGTTGATTATCT
Organism: Beta lomatogona; assembly: GCA_947646795.1. Lineage (NCBI taxonomy): Eukaryota > Viridiplantae > Streptophyta > Magnoliopsida > Caryophyllales > Amaranthaceae > Beta > Beta lomatogona. The sequence goes on from CANSNZ010000447.1 coordinate 2,698,506, forward strand.
TGAACAGAAACCGAAGTATAGGATAAGATCATGGTGGTAGTTTTCTAATTGGAGGTGCATCAAGATATTCCCTATAATGAAATCAAAGTATTTGATGACATGATATTTTCTTTTGAAGGTAAGAGGAAAATCCTTTGCAAATGGGGGAAGGGAGGATATATTGGAGATTGCACTTTCCAAGAGATAAGAATCGGACCCCTCTCACAACGGTGAAAGGAGGATATCCAACCAACTAGGCCAACCTTGATTCTTTATTTAATGAAATCATGATGATAGTTTTTTTTAATCAGAGGTGTGTGAAGATATTATCCATACATCTTGTGTATATAAGCCCTCCGAGGTACTAAATGGAGTTTAGAAGCTTAGTACGAGTAATAAAGACACTAATGACACTAATAGTAGCATTAACCACTTGAGGAAATGGCATTGCTAACAGCCTCAAGGCCTGAAAGAAATATTATATCCATAAGTTACAATCAAAATATGCTTCAAGCCATAGAGCTCAACTTAATTTACACTAACTATTAAGTATCAACAATACTCATATCTGACATTCATCTATCCGACTCTTAAGAATCTGAAAAGCGGGATTAACCCAAGCACCACAACTACATTGCATACCCGCCCAGTTGAAGGAACCCAACCGGTACTTGCATCCCATGCAATAAAGCTTCTCAAAAACATATCCTTCTTGAACTGGGGAAAAATAATTTACCAATTGTGAACTCAATTTGCAACTAAATAACGTCAAAAAGGATACTATGACAAACATAGGGCTCGACTCTCACCTGTTTGCATCCACTTCAAAGGCTCAACAAAAATGGTTGTGCATTTAGGCAATGAATCAGACTCCACCGTCCTCTTCCTGCATCCAAAGCTTGCCGCTCCCTTTCCTTGATCATGTGGAACTATATTCTGTTGTGAAGCCACAATTTGACGGCATTTCTTACACCGATATATCAACTGAATTTCCTCGTGAGGCTTTATTTCAGAGCTGCTGTCAGAGCAGCTGGCTTCTGTCATTTTATGCACAGCAGTTGATGCTTCTTAACGACCTGTCAAGTTACAAAGGGCGAAAAACATCAAGTCAATATTGCGAGCGTTTTACATCAGTGATTAATCAAAGCACGGTACAGGAGTATGTTCATTTGCTATTTGCTAAAAAAAATGAGAAAAGGTAAGAACATATTAGCTGTTTCAATTGCTCCTCATAACACTTCATGTTATTTATCTGCTAAAGGAAAATGAGACAAGGTAATAAATTGCTATTTGGTTATTTATTTTGTTTTCCATATTAAAGATGGTGCGTCCTGAACAGATCCTCTTCTTATACTCATGGGAAGTGGGCTGAAGGGAAGCAAGGCATTTTGCAATCACTTCAAGTAATTTGCAGAAGACCATTTCAAGGGGAAAGGGAATGTTCAAGGAGCTTGAAGACTTCGGAAGCTAAGAAATTAAGACTGATATATTTTCTCAGCCTATCGAACACCAAGGATAATATAAAAGAGAATCTAAATTTTTTCAAGTTGCACAAAGTAGTGACGACTACTAATCAGAGGCCGAAGCTAGATTCATTTTTTCAAGATGCTACGTCTAAATTGATGATTTTACTGCCTTCCGTATAGGTTTTGAAGCAACAACCATTGGTCTCATTTTCAAACCAAGCAAAGCTTCTGCATAAACTATGGTTCTAGTTAGGCCCCATTCTTTTGGACTGAGAGAAACTGAATTGCAAAGAGTAATTGAACTGCAGAGATTAACTGAACTGCAGAGATTAACTGAACCGAACCTGAACTGAATATAAGTCCGAAAGAACAGGGCCTTATTATATTCCCAATTTGCAGTTTGTGCTTTATTCTGATTCATGTGTCTAGACAGCTATTAGATTCTGTCTCATAATCAGCATATAGGTACAGCAAGTCGAAAAATCCAAACAGCTCTCTATGATATCTTTCTATGCTTTATACTTTAATCATGTTTGACTTGAAAAGATGGTATCAATCAACAAATGCACACATACCAAGCAATGACCTTGTCAATTGTCAATCTTCTACACTCTCTTAAGTTGATCAGAACATATCATTGAAACCAGTACTTCTATGTCACTGTACTGCCCTACATAAATAGTGAAACACCAGTAATAACCAGAACTCTTAAGAAAGTGAAAAGCAAAGAGAGAGATAGAAGAGGGCGGAATATACAGATTACTATGGCATCCAGCACGAAATTACAATCAAAATATGCTTCAAGCCATAAAGCTCAACTTAATTTACACTAAGTATCAACAAAACTCATATCTGACATTCATCTATCCGGCTCTTAAGAATCTGAAAAGCGGGATTAACCCAAGCACCACAACTACATTGCATGCCCGCCCAGTTGAAGGAAACCAACCGGTACTTGCACCCTATGCAATAAAGCTTCTCAAAAACATATCCTTCTTGAACTGGAGAAAAAGAATTTACCAATTGTGAACTCAATTAGCAACTAAATAATGTCGAAAAAGGATACTATGGCAAACATAGGGCTTTGACTCTGACCTGTTTGCATCCACTTCAAAGGCTCAACAAAAATGGCTGTGCATTTAGGCAATGAATCAGACTCCACCTTCCTCTTCCTGCATCCAAAGCTTGCCGATCCCTTTCCTTGCTCATGTGGAACTACATTCTGTTGCGAAGCAACGATTTGAAGACATTTCTTACACCGATATATCAACTGAATTTCCTCGTGAGGCTTTATTTCAGAGCTGCTGTCAGAGCAGCTGGCTTCTGTCATTTTATGCACAGCAGTTGATGCTTCTTAACAACCTGTCAAGTTGTAAAAGGCGAGAAACATCAAGTCAATTTTGCGAGCATTTTAAATCAGTGATAAAACAAAGCAGGGTACAGGAATATGTTCATTTGCTATTTGATAAAAGAAAATGAGGAAAGGTAAGAGCATATCAGTTTTTTCTATTGTTCCTCATAACACATCTTTTCCTTCTTTATTTTGTTTCCCATGTTAAAGATGATGCGTCCCGAACAGATCCTCTTCTTATACTCGTGGGAAGAGGGGCGAGAGGGAAGCAAGGCATTTTGCAATCATTTCAAATAATTTGCAGAGGACCGCTTCAAGGGGGGAGCAAATGTTCAAGGAGCTTGAAGACTTCGAAAGCTAAGAAATTAAGACAGATACATCTTCTCAGTCTCTCGAATACCAAGGATAATATAAAATAGAATTTGAGTTATTTCAAGTTGCACCATGTATTGAGGACTACTAATCAGAGGCCTAAGCTAGATTCATTTTCTCAAGACGCTACATATAAGTTGATAATTCTACTGTCTCCCATATAGTTTAGAAGCAACAACCATTGGTCTCATTCAAACCAAGCAAAGCTTCTGCAGCAAACTATAGTTCTACTTATTATATTCCCAATTTGCAGTTTGTGCTCTATTTTGCATTCATGTGTCTAGAGTCTAGACAACTATTAGATTCTGATTCTTAATCACCATATAGGTACAGCCAGTGATCAAAAAAATCCAAACAACTCTCAATGATATCTTTCTATGCTTTATAGTTCAAATCTTTTATCATGTTTGACTTCAAAAGATGGATATCAATCAACAAATGCACACATACCAAGCAATGACCTTGTCAATTGTCAATCTTCTACAATCTCATAAGTTGATCAGAACATATCATTGAAACCAATACTTCTATGTCACTGTACTGCGCTACAGCCTACAGAAATAGTGAAAGACCAGCAACCAGAACTCTTAAGAAATTGAAAAGTAAAGCGAGACATAGAAGAGGGCTAAATATACAGGCTACTATGACATCCAGTACGAAATTAGGCGATTTCAATTGCACCAAGCCCCAAGGTCAATAGAAGATTTACTGATGATATTCATGGATACGGACGTCAAATAAATGATATACAGATTATCTTATCTATGTCACACCTTCCCTTGCTAGCCCAAGCTAAGGGGATGAAAGGGGAATACTTGTATGCAAGAGACAGGAAATGAGAAAAAGAAGCAAAATTTGTAATTATAATTGAAAGGGGTATAATCCTCCTCCTCCGTACATGTGGACAGGTATAAAAACAGAAAACATATATACACCTAAAGAATCCTCGCAACAAGAAGGTGATAAAGAATAATTTGTATACATACAAACACAATGGTTCCTAAAAGTTGCCGTTGAAGGAGAGAATGTAAAGGGAAAATTTAGAAGTCTACAGTGTAATAGCTTCCCGAAATTCCAATATTTAATAAACAGAGGATAAACAGAGGCTGTCGTTGCAGACTTGCAGATTCATCGGATAAGAACCTATGGGATTCTATTAGGCTATCATATACTCTTACCACACCCTTATGGTACTTAGGTCACCAAAACTGTTTTAGCTACTTCAACTTCTTTTTCTTACTAAAATTCCATTAGAAAGCTACTTTGGGAGCAAGGGGGAACAGAGGTTGCTCAAGTAATGAGCTACTAGAGAACATAGCATTCCAATTTTTGTCTCAAGCACAAGCCTTAAGCATACAGCATAAGGGGTCCTTCAATTTCATCCCAAGTATCACAGCTTGTAATCTACAACTCACAAGAACTAAAAAGCCGTTGAGTGTATACCCCCACTACTTCTCGGGTTAATCCTTTGGATTTAATTACAATGTACATTGGTTTCAAGCAATGATACCGGAAACGTGGTATGTGGCCACGTTTCACGTTCTAGGGGACGCGTCCCGGAACGCGAAACGTGGTACATGGTACGTGGGACGTGGGCTAGGAGTCCATCTGAGGCTGCGTTCCAAGTTCCCGTTTCCGTACCACGTTCCGGAACGTTCTCCGTTCCTTGTAACAATGGTTTCAAGTGCAAAAGGTGGTGATTGGTGAAATTTTCTGGCATGAGCTCCTATTCTATAATTCTATACCTGTAGTCATGTACCTGGTGTACCATATCACAGTAGACTAATCTTACAAAATATTTCGACGGTCATTCACGATAAGTTGTGAACTAAGATAGGAAACATTTCTTAATTCCACAATTTTCCTTATTCGACAATACATCGTCTCTCTAATTAAATGGCCTAGATAACAACACAAGAAAAAGAGACTTCATCCACTATAACCTTAATACAATCATGTTAACAACCTTGTTTAGGTGCACATACGCAAAGTTGTTAAAATCGAGATTCTAGTTTGAATCGGAAACGACCTATAGAATCGAATCGTAAAATCGAATCATAGAATCGTAAGATTCTACAAACACGTATAATCAAGATATTGCACTCAATCTTCATTGAATATGCTAGAATTATAAGTTAAAAGACCTAAAAATTAGAAAAAATAGTTGTTTACCCACTATATTAGCAATTAGTAACAATATATATTTATTATTTGTTTTGTTAGCATGATTTAAATTTGCGAGCTTTTCGCTAGTCAACAGAAATGTATAGAATCGTCTAGAATCGTGAATCGAATCGTCTACCATATTTTGGATTTGAATCGCGATTTTAATAACTTTGCACATACGTAACCCTCCAAATTAAAGATGAATTCACTTTAGAGAAACACTAAAATCGGATAAAAAACACAAGTATCACCACTAAAAACAAGAAATCCTCAATGCATTTTAGCTACTACACTCAAAAAGGAAGATAAATTGATTAGCAATGAAAATTATGGCACAAACCCAGATCATAACTACCATAAATTCTAACTTGGTGCCTTCAAAAAGTGATTTTTAGCACCAAAAAAAAAGCATCAAGTTCAATCAAAATATACATGATAATCAAGTTACAGGTTTATATCAATAAGGATTTTTTAACTGGAATAATACAAACTTTGGCCCATTTTCTCGCAATAATACAAACTTTTGATTATTTTTTAATAATACAAACTTTAGGCCAAAATTCCTAGAGTAGGTCAAAGTGACCTTTAACCTGTAAAACAGGTAAAAATCTCCTTCTCTCTCCTCCCCTCCCCCTAAACCCCAGTCCACCCCCTCCCCCACCACGAAACCACCAGTCCACCCCCCCTCCCACCACGAAACCACCAGTCCACCCTCCCCCCTCCCCCTCCCCCTCCTCCTCCTCCCCACGACGAAACCACCCAGTCCATCCTCTCTCTCCCACCACGACAACCAGTCCACCACCTCACCCACTAGTCCACCCCCACCCTTGCCCACCCGAAAGAACCCCCGCACCGAGTCAACCACCTCCCCCACCGGTCCACCCCCGGCCCGAACCCACCCCCTGAAACAAGTGGCGTCGAATTCGATTGCGGCGGTAGAAAGTTGGAGAGAGAAAGTGAGGAGAATGATGGGGGAAAAGAGGGCGAAGTTTTTTAGGGGCGGGGGAGGCTTGGTTTGGTTGCTTTTCAGTTGGGGTGGCGGTGTTTGGTGGTTTTCGGGGGTGGGGGGAGGGGAGATGTGGTGTTATCGGATGTTGGGATCGGGAAACGTGGTGTTTTCGAGGATAGAGGAGAGGAGGCGTGGTGTTTTCGGGGGTGGGGGGGAGGGCAAACGCGGTGTTTCCGGTGGTTGGGGATGGTGGAGGTGGCCGACGGGGGTGGGGTGGCCGGCGGTGTGTAGGTGGGGGTGGCCAATGCTTGGTGGGGTGGGGGAGGGCAGTACGAGTGTGGTCGGGGTAGGTAGTACGGGTGGGGTGGGGGAGGGCGAGACGTGGTTGGGGTCTGTTGGGGTGGTTGGTGGGGATTGGGGTGGCGAGTGCGGGTGGGTGGGGGGTGGCCGGAGGGGGGGGGGAGGGATGGAGGGGAAGTGAGGAAGAGATAGATTAAGATGAAAGAAATTTATTTTTTTTAAACAAAATTTTAAAACAACCAACGAGATGGTGACACGTGTCTCTTTAGACACATTTATCGGGTTACCTCCGGTTTTTGTCTTCATTGTAGGAATTTTGGCCTAAAGTTTGTATTATTAAAAAATAATCTAAAGGTTGTATTATTACGAGAAAATGGGCCAAAGTTTGTATTATTCCAGTTAAAAAATCCTATCAATAATTAGTAAATATGGTTAACAAAGTTTAACTTAAAATTGCAACTAATTTCCAAACAAAGCTAACTTTATGATCAAAGAAAGTCACCTTAACTAAACCCAGATGTCAATAATAAGAAATCAATATTACTCTCTAGTACAAGTATAATTGCATAGGATGTAATATTGCAAGATTGAGGCGATAAAAAAAATATATAAATATATTAAAAAATAAAATAAAACAATAAAATTATGACATAATAGGGAGAAGAAGAGAGAGAAAGAGATTGCCTTGGTACTTTTCTGTCCGCGACAAGATTTTGTTGAAGTGAAGGGTTTCTTTCTCTTGGTTTAATGGCGTTAATTCATGGTTTTCCAACTCTTTGTTTCCAATTAGAATTCATTGGCTATTACGACGTCGTAGTGGTTTCTTATTTTTGGTTTATTGGAAGATTAGGTCTATTGACTATTGCCAAATGACATAAAGTGATTTTTTTTTTTAAAAAAACCTTTGATATAGAGAATTGCCACTCATGATATTTTCAATCATGAAGATAGCTAATGAGCTGAACTTCTATTCGTCGCCCCCAAACTACTTAAAATCACCCCAACTACCCTCTGAATATACCATTATGCCCTTAACTCCTTTTTACCATTTTACTTTACTTTAGCTTCATTTCAAATCTGAATTTTACCAATTTACAATTCTCTCTAAAATCACCAACCACCATCGCAACCACCATCGCAACCTCCAACCTAACATCATCACCCAACGCGATCACCACCGCCAAGAATGCCGTCTTCAGACGAAGAGGTAATTTTTTTTTAACTGTATACACGTCGCCAACGTTTGGCCAGAACGTTGAATCTTTGGAACCAATGTTTGGCCATGACGTTGGTTCCATGGATCCAACGATTGGCCAGAACGTTGGACCTATGGAACCAACGTCCTGGCCAAACGTTGGTTCCAAAGATTCAACGTTCTGGCCAAACGTTGGTTCCAAAGATTCAACGTTCTGGCCAAACGTTGGTTCCAAAGATTCAACGTTTGGGCCAAACGTTGGATCTTTGGAACCAACGTCCTGGCCAAACGTGGTCCATGTATAACTTTCATATTTTTTTTCTTCTGATATTTAACTTTTATAAATTAAATTCAATTAGGTGCTAAATAGTTTTTAAAAAATTAAAATAAGATTAATTTGGTTAAACTAATGTGTGAATATTGTGATATTTTCGTGTAATAAACGATGATTTATTTTTTCAGGAGCCTGTTGGTGATCGGATTAATTATAACCCGTATTTCGACAATAGCCCAGAATTTGAAACGCATGATGCTGCTGCCGAGTGGTGTAGAAACATTGCCGTTGAGCTTGGTTTTTTTTTGACGATCACTAGTCACAAAAAGAAGTATCAACTTTTGGATTGTGATCATGGCAAGAAGAAGGAACCTTGTGATTTCAGTTCGGCAATTAGAAGAAAAACAAAGAGAAAAGCATGTGGCTGTGAATTTCGGTTGTTCCTAGTCACAAAAAATGACAACGCGTATTGGGTAGTCGAGACTAGGGTTGAACATGGGTTTCATAATCACCCAATGATGTTATACCCGGAGGGCCATCGACAAATCAGCGGTCTCTGTCCCGCCGCCAAGAAGTTAGTTGGAGAACTAACTTCATCCCATGTGAAACCACGAAACATCATGAAAGCCATTGAAGGTGCATTTCCGTCTTTGAAGCCTAACATGAGGCACATCTACAATTGCAGAGATATATTGAGAAGGGAGATATCAGAAGGCAGAAATGCAGCCCAACAGTTTCTTCATCAGGCTGTTGAAAGCAAGTATCTTTTTTGGATTCAGTCGGACGAGATGGGTAGGGTGACACATACATTCATTTTTGAGAAAACTAAATATAATAAGTAGTTCTCCTGTGTGGTGCATCCACAAGTGACAAGAGAGATTTTTTTGGTTTTATAAGATGGATTGTACGAAAATATGCCAATCTATGTTAACGAGCCGAGCCGAGACCAAACCTGGCCAGGCTCGGCTCGGCTCGGCTCGAGATTAGAGAGGACAGAGCTCGGCTCGAGCTCGAAAATATGGGCTCGGCTCGAGCTCGAAAAAAAAAACTTGGGCTCGGCTCGAGAAGGTTCGCGAACTATTCGGCTCGGAAAAGCTCGAGAATTGTACTTTAAAGCAATGGGAAAAAACGATGAAAAATCGAACAAAAGGAATCAAAAATCCAAACACATAGATCACATAAATACGAATGAAAAATAAAAAAAGAAAAATAAAAAAACGAAAAATAGAAAGGATTACATGTCATCTCACTCGTCCGATGTTATTCGCCGTCGAAGGTAGACATCGTTGGATTTAGGAGTTGTTCTCTTCGTCTTCTTCGACTTACCTCCTGCCTTCAAATCGATCCCCTGTAATTCATCGAAGAATTTTGAGTTAAGAAGACGTTAATGGCGGAAAAGTTAGAGAAATGAGAGAGAAAGAAGATAGAGAGAGATAGTTGGATTAAAAGGCGAAATGCGGCCCAACAGTTTCTTCATCGAGCCGTTGAAAGCAAGTATCTTTTTTGGATTCGATCGGACGAGATGGGTAGGGTGACACATACATTCATTGCACACCCGACGTCCGTGAATTTAGTGCGTACGTATCCGCACGTGATTCACATTGATGCAACGTATAAGACAAATAAGTACTTGTATCCTTTGGTGGAGATTGTTGGAGTGACACCAACCAACAAGAATTTTCTTGTTGCATTTGCATTGTTGCAACATGAGGATGCTCATAGTTATCGCTGGATGTTGGACAGATGAAGAACCTCATTGGCGGTGTGGCTCCGAATGCCATTGTCACCGATCGAGATCCGGCTTTGTGCAAATATATCTCGGAGGTTTTTCCCACATCGCACATCTACTTTGCACGTGGCATATCAATCATGATGTGGAGGCATGGATAGCAAGGAAGTGTGGTGGGAAAAGCAAGATCGAATTAGGTTCGGACGAGGAAGTTGGGCTAGGGTGATGAAATCCAAAACCGAGGCTGAATATGAAATAAATGTAGCCAACATGATGGAGGAGTAGGGTACAGTTGGGAATACCACATCCATTGATTTTCCTACCCACATCCACGGGACTTGGCTTGTGCACAAAGAGAAGTTTGTGCAATGTTGGACTAACCAAGTAAGACACTTCGGTAACACAACCAACAACGAGTAGAGAGTTCTCATTCGGCTTTGAAAGCGTGGATTGCTACTCCAACTGAGGCAATCGACACATTGTTTATGCAAGTTGATGCTTTTGTTTTAGGGCAGTTGAAAGAGATGAGTTTGATCATGGGACTGAATTTGATCCGCCACCATATAGCGCCTTGAACGATGTTTGTTCTCAATATTGTTTGGAGCTAATTCAGAGATAGCTTGGAAGAATAGCTGAGCTTGACTAGTACTGGAGTAGATGCGGATGTGTTGTTGAGACTACGCATGGTATTCCATGTGCTTGCCAGACGTTTTTTCTCCTTGCAAGCAGACCATCTCCTATACACTCAGGAGGTTGATTCATTTTGGTGGAGACTAGCCATTGGTGATGGGACAGATTCGGCTGAGATACTATCGGAGTGCGATCAGGACCGTCAGTTCTTCGATTCATTAGTGAACGAGGTACATACTAGGGATCCTGCGGTCATGAGATCTATTTCTCGGGTACTCCATTCAGAACTCCATCCCGAACGTTGTTCCTTTGAGGAGCCTGATGTTAACGTGACGAGTAAGGGTCGTTCTAAGTTGAAATAGGGCATGCGACGGGAAAAAAGTGGGTGGGAGCACGTTATGGGTAAGTCTTCTAAGGATAAAGGCAAATCTTCTGGGTCGGCCCCTGGTAATAATATATTTATTTATATACTTTTATTATTTGTTTCGTATAATTGTACACATTTAATTAAATTGATGTATAATAACTTTGCAGGGTGGAGATTCGATATGGAAAATTTTCCATACTTTCATAAACTTCCACTAGCCATCCAACACCACGTAGAAGGCTGGCATGATGTAGTTACTCATAATTAACAAGCATTAAAGTGTTATGAATTACCAAGCATACATAAACATCGAGTTTAAATAAATAAAACCATTAGGAATAGCTAAAAGTGTTCAACATAAATAAAACCCGCTACTCGTTCTCTTCATTCGTCTTGGGTAACACTTTGTTCCAATCCTCAATGAGCTGCTTCACATTCCCACGTGCATCATCCCATTCATGTTCGTCCCGATGTTCCATGAATGGACGAGTTGCATTTATCCACCTATTCATCCACTGTTGCATAATAAAATAGTGGGTTAATTTTGGTACATTGATACAAATTATGAATCCATTAAAATACATTTACCTGCTTGGTTGCGGTACGATCTGGTATGGGTCGAGCACTACTACCTCCATCATTCAATAAATATGGATGTGAATATCGTTGATACCAAGACAAGTAGTCAGTGGCGCAAGTCGCCGGTGCAGAACACTTCTCAATGTTCCTGGCCAAACGTTGCTTCCATGGAAGCAACATCCTAGCCAAACGTTGCTTCCATGGAAGCAACTGCCAGGACAGACGTTGGGGCTTTTTTTTTTTAAAAAAAAAAATTACCTGCGATGCTGCTGCCTCTGCTGCCGCCCTCTCCGCTGCTGTCGCCGCCTCCTCTACAACTTCTTGCCGGCGTCTTGCCACCGTAGCCCTAAATATTGCCTCCTCCGTGTGACGCTTGAGAACAATCTTCTTCCGTGGCCTTGGATTTTCCGACATTTTTTGGGTTTAGATGGTGGTGGTGGTGGTGGTGGTGGTTTTTGTGTGAAGAAGGATGAGAGGGATGAGAGTGATGAAGAATGGTGAAGATGAGAGAGAAAATGGTAGGTGGGAATGTTAAAAGGTGGAGTAAAAATCCAAAAGTAAAATTAAGGGTATAATGGTAAAATCATATAATGGTTGGGGCGATTTTAAGTAGTTTGGGGGCGATATTTAACAATCCCCATAATGAGGCATGACAAAAGAAGAAAAATCATAAAATTTACACAATTTATTAGAATAGTCTGTCTAAATTTGACATAAAATTAGTGGTTGTTTGGTATACAGGAAACTACATAGGCAATAGAAATTTCCATGATTTTTTGATCTGGGTAATTGTTTGGTTGACATGAATGGGGAAAAATAGAGGCAATGAAAATTCTTTGGGGAATTGAAATTCCCACAAATCGTGGGAATTTATTCACCCAACCCTCCCTTGGTCATTCAGAATTCCCACATCAATTCATGAGAAGTGTAAATTCCTTCATGTCAACCAAACATATTAAGGTCATTTTCTAACAATTACATAAGGGAAATAATTTTCTATTACATTCATAACCTTTTCTTTCTTTTTCCCTAAATCACCACACCCACCAGCAGCCACCTCACTCCACCACCATCTGCCTCCTGCCACCACCATCCCATTGCCACGACCACCCACCAGCCCCCCCACCCTCCCCCCCCCCTATGAATCCCACCAGCAAGCCCTCTACTCCCCCAGCGGCCCCCCCCCCCTACATCCACCACGAGCAAGCCGAATTTTTTTTTGAGGCGATCCACCGAAAAAGTCCGGCCTGGACGTTTCCGCCATGGTGGAAACGTCTGGCCTGGATGTTTCCGCGGTGGATCGCCCAAAAAAAAAAATCAGCTTGCTCGTGGTGGTTTGCGTGGTTTTGGTGGTGGTGTGCGTGGCCTCGGTGGTGGTTTGCGTGGTTTCAATGGTGGTTGTGGAAAAGAAAAGAAAAAAAGGGAAAGGTAAAGTTGGAAATGTTTGGTGGGACCAGGGCGATTATAAGTAATTTTGGGGCGATGTTTAACAATCCCCCCCACCAAAATGCGATTACAATCTATACATGAACGGTAGCGTGGATATGGGGGAATCTTTTACTGTTCATATTAGAATCTAGAAATCAGTATATCTAATAGCACCATTAATACACCAAGATTATGAATTTCTTATTAGGGCATGTTCTCTTCGGCATAAAACAACTGAACTGAACTAAACTGAACTGAACTGAATTGAACTGAACTGAATTAAATTATAACTAATTAATAGTAATGATAATAATTTAGGAACTGAACTGAATATAACTGAACTGAACTGAAAATAAGCCGGGGAGAACATACCCTTAGTCTAATTACCTGTCAAAAATACGTGGACATGTAAGATGTCTATATGAGCCTTTCCCATAACTCCGGCATGTTTAGAGATCCCAGTTTGAATACTAGTATTAGAAACTACTAACACATTATATAATTCAGGGAACTGATGGTAATGACAAATCATGGATAATTAGCAAAAGATACTTACACACACACACATGTAAGTTAGGCCATAACAAAAACCACACTTACATCCAAGTCATATCTCCCTTTTCCATTTCTTTCTGCAAATTGATCAATTGATGAGAGCAATAGTAGATGTACAGCTTAGAGCTGAAATCTGAAAAGCAGGGCCGTCTATTAGGGCATGCAAAGAGACCTCTCATCTTAAAGGATCTCAAATTTTGAAGTTCATTATCTACTTTATAACTATTATCTTGGTGCTCATGTTTTAGGTACTTTTTTCATTTGTAAAAGTTCATATTATATGATAATTTTATATGAATAATAAATACGTATATTTTATAGTTGTGAATAATTATTTTAATTTAAGAGACTAATGTCAATTATCAGCATAGGGTCTCCGTCCTTTTTTAGACGATCCTGTTGAACAGCAAGCGGGGTTGGATAAGATGATCGAGGAGGCAAAGGAGTCATTTGTCTCTGAAGATATTGCGAATGGAGACCGTGCTATTGTTGCCATCAATGAAGGCCTAGACAACGCAGAGGAGAATATCGTAAACATTAACATACTAATGGGCACCTTAATCAATTCGTCATTGGGTTCAATAACATTTTATCTAGCAAGATATGGTCGGAATCCGTTGTTGGAGACTTTCCATATATTATGAGTACTATGGGTGCTTTCTCCCTAGCAGACACAATTGGAGGTTTTTAGGCGGAAGTGGCTTATGTCGGCAGAAATCATGCTGGTGTTCAATGTGCATGGCTTATTGCTTTTACAAACAACATTCTTGGATCGGTTGTAAGTACTCAAGATTAACGATCTCAAAAACAATAATTAATTAGTTTATAGAAAATAATTTAAGAGAAGCGTAGCAAGTATCTTGAAACAACAAATTATAATAGACCTGTTCTCTTTGGCATAAAACAACTGAACGGAACTGAATTGATTGCAACTGAACTGAACTAAACTGAATTGAACTGAACTGAATTAAATTATAACTGAACTGAACTAAACTGAATTGAATTGAACTGAACTGAACTGAATTGAATTGAACTGAATTGATTGCGACTGAACTGAACTCAACTGAAAATAAGCTGGGGAGAATATACCCTAATTTTCTTTTTTCTTCATATAATGGCGCAATGCAGGTTTGTGCGGATTGTGGCCCTTTAAGCAGGTTCAACAAGAGTCCGTCGATGGTGCGCACGGGTGTAATAATAGGATGGTGCGCACCATCCAAAACGCACCAAAAAACAAACAAAACGCGGAAAACTGGAAACAAAAAATAAACCAATGAACATCTTCAATATTCAAGCGAACAGGTTAAAAATTTACCACATGGGAACCTTTTTTGAATCAACAATATGTTAATGCAGTGAACATATGTTCATCTCCAATGAACATATAAGTAATGACAACATAAATATTTATCACAATGAACATATAAGTAATTTGAAAGAACATTTTGAAGACTTGGATGAACACAAACTAACATTTGAATCAACAATATGTTAATGAAGTAAGACATGAACAATAGTAAATCCCACAAATGTTTATTCCAAAATTGCAAATGTTCATTGAAAATTAGTGTGTGTTCATTAGACTACAATGTCCATTGGAATAATCTTGATGTTTATTGGTTTACATGAACAATAGTAAATCCCACAAATGTTTATTCCAAAATTGCAAATGTCCATTGAAAATTAGCATGTGTTCATTAGACTACAATGTCCATTGGAATAATCTTGATGTTTATTGGTTTACATGAACAATAGTAAATCCCACAAATGTTTATTCCAAAATTACAAATGTCCATTGAAAATTAGCGTGTGTTCATTAGACTACAATGTCCATTGGAATAATCTTGATGTTTATTGGTTTACGACGCACATGGGGTGAAAAATTTAAGGAAAGAGAAATTGAGGTGGGTCCCACAAATGTTCATTAGAAAACCCCAGATGTTCATTGCAAACCGTTTAAACACTGCGTTTTGAAGCGTGCGCACCAGAAGCACCTGTTAGGGTTTTATTTTAATACCGCAAGTGTACGGTGTCGTAGCACATACAGGTCGAACTCAGGGAGGTGCAAGACTAAACACTAGTTGACTCTGGACTATGAAATAGCTACACATTCCAAATATCAAGGAGAATCTTTAAACTAATATCTAAACTAATAACACAATATGACAAACTCAATAAATATGATGATTAAAATACTATGATTAAGCATCACCACTAATATGAATTGATCAAAATATAACTCACATTCCAATTATTCAATTATAGTTTAGGTGAGATTGACATTCCCTTATGACTCGGTCATTCCTCAATACCTAGAGCTCACTTTCGTGATAGCAAAAGGCCTAACTAACATGCATGTCTCCTATTTTCATGGCTTACACACATAATTAGAAGCATTAAGAACCAATGTCAAACAATTCCCAATTCTAGTTCTCACCTATTTTCATGGGAGAATTCAAACCAATGACAAGATTATCTAAATTAAGACCCAACTTTCGTTGATGAACTCAATTAATAAAATAACAATTTAGCACCAAATAAATATTCCTAATCTCAACTCCAACTTTCGTTGATAATATAAAACTAGGGCTAAATTAAGATGTAAAATTGACAATAAAAATGATCTTATCAAACCCTAAACATATAACTCAATAACATGGGAATTAGAGAAGAATTTACATGATCAATCCATACTAGGGCTCAACTCAATCCTAGATAAAAAGACTACTCACTAATCATGGCAATAAAAGCAATAAACATAATAGAAAACATAATTAAAATATAAATAAGAGAAGAGAATAAAACTTGATTGAATTGAAGATGAATATGAAAGCTTGAATCTTGAATCTCCAAAGTAGCAATAGAAACAAACAAGGGCATAAACTAGAGAGAAAACTAGAGAGGAAAAATAGCGTGATATTGAAAAATGAGTAATAGATAATAGATGTTCTAACCTCATTAGAAATCCTCTAATAAATAGTTATAAGTCCTAATACTAGTAGGGAACCAAAATTACAAGATAAGGAAGCCAAATAAATCATTAAATGACCGAAATTATCAAAACCGCGTGCACGTAAGAAATTCCTGGCAGACTGGGGCAACTTGCGAAGCCCATATCTCTCAAGATACAACTTGCCTTGGGCTGTGCAACCTATCGTTGGAAAGATCTTCAAGCCTACTTTCCAATGCCGCTGAAATCAACCCAATATCAGCATCGAGTCGAAAGTTATGGATAAAAGAGTGAACATGACTCGATTTCCACAATTCTTTCAATGAATTCCAACTCCAATTGAGCTCCAATTTGCACTCAAATACATCCAAAATGATCAATATCAAGGTAGCTTGCTTCCAATTGCTCCTAAGTACTCAAGCTTGTCCAATAATACTCCAATTATGTTTTCAATACCTGAAATTCATCAAATAATACCAAAAACGCACAAAAGGAGTAATATTTCGCAGATTAAGTAATAATATGCAATTATGAACTACAATGCATCTAAATGCTCCTAGAATGCAACCTAAATGCAACTAAAACCTATATAAAAATACGACTCATCAGCACCATACTTCCGTGCGTACCTTCGAATTTCGGTTCAACAACACTAACTGGGCAAAAACGAAGCCAACTTGAATCAAGCTAGCTATACAGCTCTTGTCTCTAACCCTATGACTGGAACTTCCGTGTATGCTATTGTGAGCGGCGACGCCAGCAGCGGAAGCGTGCTTACTGCAACCTTCACTAGTTAAAGTAACATACTCCTACTACGTACGTTGGATCAATCATAATCACTTCATCTACTCATTGTGATCTACGTACTTGACTTGTGCCAATCAACAATATATGTTGTATCATCTGTTGTATCGTTTATTTATTGTGCTGTCTTTATTTAAGTATGTTCTAATTTTATTATGTGGGGGAGGCACTTGTGAGTTGTGACTGAGAAGACGGAAGCTGCAAGCTGCTATCTACGTCTACCCTGCATGTTTCTACCATGTTAGTTTAACTATGTCGAACATAATTAATGCTGAAATATGCCTTGAATTATTTGGTGCTAGGATGTGACATGTTAATAAACATCAACTACTCTCAAGCAATCCAACTGAAGCAAACGATATAACACCTCCATTTTAGACCGTTTTTATTTTATTATTACACTTTCAATTTATCTTTATATGGTAACATGTCATATCAACTTTATAGACTTTTCTACCTCATATGTCCCACGACCCATTTTATTAAACCTTCCCACCTATCCCATTTATCTATCTAATATTTGAATGGTTCTTTTACATTTTCCAAAAATTAGATATGCTTTTATTGTACTTCTCTGTTTTCCCCCAAAGTAAAGTGTAACAATTATTTGTAAACTGCGAGAAATAAATGATAAAGATTGATCTCTCCAAGATCAACATCTTCTGTTCTGTCTAGTAAATATTACGGTTTTTTCATCAGGTACCCTTGTGGTTTTTCAAAATTCATATGATACCCCTGTTTTTTTAAAAATGCACCAGGTATCCCTGAGGTTTGGTAAAAAATTCTGAAATGCCATTGCCATTAAGTTTCCGTCAACTTCGTTGGGTTTCCGTCCAAATCATTCATATTAACCCAAATTAGCTCTAATTAACCTTGTCCCTAATTACTTTAAACCTCCACCCCACCATCACCCAGCCACCCTACCCCGAAACCCACCATCACCCGGCCACCCTACGCCCGAAACCCACCTCCCCACCCACCCCTCCCCTAAAACCACCCACCCACCTCCCCAGCCTCCTCGATCACCCTCCTTCTCAAAACCTCACCCCTACTCATCCACCACCTCACCTCCTCTCACCCTCCCTGCCGCACCAGGACCGCCACCACCGCGTCACCGCCACCGCTCGGACACCGGACCACGACCAATGAGCATTAGCGACAATAGAACACCACTCATCCACCACCTCACCTCCTCTCACCCTCCCCAATCAATTTTTGAAATCAACTTCGAAATCAATGTTCGAAATCAATTTTCGAAATCGGTTTCGAAATCATTTTCCGCAACTTGTTTGATTTCCGAGTTTGAGGATCGGGTACTTCAAATTCCACCACTGCGCATTCATGAATGGACTGATTCAACGGGGTGGGGGGGATTTCGAAGGGCGGTAGGGGAGGGGGATATAACGGGGTTGTGGGGGGGAGGGGGGCTGCTGGGGGGGGGGGAGGGAGGGTCTCGACGGGGGTGGTGGGGGAGGGGGGTCGATGGGGGTGGTGGGGGGGGGGGCTGGTGGAGGGGGAGGAGGGGGCTGTTGGGGTGGTGGGGGAGGTTTAGAGTTAGGGATTAGGGTTTAAGGGTTTAGGGTTATGAGTTAACAATGGCAAAATGGTACTCCGTTTAGGGGCACAATGGCAAACGGAGTAAATAAAGCTAACAGAAACTTGACACCGTTAGTAATTAACGGCATTTCATGCATTTTATTGAAATAGTAAGGGTACCTGGTGCATTTAAAAAAAAAAACAAAGGTACCTCGTGAATTTTGAAAAACCACAGGGCTACCTGGTGAAAAAACCGTAAATATTATGTACTGAGTATATATTATAGGCATAATCTTCTCCTTTATTCTAGAGATATTTATCTCCCTTACTTTTTTTGTTTTGTTTTTGAGGCGATATCTCCTTTACTTTATTCTTGCCAATTATGTTAATTTCCTCCTGTACAGCTCTCCAATAAATTGCTGTAATAAATCTATAGTAATATATTAAAAGGCGTGCGTAAACCGGGAACGGTGCCACGTGGCGCTCTCCCTAGGGAGTTTTAGTTCATGTAATACATGTACAATAAAAAAAATTAGAAATTACATAGTATAGGTTTTGATCCCGTGACCTCAAGTTCATGTACTAAAGTTTTAACCACTAGACCAAGTTGTATTTAGTGTTATCATATCAAAGTACAATATTAATAAATGAAATTTTTTCTTACCCGGGGCATAGCCCGAGCCTAATAACTAGTTATTAATGATAATAAAGTATCCTTTTTGCTCATTCTCTTATAATCATTATCCTTTTTGCCCTTTTGTTTCAACTTTCATTAATAATTTACATTAATGATAACCTGTTAGGTTGCTTTTTCACGTAGGCTATGGAAGGTAGCATGTTCGACTCCTGACACAAGCAAGATCAATGATTTCATGTAGTCCAGGGAAGGTAGCAGATTCGTTTGTTTCAACTTTCAAGAGCCTTTATTATAGGAGTTTCCTAATAGTCTTGTATATATTTTCACTATAAATCTAGGCTTTATATGTTTGGTTGTTTTTCATTTTTCACATAATTAAGCCAATCTCAATCACCCAAATCCTTGTACATCTCTTTCTCCTTCTAAATCTACAAAATGACAACCTATAATCTAGACGAAACTCCTCATATTTTTATTGCTCCTTACGAAAACAAAAAGATGTGTTATCAGAAAGTTAACTTCAAGGAGTGGCCAAAACATTCAATCATAGGGGATATAAATTTGGACAAAGATAAATTGATTATACATGGAACTGAGATAAAAGAACATATGTTTAAAAAGTTGTATGATTCACTTCGTTTAGGGGCAAAAGGAACAGTATTTGTCAACTGCAATGGAGCATGCTATATTTGGATGTCAGGTGTAGGCTTTCATCGGCTACATCATAATGTAAGATTTGATTGGTCTCCTTTCGGAGTGACGGTACCGAACTCCGTCGATGATTTACTACGAAAAGAGCTACAACAGAAGGACAAGGAAGTAGTGGATATGACTAGCCTACTTGCTACTACCAAGGGTGAGGCGTCGGCGAACAAGGAGGGTTGGGAAGCCTCAAAGCAAGAGGTAGAGAAACTTAGAGAACAGCTTTTGGCTTGTCGAATGGAGCAGCTCGACAAAGATGTGGAGTTGCACAAGGTATGTAGTCAACAACAATCTGTAAAGGAATTCGAGTTGCAAGTTGCAAAGTTCAAGGTTGAGTTGTTTAAAGAGATCAAGGAGCGTCATGATCAAGTTTCTGATACTAATAAGAAGAATTATAGAAACGTCGAAGTGGAACTACATATGGTACAACACCAACTTTTCAATTCAAGGATGGAAAATGAAGACATGAAAGAAAAACTTCAAAGTGTTCAGGATCAAGTTTGTTCAGTTGTATCTGAGTTACAATCGACTAAGATTGAGCTCGCATCGTCGAACAAGAACATGGTGGAGCTTGTGTCTCAACTTCTCTCTCGACTCAAGTAAAACCAAGGAGTTTTTATGCATCTAAATGTTTATCTTTCAATAATATCCTAGTATATCTTAATTACCATATTCGTAGTATACTAGTATTCGTGTCATATAGCTTTTAGATCTTGAGATGGATTCTTTATTTGATAAGGAGTAGAACTCTTGTTGCTCATGGTAAATCTTAAACATGTACTATAGTTACATGTTTCAATCAATTGGTTAATAAAGGATATATATAACATTTATTCCGCAAAATAATCCGAGTCCTTCTCAAATACAAACTCCATAACACGAAAGCAACACGAATTAGGGTTATAATCAAGGCATTATAAAAACCCCAGCAATACCTCTTTTAAGTATTTCACAATTCACAAACCCAACTAATAGAATTATCCTGGTTTATTTGAAAAAGAATTTCCTCAATGGCGGCTGTTCCATCAGCTCCTCCTCGAGTTCTTACACCAGCAGAAAAAAAGAAGGAAGATTGCGATGGCGCATGCCTAATTTGTATGATGTGTGCAGGCTTAATTGCTGCAGTAGTGTTAATGGCAATATATATGCCCATTGACACATCACCACACTCCCCAGAATTCCAAGTCTCATCACTTAATACAACAATTCCCTTCACCCTTAAAAATAACCAAAATACTACTACTATTACTCCAACTCCATACACCCTTGGGGGGCGTTTGGTTAGGGGTATTCTGGAAAGGGTAAGAGAATCAAGTAACTTGATTCCCTTACTTGTTGTTTGTTTACTCCATTTAATGAAACCCTTTACCCTCTCCTTACCCCCAAAGTCCTCTACTCTCTTACCCCCACCCCCCCTAAGGTTTCACTTACCCATTCTTTGACTCACATTGACCATCTCCTTGACCACCCAACCACGAATTGACTCAACCACTCAACCACCACTTGACCACCCAACCACCACCCAACCACCACCCAACCACCGCACAACGCCTCGTCTCCTCCACGCCAACCATAAACAACCGTTCACCGCAAACCACCTCTGCCATCCACCACCTAAACCACCGTTCACCACACACCCTAGGAAAATTGAAAGAAGTGCAACGCTGCCCAGTCTTGTGGCTGAAAGGGAGGCAGCGCAGGTGACGGCGGCAGGGAGGGGGAGCGAGAAGAGGCGACGCAGGGAGGGGGAGCGAGAGGAGAAGACGCGACACAGGGAGGGGGAGGGGTGACAGTCTAGCGCGAATGGAAGAGGGAGATTGTGCGACGCGACGCGATGGGAAGGGGAGGGGGAGGCGCGGCGGCGCGACGGGAAGAGAAGGGGTAGGGGCGGCGTCTCGCACCCTACTGAGGTGGAGAGGGTGGCGGCGACACTACAAGGGAGGGAGGAAGTGGTGGTGGTGGTGCTATGGTGGAAGAAAGAGAATGAATTTGTACCAACCAAACAACACTTAACATCTAAGGGTTTTGCTTTCCTTTCCCTCTCTATCCCTTTCTTGATTCCATTCCCTTTACCCCATGACAACCAAACGCCCCCTTAGTGTTGGCTTCAACCTCTCTTTGTGGATTGGCAATCCTAGCCAAGGCACCCTGTACAAAGACGCCGTCGTCTCCGTCTACTACCGGGACTTCCTTATTGGTTCCGCCAACGTCGAATCCTTTTGTCCCGGCTTCCTTGTCTGTGCTAAAGGTACTCCTGAGAGTTGGGTACCCGTCACCATGAACGTGGACAACGTACCTATGGTCCAGGACTTAACTGCGTTTTTGTTGAGCTCCGACATCATGCGTCGAGAAGTTAATGTTACCATCACTGTCATAGGGGATTATAGGTGGAAACACAATTCACATTCACAACTTAAGGTCACTTGCGAGGACATCACTGTAGGTGTTTCGACTGGTGTTATGTTGGGTGGCCCAATGCCATGCGATGTCGACTGGGATAGCGATCTTAGAATTTAAGTAATCACTTCGTTCCCTTTTGATATTCCTAGTTTGACTTTTTTTTTGTGCTTAAAAAAGATTTCAACTATGAACATCAGAACCTAGGAACTTTATAGCTTATTTCATTATTGATTAGATTGTTTAGAGTTTTATATATATTTTTACTGTATCATTGATCACTTTTAATTATTTTAGTTTATGTTTAAAGTTTAAATTCATATATAGTCGTGTTCCTTTTATTTCTCAATTTATGTTTGAACACATAATCAGTGCATAAATTAGGCTCAATTATGTCTGAACACATAATTGAGCTATTAAAGTTGAAAGTTGAAACTTGAAAGTAATCATGCATGCTCTAATTTCTAATGGTACGTAGTGCAGTCTGGTGGATGAGAATGAATTAATAAGATAAAAGAATGAGTATTTATAGAAGAAAATAATAAGAAAAATCTAACATATAAATTTACAAGAATTTTATCATACAGCCGTGTGTACAATAATCTTCTTAAAATTATTAATATATCACTTGGGATCAATATGAGAAGGGACTACTATAATCTTCAAATTATTAATAAACGAACTTCCCAATGAAAATCAACAAGAATAACACACAACGATTTGTAACGATGGTTTAACTTTATGTCCAGTTGGATATCCTATGGCACTGTTTTGATGTTTTTAGGGTTTGAAATCCTATATTCATTTTTTTAAAGATATAATTATAGTCTTCTAGGCTGTTTGCCGCACAAATTCTGCACAATAAAGCGATGGCCATCTTATGTAGCCCTTTGAATGCTCCCAAATAAGGTCTCAAATTTTTATAAATTAGAGAAATTTGTCAGAAACAACCTTTTAAAAACCATTTTTTGCGAGAAACAACCTTTTAAAAATTTTCTTGCAATTTCAGACCTTAAACAAATTTTTTTTGTTGAAACTAACCTTGCTCCGGATTCCGGCGTTGACCAGCCGGATTTCGGCGTTGACTGTCGTTTTTTTTCCTATTTTCTTCCCTTTCCCACAAATTTCCCCTAAAATTTTTCTCTCTCCTCCTACCCCAGTTCACTCCTTCCTAATATCCCTCCTCCCCTAACCCAAACTCATATTCTCTCTATCTCTCCTCCGGCCTGCGCCACCAACCGAAGAAAGTCAACCTCCAAGCTCTTCAATGGCTTTCTTCAGGCGCTTCTTTGCATCTGATTTTGGAGTTCGCTAGGAAGGGTTTGGATTTTTTGGGGGTTTTCTCAGCATCGGATAATGCGAAAATTAAAGATAGAGGGTGGCACGAGAGGAGGAGGAGGAGGAGGAGGAGAGAGAGTAGTGGTGGTGGAGGGAACGAGAGAGGGTAGCGTGATGTCATGTTAGGTGTTGCAGCGGTGGGTTTGAAAGAGAGAGAAAGTGAGTTAGTGGTGTGGTGTGCGAAACATAATTGAAAGAGATACAGGAGGAAAGAGAGAGGAGCGGTGATGGGGCAGTTGGAGTTGATGTGGTTGTAGTGGTGTGGGGGAGCTGATGACGTAGAAGGGGGAGGAGGAGAAAGAGGCGAAGAGAGTGGAGGCGGAGGAGGAGGTGAAAATTGGAAGATGATGATGGTGAGAGAAGAGTTAGTGAGGTGGTGGAGATGGTGTAAGTAATGGCATAGGTGGTTAAGATGAAGAAGGTGAAGAGGAGAGAGAAAATACTGAAAGAAGTCATGGATGAAGGTATTTAAGAGTGAGCTTTATGTCGATGTTAATGGTGGAGGAATTAGAGGGAAAGGGAAGAAAATAGGAAAAAAACGACAGTCAATGCCGGAATTCGGCTGGTCAACGCCGGAATCCGGAGCAAGGTTGGTTTCAACAAAAAAATTTTTGTTTAAGGTCTGCAATTGCAAGAAAATTTTTAAAAGGTTGTTTCTCGCAAAAAATAGTTTTTAAAATGTTGTTTCTGACAAATTTCTCTATAAATTATTATATTAGATTTAGATCTTGATTTTTGAACATAAGCATGATTCCTCTTAACATATCCTTACTGGATATTTGATGTTGCTAGTATATGAAATACAAAAGTCAAGTTATCATTCTTTTTTGTGTGATTACATAAATATACAATTTCATCAAACACTTCCTCCTTTCTTTTTAAGTAACTGAAGAGAAAGTGGGGGAAAACCAAAGAGGGCAGAGAACGAAAGTAGGGACCACTTGTTGAACCAATTAAATTTGAGTATTGAATAAAATAAGTAGGTAAAACAATTAAATAATGAAAGTTGTGACCACTTTTTTGCCATTTCAAGAGATCAGTCACGTATTGTGACATTTCCAAATAAAGGAAGCTAGTCAATTAAAAAGAAATGGAGGAAATATATTATTAGTGTTCGCTTCACCTTAAAAAAAAGTTTCAGAGCTAATCAGGCCCTAATCAATTCTAATAGTGTCCAATCAAGTGTATGTAAAGACAAGGTGCAATAAATCAGGATAGTCCAGTCCAATCGTGTCTAGTAAATTCAGCTCCGATAGGTTCATGTGAAAAGAAGATGTTAAAGAACTCACCCGATCTTTTTGTTTTGTTCAACAACTAATATTTCTGATCATCCAAACCATGCCCGACATTGATTATCTTGAACAGAAACCGAAGTATATGATAAGATCATGGTGGTAGTTTTCTAATTGGAGGTGCATCAAGATATTCCATATAATAAAATCAAAGTATTTGATGACATGATATTTTCTTTTGAAGGTAAGATGGAAATCCTTTGCAAATGGGGGAAGGGAGGATATATTGGGGATTGCACTTTCCAAGAGATAAGAATCGGACCCCTCTCACAAGAATGAAAGGAGGGTATCCAACCAACTAGGCCAACCTTGATTCTTTATTTAATGAAATCATGATGATAATTTTTCTTAATTAGAGGTGTATGAAGACATTATCCGTACATCTTGTGTATGTCTACGCCCTCCGAAGTATTAAATGGAGTTTAGAAGCTTAGTATAATAAAAGACACAGTAATGAGCCTAATGACACTAATAGTAGCATTATTAACCATTTCAGGAAATGACATTGCTAACAGCCTGAAGTCCTCAAGGCCTCCAAGAAAGATTATATCCATAAGTTACAATCAAAATATGCTTCAAGCCATAGAGCTCAACTTAATTTACACTAAGTATCAAGAAAACTCATATCTGACATTCATCCATCCGGCTCTTAAGAACCTGAAAAGCGGGATTAACCCAAGCACCACAACTACATTGCATGCCCGCCCAGTTGAAGGAACCCAACCGGTACTTGCACCCCATGCAATAAAGCTTCTCAAAAACATATCCTTCTTGAACTGGAGAAAAAGACTTTACCAATTGTGAACTCAATTAGCAACTAAATAACGTCGAAAAAGGATACTATGGCAAACATAGGGCTTTGACTCCGACCTGTTTGCATCCACTTCAAAGGCTCAACAAAAATGGCTGTGCATTTAGGCAATGAATCCGACTCCACCGTCCTCTTCCTGCATCCAAAGCTTGCCGATCCCTTTCCTTGTTCATGTGGAACTACATTATGTTGCGAAGCAACGATTTGACGACATTTCTAACACCGATATATCAGCTGAATTTCCTCGTGAGGCTTTACTTCAGAGCTGCTGTCAGAGCAGCTGGCTTCTGTCATTTTATGCACAGCAGTTGATGTTTCTTAACGACCTGTCAAGTTGTAAAAGGCGAGAAACATCAAGTCAATTTTGCGAGCATTTTACATCAGTGATAAAACAAAGTAGGGTACATGAATATGTCCATTTGCTATTTGCTAAAAGAAAATGAGGAAATGTAAGAGCATATCAGCTGTTTTTATTGTTCCTCATAACACATCTTTTGCTTCTTTATTTTGTTTCCCTTGTTAAAGATGGTGTGTCCCGAACAAATCCTCTTCTTATACTCATAGGAAGAGGGGGCGAGAGGGAAGCAGGCATCTTGCAATCACTTCAAATAATTTGCAGAGGACCGCTTCAAGGGGGGAGCGAATGTTCAACGAGCTTGAAGACTTTGGAAGTTAAGAAATTAAGACAGATACATCTTCTCGGTCTCTCAAATACCAAGGATAATATAAAATAAAATCTGATAAGTTTTTTCAATGTGCACCATGAAAAATAGAATCTGACTACTAATCAGAATGTGACTACTAATCAGCGGCCTAAGCTAGATTCATATTTCCAAGATCCTACATATAAATTGATACTTTTACTATCTCCCATATAGTTTTGAAGCAACAACCATTGGTCTCATTCAGACCAGCAACCAGAATTATTAAGAAAGTTAAAAGTAAAGAGAGAGATAGAAGAGGGTGGAATATACAGGCTACTATGGCATCCAACACGAAATTAGGCGATTTCAACTGCACCAAGGTCAATAGAAGGTTTACTGATGATATTCATACAGATCATCTTATCTATGTCACACATTCCCTTGCTAGCCCAAGCTAAGGGGATGAAAGGGGAATACTCGTATGCAAGAGACAGGAACCGAGAAAAAGAAGCAAAATTAGTAATGGCATTTGAAAGGTATAATCATCCTTCTCCATACAAGTAGGCAGGCACAAAAACAGAAAAACATATATACAACTGAAAAATCCTTGCAACAAGAAGGTGATAAAAAAATAAATTGTATACATACAAACACAATAGTTCCTAAAAGTTGCCGTTGAAGGAAAGAATGTAAGGGGAGATTTAGATGTATACAGTGTAATAGCTTCCCAAAATTCCAATATTTAATAAACAGAGGATAAACAGAGGCTGTCGTTGCAGATTCATCGGATAAGAACCTATGGGATTCTACTAGGCTATCATATACTCTTACCACACCCTTATGGTACTTAGGTCACCAAAACTGTTTTAGTTACTTCAACTTCTTTTTCTTACTAAAATTCCATTAGAAAGCAACTTTGGGAGCAAGGGGGAACGAAGGTTGCTCAAGTAATGAGTTACTAGAGAACCTAGCATTCCAATCTTTGTCTCAAGCACAAGCCTTATGCATACGGCATCAGGGGTCCTTCAATTTCATCCCAAGTGTCACAGCTTGTAATCTACAACTCACAAGAACCAAAAGCCGTTGCATGTATACCCCACTACTTCTCTTGGTTTAATCCTTTGGATTTGATAACAATGTACATTGGTTTCAAGTGCAAAAGGTGGTGAGTGGTGAAATTTTCTAGCATGAGATCCTACTCTATAGTTCTATACCTGTAGTCCTGTACCTGGTGTACCATATCACAGTAGACTAATCTTACAAATATTTCGACGGTCATTCACGATAAGTTGTGAACTAAGATAGGAAACATTTCTTGATTCCACAAATTTCCTTATTCGACAATACATTATCTCTCTGATTAAATGGCCTAGATAACAACACAAGAAAAAGAGACTTCATCCACTATAGCCTTAATACAATCATGTTAACAACCTTGTTTAGGTGCACTTACGTAATCCTCCAAATTAAAGATAAATTCACTTTAGAGAAACACTAAAATGGGATAAAAAAACACAAGTAGCACCACTAAAAACAAGAAATCCTCAATGCATTTTAGCTACTACACTCAAAGAGGAAGATAAATTGATTAGCAATGAAAATTATGGCACAAACCCAGATCATAATTACCATAAATTCTCACTTGGTTCCCTTCAAAAAGTGATATTTAGCACCACAAAAAAAATATCAAGTTTAATCAAAATATACATGATAATCAAGTTACAGGTATATATCAATAATTAGTAAATATGGTTAACAAAGATTAACTTAAAATTGCAACTAATTTCAAGACAAAGCTAGTAATTTTATGATCAAAGAAAGTAACCTTAACTAAACCCAGATGTCAATAATAAGAAATCGATATTACTCTATAGTACAAGTATAATTGCATAGGATGTAATATTGCAAGAGTGAGGCGATAAAAAAAAATAAAAAAATATATTAAAAATACAATAAAACAATAAAATTATGAAAAAATAGGAAGAAGAAGAAAGAGAAAGAGAAAGAGATTGCCTTGGTAGTTTTCTGTGTGCGACAAGGTTTTGATGAAGCGAACTAGCGAAGGGTTTATTTCTCTTGGTTTAATGGCGTTAATTCATGGTTTCTCCAACTCTTTGTTTCTTTTTAGAATTCATTGGATATTACGACGTCGTTTTGGTTTCTTCTTTTTTTATTTTATTGGGAGATTATGTCTATTACTCTATTGCCAAATGACATAAAAACTTAAATTCAAAAGAACTTTGATATAGAGAATTGCCACTCACGATATTTTCAATCATGAAGATAGATAATGAGGCATGACAAAAGAAGAAAAATCATAAAATTTACACAAATTATTAGAATAGTCGGTTAAAATTTGAATTAAAATTAGTGGTTGTTTGGTATACAGGAAATTATGTAGGCAATAGAAATTCCCATGATTTTCATATTTGGGTAGTTGTTTGGTTGACAGTAACTGGAGAGAACGGAGGCAATGAAAATTCTTTGGGAAATTGAAATTCCCACAAAACGTGGAAATTTATTCACCCAACCCTCCCTTGGTCATTCAGAATTCCCACATCAATTCATGATAAGTGCAAATTACTTGAGGTCAACCAAACATATTAAGGTCATTTCATAAAAACTACATATGGGAAATAACTTCCTAAGAAATATAACTTCCCGTGAGAACTAGATTTCCATGTATACCAAACAACACATAAGATTTGATCGGTCTCCCTTAGGAGCATGCCATAATTGTATTTTAAACTTTTGCAGACATCATATATTTTAGAATACAACCTTTGTAATATTTTTATATTCTTCCCAATTGCTTTAAGTAACTAAAAAGTAGACATGGCCACGGGCGGTTCAGCTCGACATGAACTTGAACCGGACCAGTTAGCTGTCCGGTCCGGTTCAGATTCAGGGTTGGATTTTCTCAAATCTGAACCGGTTCAGTATGTTTCATGGCTCGGGCTGGGCTGGGCCGGTTCAGGTTTAATCCACCGGCACAGTTTTATTTTTTCGTAAATGGAAAAGCATTTTGTTTTTTAAATTTCAATTGCATATGCACTACTATATAGTATTTACAATAAATAATTTTTGATAGCTTCCATATACGCTAGTGTTATTGATAACTAGGCCGAGGATGAATTACTTTTATGCATATTTAGAGCCGGTTTGACGGTTCGATTTAGGGTTGAGTACGGACAACGGTTTACGGTCTAGTTAAGGGATAGTGTCGTCGGACCGGTTTCTTCACCCATCAATTGGGCCCACGAGAACCCTTATGTTTGTGCGGTTCCGAGCCGGTTCAGGCCAAGTCATCTGGCGATCAGGACCGGTCTGGTTTTCTTGCGGGTCGATTTGGGGTTGGGTCCGATTACGCCCGCCCAATGGCCACCTCTAATAGTAAGGAGTAAGAAGATTTGATGATAGGACATTTGTACTTGGGGTAGTTTTTGTCAAAATAAAGTCAAGTCAAAAAAACAAGAAACAAAAAAAAATACACCCTATCAAGCTAAGGAAAACGAGAGGAACCAAAAGAACATGGATAGTATGAAAGTTTTCTCATTTTTTACTTTCATCTATTCTTCAAATCTACACATATCAAACATTTATAATAAATAAATATACAAATTGGGAGTATAATCTATACTAATATATTAAAAGGCGTGCATAAACAAGGAAGGGTGCCACGTGGCGCTCTCCCTGAGGGAGTTTTACTCCATGTAATCCACAACAATAAAAAAAAAAAAAAAAGGCGCATAGGGTTTGATCCCTGTAGACCTCAAGAACATATACTAAAAGTCTTACTCATTAAACCAAATAACATTTAGTGTTATAATCTTTTAAAATCATATATTTATAAATTTTAAATCTTACTATACACCGGCCAAATAACTAGTACTAAAGTCAAAAGAAAGAAAGATATAATTATATGCAATTACAATCTCTAAATTGATTTGATTAGTACTTTAAAGCTAAGACTTTAAATAAAGATAATGTTACTAATAAGGATATACAGTGGGTACAAAACAGCACCAAAATGCGATAACACATGAACAGTAGCGTGGATATGGGGAAATCCTTTACCGTTCATATTAGCATCTAGAAATCAGTATATCTAGTAGCACCATTAATACACCAAGATTAATGAATTTTTTATTAGTCTAATCACAAGTCAAACACATGGACAAATAAGATGTTCTGTGTCTATATGTCTATACTAGCTTTCTAAGCACGCGATGTATGCGACGACAACTTTTTTCATTGTGATATTTCGTAATATTGAGTAGCTAATTTTACATGTACGTAATACATGCAGCGTCAACTCATGATAATAGTTTAAGCTGACAGTCTTTTCAATAAATGCTCTGTTTTGTTCAACTTATTAAAAGTTATTTTCAACATAAATAATTTTAGATCAGTTCTTTATCAGACCTTATTATCATCTATGTAATTGACTTGCACAAATTAAAATTATATAAACCCATTAAAATGATCATTTCTTTACATGAATATAATGTTGTGGAAGTATATTGCTGATTTTTTATTTTTGCAATTTTTTCTTGTAATGGAAGATTTTGATATTCTTAAATGAATATGTTATCTTTGCTTTTTTGTAAACTTTTTTAGTCTTTCCTTTTTTTAACCTAAAATTATAAGTTATTCTAATTGTCGTTTTCAAAAATGGCAAATATTGGGATTTATTGATTACTTATTATCAATATAAAAAATTAAACAAAATTGATGTAATTAAATAAAGTAAGGGTAATGCAGTCATTTAATATGGGGACACCATGCTCCCCCCTCACTTATATAATAGAGATGAGCCTTTTTCATAACTCCGGCATGATTAGAGATATCTCAATTTGAATACTAGTATTAGAAACTACTAATACATTTTATAATTCAGGGAATCGATGATAATGACAAAGCATGGATATTGGATAATAAGCAAAAGATAATTGAACACACACACATGCAAGTTAGCCATAACAAAAACCACACTTACATCCAAGTCATATCTCCCATTTCCGCTTCTTTCACTACAAATCGATCAATTGATGAGAGCAATAGTGGCATCAATTTGCAAACTCTTAAAAAGACAACTCTCTCGCTCCTCGAAAACCTTAGCAGCCAAACAAAAACCCCTATCAGCCGCCACTCCACCCCAGCATGCTCACTGGTCGGCCGCTCTTCCGGTCGCCGGCGAGGCTATCTTCAGTGCTATAACGTAGGTAGGGTGCTATTTCTTTGTTGTTTTACTTTGGTTTTTGTGCGTCGATTTTGTGCGTTGAAGTGATCGAGGGCCTTCGTCGGTGGTTTCCGTCGGGTCTAGGCTCCTGCTTCCTTGTCTGGTCGCTGGTATCCCCATCCCCCTCTTACTACTCTTGCTTCCCCGCCCCTAGTCCCTTTTTCGGCTGGTTTCCCTTCCCCCATCCCCTGTTAGGTGGTGTTTGTCCGCCTGTGTTTTGCTTTTCCGGTCGCCGTCGACGGGTTGGTATCCAGCTTCCCCTGTTTGTGGTGTAGGTAGTTTAGCGTTTTAGGTCTTCCCCTCCCCCTGTTCGTGGTTTCAGTAGTTTAGCGTTTTGGGATCCATTTATGTTCCTAGGGTGTTGTGTTGGTCAGTCTGTTCTACCCCCATCGCTGTAGGTTTGATTGCATCGAAGGTTCCCGTCCCTGGCCCCATCCTCATGTCTTGTAAGCACAGTCCCGTAGTTAAGTTTGTGGTAGTTTTGGGCTTCCCCTCCCCTTCCCCCTCCCCCCAGTTAGTGACGGGCTCCCCTACCCCCTTCCCCCCTGTTAGTGTCGGGATTCCCCTTCCCCTTCCCCTCGGTTATTGGAGTTTCCAAACAGTTAAGTCAGTTATTTTCTTAAAAAATATGTTCCATCTCCGAATAAAAGGAGTGCCTTGTTTTCGAGTTGTTAAAGTTGTTATCTGTGGTTGGTTGTGGCCATCGAAAAGTTTTTGTCCGTTGGGTCAAGATTGGTGGTTCAAAATAGTAATAGTTGATTATGTCGGTTTTTTGCTTTCTGTGCTGAGGGTGACTCACGATGTTCGTGAGCAAGGACGAGGTGATAATAGGCTTTCATGGTTGGGACGAGTATTTACCGGTTTGGAAAACCGGCGGTGTGTTCGAGGGCTTAACTTGTTTGGCTCTCCTTTTAGCTTGGCATTGATCTTAATGATCTTTTCCTTGAAAACTTCAAATCTGCAGGCGGCACCCCAGTTGCATCTGGGGGTTTGCAGCACACCCATTTATCAGCGTTTCTCTTTCATCATGGCGAAACCTGATTTACTCTCGCTCGAGAGTAGTGAGTCACAATGGAACGTGACTCCTCACATGGTCATGAGCTCAGAATCCCAAGTGATAACAAATGTTGAGATTGCTCATAAGGCGAGACGCGACGTTCGTTGTTGGTTGTTCGTTGTCCAAATTGTGATCGTCAATCGCTTCTTCGACTTCTTCCATCAGCCATCCAAGGTTTGCATCCACCATCATCAACACTGACCAGCGACGCGCCCCGTTCTACGTGCCTTTGTTTCGTTTGTATTTATTTCTGTATTAGATGGAATGTACGAGCTCTTAAGGCTCCTTTAGGTTTCTGTGTTTGTTTTAGTTTGGGTTGTGTTAGCATTAGGTTGTACTTCCACTTTTAATTAATGTACGATTTCTCATTGTCAAAAAAAAAAAAAAAAATTTGTGGCATCATTTTAGAGTGAAGGAAGTAGCTGTACAACTTAGAGTTGAAGTCTGAAGAGATGGGCCGTCTGCTAGGGAGTGCAAAGAGACCTTTCATCTTGAAGGGCCTCCAATTTCGAAATTCATTGTTTACTTTATACGATCTTGATGCTCATGTATTAGGTACTTTTTTCATTTGTAGAAGTTAATATTATCTGATAATTTTATATGAATAATAAATACTTATATTTCATAGTTATGCATGAATCATGATTATCTTAATCTAAGAGACTAATGTTATTTATGAGCATCAGACCTCCATCCTTTTTAAGACGATCATGTTGAACAACAAGCGAGATTGGATAAGATGAACGAGGAGCCAAAGGAGTCGTCTGTCTCTGAAGATCGTGCTATTGTTGCCATAGATGAAGGCCTAGACAACTTAGAGGACAATATCGTAAACATTAACATGCTAATGGGAACCTTGATCAATTCGTCATTGGGTTCAATAAACATTTTATCCAGGAAGATATGGTCGGAATCCGTTGTCGGAGACTTTCCATATATTATGAGTACTATGGGTGCTTTCTCCCTAGCAGACCCAATTGGAGGTTTTAAGGCGGGAGTGGCTTATGTTGGCAGAAATCATGATGGTGTTCAATGTACATGGCTTATTTCTTTTGCAAACAACAGTCTTGGAATGGTTGCAAGTACTCAAGATTAACGATCTCAAAAACAACTAATTAGTTTATACAGAATAATTTAAGAGAAGTGTAGCAAGTATTTTGAAACAATAAAGTATAATAGATTAATTTTCTTTTTTTTTCTTCATATAATGGCGCAATGTAGGTTTATGCCGATCGTGGCCCTTTAAGCAGGTTCGACAACATTAACTGGGCACAAACCGAAGCCAACTTGAATCAAGCTAGCTATATAGCTCTTGTCTCGAACCTATGACAAAAACTTTCGTGTATGCTATCGTGAGCGGCGACGCCAGCAGCGGAAGCGTGCTTATTGCAACCTTCACTGGTTAAACTAACATACTCCTACTACGTACGTTGGATCAATCATAATCACTTCATCTACTCATTGTGATCTACGTACTTGACTTGTGCCGATCAACAATATCATTTGTATCATCTACTGCATCGTTTATCTACTGTGCTGTCTTTATTTAAGTATGTTCTAATTTCATTATGAGGGGGAGGCACTTGTGAGTTGTGACTGAGAACACGGAAGTTGCAAGCTGCTATCTACCCGCATGTTTCTACCATGTTAGTTTAACTACGTCGAACATAATTAATGTTGAAGTATGCTTGAACTATTTGACGCTAGGATGTGACATGTTAATAAACATCAACTTCTCTCAAGTTAATGGGCTGCTTTTCGCGTCGGTTGAATCCAATTGAAGCAAACAATATAACATCTCCATTTTAGACCCTTTTTATTTGATTGTTACACTTTCAATTTATCTTTATATGGTAACATGTCATATCAACTTTATAGACTTTTCTACCTCATATGTCCCACGACCCATTTTATTAAACCTTCCCACCTACCCCATTTATCTATCTAATATTTGAATGGTTCTTTTACATTTTCCAAAAATTAGATATGCTTTTATTGTACTTCTCTCATGTTTTTTCTAGAATTGTTTTCCTCTAAAGTAAAGTGTAACAATTATTTGTAAACTGCGGGAAATAAATGATAAAGATTGATCTCTCCAAGATCAACATATTCTGTTCTCTCTAGTAAATATTATGGTTTTTTCACCAGGTACCCTTGTGGTTTTTAAAAATTCATAGGGTACCCCTGTTTTTTTAAAAATGCACCAGGTACCCCTGAGGTTTGGTAAAAAATCCTGAAATGCCACTGTCGTTAAGTTTCCGTCAACTTCGTTGGGTTTCCGTCCAAATCATTCATATTAACCCAAATTAACTCTAATCAACCCTATCCCTAATTACTTTAAACCTCCACCCCACCACCCAACCACCCTACCCCCGAAACCCACTATCACCCCGCCACCCTACCCCCGAAACCCAC
This sequence comes from Beta lomatogona, assembly GCA_947646795.1. Lineage (NCBI taxonomy): Eukaryota > Viridiplantae > Streptophyta > Magnoliopsida > Caryophyllales > Amaranthaceae > Beta > Beta lomatogona. The sequence continues at coordinate 2,733,671 of CANSNZ010000447.1, forward strand.
CTCCCAAGCCCCCTCCTCCAAAACCACCCACCCACCTCCCCAACCCCCTCCCCCAAAATCACCCACACACCTCCCCAACTCCTCTCACCCTCCTTCTCAAAACCTCACCCCCACTCATCCACTACCTTACCTCCTCTCACCTTCCTACCGCACCGGACCGCCACCACCGCATCATCTGCCGCCGCTCGGGCACTGCACCACGACCAGCGAGCATTGGCGACAATAGAACACCACTCATCTACCACCTCACCTCCTCTCACCCTCCCCAATCAATTTTTGAAATCAACTTCGAAATCGGTGTTCGAAATCATTTTAAAAAACAAGGATATCAATGGCAACCTCCCGCAACTTGTTCGATTTCCGGTTTGAGGATCGGGTACTTCAAATTCCACCACCGCGCATTCATGAATGGACTGATTCGACGGGATGGGGGAATTTCGAAGGGGGGGGGGGGGATGGGGGATACGACGGGGGTGGTGGGGGGGAGGAGGGGCTACTGGGGTGGGGGAAGGGAGGGGGAATCGACTGGGGTGGTGGGGGGAGGAGGGGGTTGTTGGGATGGTGGGGGAGGGTTAGGGGTTAGGGTTAAGGGTTTAGGGTTATGAGTTAACAATGGCAAAATGGTACTCCTCGCGTCCCATGATAGTCTAAACAATTTCCTTTTATGTTTGTCCCAAATTAGTTTGAACACTTCCATTTTTGGCATGGTCCCACTATTACTATATTATTTCTTTCACACATCTTTGGCCCACACTCTACCTTTTATTAATAAAAAGTTACCCAACTTTCTCTCTCATCTAATAAAAAATACCCCACCAACTCCTATCACATCTACTTTTTAAATAAAATAACATTTGATAACTAAACTACAACTTATCACCTTAAACTACGTGTCCCAACAAGTGTTCAGATCTTTCTGGGACGGAGGGAGTAAATAAAGCTCACGGAAACTTAACAACGTTAGTAATTAAGGGCATTTCATGCATTTTATTGAAACAGTAAGTGGTACCGGTGCATTTTAAAAAAAAAACGAGAGGTACCTCATGAATTTTGAAAAACCATAGGGGTACCTGGTGAAAAAACCTTAAATATTATGTATATATTCTAGGCATAATCTTCTCCTTTATTGTAGGGATATTTATCTCCCTTACTTTTTTTTGTTTTTAATTGAGGGGATATCTCCCTTACTTTTTTTTGAGGGGTTAAATTAATCTCCCTTACTTTTTTTTTTTAAAAGAGAAAATTCATTAATTGAAGGCCAAACGACATCTACAATAGGTATTAAGGAAAAACAAGATACAATTAAACAAGGCTAAATCAAATTCGTCTTCGAAGGAACTACAATGAACCAAATCGAGAAATACAGCGCAACCCCCTTGTATTTGCTGAATCAAACAGCTATTGATGAGAAAGTCTATCATTATGATGTAGTTTGGGAAGAACATTATTGACCGAGTCATGTTGACCGCATCCGAGATTCTAATACCTTCATGTTTAGTCTCGAACTTCAACCAATGTGAACAATTTCTCATACCTAAAAACAAAAAAAACATACTCACAACTCCCATAGGGAAGAAGGAGATTTCCAAAACAGAAACTAAAAACCCTATAACAGGGTTTGAAAAAATCTCATAAAGAGAGGCTAATTTATTAAACAAAACAAGAAAATGATTAATAAAAGGGAAAAAGGGGCTTACCATGGATGAAATCATCCATGGCAACTCCTAATTGATGAAGAAGGGGTAGGGGAGGCTAGGGTTTGAGAGAGAAAAAGAGAGGGGGGAGGCTAGGTCTTGAGTTTAGTTTTCTTATCTTGCCTAAAACAATTCCTTTTTGCCAATTATGTTAATTTCCTCCTGTACAGCTCTCCTATAAATTGCTGTAAATTATTAATGATAATAAAGTATCCTTTTGGCTCATTCTCTTATAATCATTATCCTTTTTGCCCTTTTGTTTCAACTTTCATTAATAATTTACATTAATGATAACCTGTTAGGTTGCTTTTTCATGTAGGCTATGGAAGGTAGCATGTTCGATTCCTGACACAAGCAAGATTAAGATTTCATGTAGTCTAGGGAAGGTAGCAGATTCGTTTGTTTCAACTTTATTTCAAGAGCCTTTTATATGCTATAGGAGTTTCCTAATAGTCTTGTATTTTCATCCCTATAAATCTAGGCTTTATATGTTTGGTTGTTTTTCATGTTCCACATAATTAAGCCAATCTCAAGCACCCAAATCCTTGTACATCTCTTTCTCCTTCTAAATCTACAAAATGACAACCTATAATCTAGACGAAACTCCTCATATTTTTATTGCTCCTTACGAAAATAAAAAGATGTGTTATCAGAAAGTTAACTTCAAGGAGTGGCCAAAACATTCAATCATAGGGGATATAAAGTTGAACAAAGATAAATTGATTATACATGGAACTGAGATAAAAGAACATATGTTTCAAAAGTTGTATGATTCACTTCGTTTAGGGGCAAAAGGAACAGTATTTGTCAACTGTAATGGAGCATGCTATATTTGGATGTCAGGTGTAGGCTTTGATCGGCTACATCATAATGTAAGATTTGATTGGTCTCCCTTCGGAGTGACGGTACCGAACTCCGTCGATGATTTACTACGAAAAGAGCTACAACAGAAGGACAAAGAAGTAATGGATATGACTAGCCTACTTGCTACTGCCAAGGGTGAGGCGTCGGCGAACAAGGAGGGTTGGGAAGCCTCAAAGCAAGAGGTAGAGAAACTTAGAGAACAGCTTTTGGCTTGTCGAATGGAGCAGCTCGACAAAGATGTGGAGTTGCACAAGGTACGTAGTCAACAACAATTTGTAAAGGAATTCGAGTTGGAAGCTGCAAAGTTCAAGGTTGAGTTGTTTAAAGAGATCAAGGAGCGTCATGATCAAGTTTCTGATACTAATAAGAAGAATTATAGAAACGTCGAAATGGAACTACATATGGTACAACACCAACTTTTCAATTCAAGGATGGAAAATGAAGACATGAAAGAAAAACTTCAAAGTGTTCAAGATCAAGTTTGTTCAGTTGTATCTGAGTTACAATCGACTAAGATTGAGCTCGCATCGTCGAACAAGAACATGGTGGAGCTTGTGTCTCAACTTCTCTCTCGACTCAAGTAAAATCAAGGAGTTTTTATGCATCTAGATGTTTATCTTTCAATAATATCCTAGTATATCTAAATTACCATATTCGTAGTATACTAGTATTCGTGTTATATAGCTTTTAGATCTTGAGATGGATTCTTTATTTGATAAGGAGTAGAACTCTTGTTGCTCATGGTAAATCTTAAACATGTACTATAGTTACATGTTATAATCAATTGGTTAGTAAAGGATATATAGAACATTTATTCCGCAAAATAATCCGAGTCCTCCTCAAATACAAACTCCATAATACGAAAGCAACACGAATTAGGGTTATAATCAAGGCATTATAAAACCCCAGCAATACCTCTTTTAAGTATTTCACAATTCACAAACCCAACTAATAGAATTATCCTGGTTTATTTGAAAAAGAATTTCCTCAATGGCGGCTGTTCCATCAGCTCCTCCTCGAGTTCTTACACCAGCAGAAAAAAAGAAGGAAGATTGCGATGGCGCATGCCTAATTTGTATAATATGTGCAGGCTTAATTGCTGCAGTAGTGTTAATGGCAATATATATACCCATTAACACATCACCACACTCCCCAGAATTCCAAGTCTCATCACTTAATACAACAATTCCCTTCACCCTTAAAAATAACCAAAATACTACTACTATTATTCCAACTCCATACACCCTTAGTGTTGGCTTCAACCTCTCTTTGTGGATTGGCAATCCTAGCCAAGGCACCCTTTACCAAGACGCCGTCGTCTCCGTCTACTACCGCGACTTCCTTATTGGTTCCGCCAACGTCGAATCCTTTTGTCCCGGCTTCCTTGTCTGTGCTAAAGGTACTTCTGAGAGTTGGGTACCCGTCATTATGAACGTGGACTCCGTACCTATGGTCCAGGACTTAACTGCGTTTTTGTTGAGCTCGGACATCAAGCGTCAAGAAGTCGATGTTACCATCACCGTCACAGGGGATTATAGGTGGAAACACAATTCACATTCACAACTCAAGGTCACTTGCAACGACATCACTGTTGGTGTTTCGACTGGTGTTATGTTGGGTGGCCCAATGCCATGCGATGTCCACTGGGATAGCAATCGCAGATGACCCTAGTTTGATTTTTTTTTGTGTTTAAAAAAGATTCCAACTATGAACATCAGAAAGGAAACGTAGGTCAGGTGGCTATGTACTGTTTCTTACCATGAAGTATTAATTACATTAGGAACTTTATAGCTTATTTCATTATTGACTAGATTGTTTATAGGTTTATATATAATTGTTACTCTCTATCATCATTCACTTTTGATTATTTTGTTTCCGAGTTTATATTTAAACTCATAATTTTGTTCCTTCTATTTTTCAATATAATTTTGTTTCTCAATTTATGTCTGAACTCATAATCAAAGTTGTAGCCTCAACCCAAAAGGACGAAGTGTTTCTCAATTTTGTTTCTAATCGTTTAAACCATGTCTAACATTGATTATATTGAACAGAAATTGAAGTATTTGATAAGATCATGGTGGTAGTTTTCTAATTGGAGGTGCATCAAGATATTCCGTATAATAAAATCAAAGTATTTGATGACATTATTGGGTTGTTTAGCAATCGATTGTTGGTTGTTGGCTTATGGCTGGTTTAGTTGGCTTGTTTAACTGACTAGAAGCATTGGCGGTATGTATTAGCTTTTAAGTTGGCTGTTTAAGCTAACTGTTTGTAAAATGTTTGACAAAATTAATTGTGGTTGTTGGCTATTTATTAGAGAGTTTGTGGGTCAACAAGCCAAAAGTCAATCTAAAAAGCTACTCCAGATAGCTTTTTCATTTTGGCTTAAAAGCCAGCGCAACTAAAAAGCCAATAACCAACACTTTTTTTGCCTGTGTTGACCAAACTGAAAAGCCAAAAGCCAATGAAAAAGCCATTTACCAAACATGGCCTATATTTTCTTTTGAAGGTAAGATGAATATACTTTGCAAATGGGGGAAGGGAGGATATATTGGGGATTGCACTTTGCAAAAGATAAGAATCGCACCCCTCCCACAAGGGTGAAAGAAGAACATCCAACCAACTAGGCCAACTTTGATTCTTTATTTAATGAAATTATGATGATAGTTTTTTTTCTTCTTTTAATCAGAGGTGCATGAAGATATTCTCTATACATCTTGGGTATGTCCACGCCCTCCGAAGTATTAAATGGAGTTTAGAACTTAGAAGCTTTTACTAGTAATAAAAGACACACTAATGACACTAATAGTAGCATTAACCATTTCAGGAAATGGCATTGCTAACAGCCTTAAGGCCTCAAGGCCTGAAAGAAATATTATAGGAAAAATGGATGAAAATACCCCCAACTTTGGCCCGTCCGCTTTTAATACCCCCAACTATGAGTTATTTCAAAATAACCCCAACTATATGACATGTCTTCCAAAAATGAACCGTGACCTGAATGAACCTGCTTAACAGGTTAAAAATGCCATGCGTCGAACTCTTATTGGCCATCTACTAAATTTTTTTGTTTTCAATTTTTTTTATCACCCCCCTTTTCCTCTTCCTCCCCCACGCTAGTGTCATCCCCTCCCTCCAAAAAAAACCCCCCCACGCACCGCCACCCCCTCCCCCCAAAAAAAACCCCCACACACTTGCCACCCCCTCCACAGCCTCCCTCCGACGCCAAATGATCGACACACTCAATCTTCCTCCCACACCACCACTATCGCAGCAAAGAACAACTTCCACCGAAGCTATATCACCCGCGCGCATAGAATTGGCTATTTCATCGGCGACAATCAAGCAAGAGGTGATCCAACCAGCATCGTGATCGTTGGAATTTACGCCAAGTATTGTTTTGTTGTTACTCAAGAGTAATACAATTGAGGTAATACAACTCAGATACGAAGAATTTTGATTACTTCCATCACCAAATTCGACTACAATTCTCTATACTCTATAGGAAGAGATTGGATTGGACTGTTGGAAACTTGGAATGTTGGACTGCATTCAACAATCTCATCTCATTCTCTCTCCTCTGCATTCAACAGCAACAATGGCGGTGGCCTGTCTTCGATCGCTTCGACACTATTAGCGACGGAACGAAAACGCTCGGGGAGGGGGGTGGCGGCTGCAGGGAGTCGGTAGAGGGGGGTGATGCGGGGGAGGGTAGAGGGGGGATTGGGCTGGCAGGAGGCGTAGGGGAGGAAGAGGAATTTCAGAGACTGGTGGTGGGTGGGTGGTGGAAGGGGTAAGGGTGAAGGAAAGATAAACAAGAGGAAAATTATAAAAAATTACCTGTTTTATAGGTTTCAAGTCACCTGGTTACATTTTTGGCGGACCTACCCAATAGTTGGGATTATGCAGGAATAACCCATAGTTGGGGTATAAAAGGCGGACGGGCCAAAGTTGGGGGTATTTTGATCCATTTTTCCAATATTATATCCATAAGTTACAATCAAAATATGCTTCAAGCCATAGAGCTCAACTTAATTTACACTAACTAGTAAGGATCAACAAAACTCATATCTGACATTCATCTATCTGGTTCTTAAGAATCTGCAAAGCGGGATTAACCCAAGCACCACAACTACATTGCATACCCGCACAGTTAAAGGAACCCTACCGGTACTTGCATCCCATGCAATAAAGCTTCTCAAAAACATATCCTTCTTGAACTGGGGAAAAAGAATTTACCAATTGTGAACTCATTTGCAACTAAATAACATCGAAAAAGGATAATATGGCAAACATACGGCTTTGACTCTGACCTGTTTGCATCCACTTCAAAGGCTCAACAAAAATGGCTGTGCATTTAGGCAATGAATCAGACTCCACTGTCCTCTTCCTGCATCCAAAGCTTGCCGCTCCCTTTCCTTGCTCATGTGGAACTACATTCTGTTGCGAAGCAACGATTTGACGACATTTCTTACACCGATATATCAGCTGAATTTCCTCGTGAGGCTTTATTTCGTAGCCGCTGTCGAGCTACTGGCTTCTGTCATTTTATGCACAGCAGTTGATGTTTCTTAACGATCTGTCAAGTTGTAAAAGGCGAGAAACATCAAGTCAATTTTGCGAGCATTTTACATCAGTGATAAAACAAAGTAGGGTACAGGAATATGTACATTTGCTATTTGCTAAAAGAAAATGAGGAAAGGTAAGAGCATATCAGTTGTTTCTATTGTTCCTCATAACATATCTTTTGCTTCTTTATTTTGTTTCCCATGTTAAAGATGATGCGTCCCGAACAGATCCTCTTCTTATACTCGTGGGAAGAGGGGCGAGAGGGAAGCAAGGCATTTTGCAATCATTTCAAATAATTTGCAGAGGACCGCTTCAAGGGGGGAGCGAATGTTCAAGGAGCTTGAAGACTTTGAAAGCTAAGAAATTAAGACATATACATCTTCTCAGTCTCTCGAATACCAAGGATAATATAAAATAGAATCTGAGTTATTCCAAGTTGCACCATGTACTGAGGACTACTAATCAGAGGCCTAAGCTACGCTACATATAAATTGATAATTCTACTGTCTCCCATATAGTTTAGAAGCAACAACCATTGGTCTCATTCAAACCAAGCAAAGCTTCTGCAGCAAACTATAGGTCTACTTATTATATTCCCATTTTGCAGTTTGTGCTCTATTCTGCATTCATGTGTCTAGACAACTATTAGATTCTGATTCTTAATCACCATATAGGTACAGCCAGTGATCAAAAATTCCAAACAGCTCTCTATGATATCTTTCTATGCTTTATAGTTTAAATCTTTAATCATGTTTGACTTGAAAAGATGGATATCAATCAACAATGCACACATACCAAGCAATAAGCTTGTCAATTGTCAATTTTCTACACTCTCTTAAGTTGATCAGAACATAGCATTAAAACCAGTACTTCTATGTCATTGTACTGCGCTACAGCCTACAGAAATAGTGAAAGACCAGCAACCAGAACTCTTAAGAAAGTGAAAAGCAAAGAGAGGGATAGAAGAGGGTGAATATACAGGCTACTATGGCATCCAGCACAAAATTAGGCGATTGCAACTGCACCAAGGTCAATAGAAGATTTACAGATGATATTCATGGATACGGACCTCAAATAATTGATATACATATTATCTTATCTGCTAGCCCAAGCTAAGGGAATGAAAGGGGAATACTTGTATGCAAGAGACAGGAACTGCGAAAAAGAAGCAAAATTAGTAATTATAATTCAAAGGTATAATCCTCCTCCTCCGTACAAGTGGACAGGCATAAAAACAGAAAAACATATATACACCTAAAGAATCCTCGCAACAATAAGGTGATAAAGAATAATTTGTATACATACAAACACAATGGTTCCTAACAGTTGCCGTTGAAGGAGAGAATGTAAAGGGGAAATTTAGAAGTTTACAGTGTAATAGCTTCTCGAAATTCCAATATTTAATAAACACAGAATAAACAGAGGCTGTCGTTGCAGATTCATCGGGTAAGAACCTATGGGATTCTACTAGGCTATTATATACTCTTACCACACCCTTACGGTACTTGGGTCACCAAAATTGTTTTAGTTGCTTCAATTTTTTTTTCTTACTGAAATTCCATTGGAAAGCTACTTTGGGAGCAAGGGGAACAGAGGTTGCTCAAGTAATGAGCTACTAGAGAACCTAGCATTCCAATTTTTGTTGCAAGCACAAGCCTTACGCATATGGCATAAGGGGTCCTTCAATTTCATCCCAAGTGTCACAGCTTCTAATCTACAACTCACAAGAACCAAAGCCGTTGAATGTATACCCCACTACTTCTCTTGGGTTAATCCTTTGGATTTGATAACAATGTGCATTTCTTTCAAGTGCATAAGGTGGTGAGTGGTGAAATTTTCTAGCATGAGCTCCTATTCTATAATTCTATACCTGTAGTCCTAGTGTACCATATCAGTAGACTAATCTTACAAATATTTCGACGGTCGTTCACAATAAGTTCTGGACTAATATAGGAAACCTTTCTTGATTACAATTTTCCTTATTCGCCAATACATTGTCTCTCTTATAAAATGGCCTAGATAACAACACAAGAAAAAGAGACTTCATCCACTATAACCTTAATACAATCATGTTAACAACCTTGTTTAGGTGCACATACGTAATCCTCCAAATTAAAGATAAATTCACTTTAGAGAAACACTAAAATGGGATAAAAAAAAAAACACAAGTAGCACCACTAAAAACAAGAAATCCTCAATGCATGTTAGCTACTACACTCATAGAAGAAGATAATGAATAGCAATGAAAATTATGGCACAAACCCAGATCATAATTACCTCAAATTCTTACTTCGTGCCCTTCAAAAAGTGATTTTTAGCACCACAAAAATAAAACATCAAGTTTAATCAAAATATACGTGATAATCAAAGATTAACTTAAAATTGCAACTAGTTTCAAGACAAAGCTAGTAATTTTATGATCAAAGAAAATCACCTTAACTAAACCCAAATGTCAATAATAAGAAATCGATATTACTCGATAGTACAAGTATAATTGCATAGGATGTAATATTGCAAGATTGAGGAGATAAAAAAAATTAAAAATATATTAAAAATAAAATAAAACAATAAAATTATGAAATAATAGGGAGAAGAAGAAAGAGAAAGAGATTGCCGTGGTAGTTTTCTGTGTGCGACAAGATTTTGATGAAGTGAAGGGTTTCTTTCTCTTGGTTTAATGGCGTTAATTCATGGTTTCCCCAACTCTTTGATTCTTTTTAGAATTCATTTCATATTACGACGTCGTTGTGGTTTCTTTTTTATTTTTTATTTTTTTGTTTTATTGGAAGATTATTATTTTTTTTATTAGGAAATTAAGTCAGCCCAAGGGCTAACCCCTACAAGGCTACTAGCCAACACATTGGTTGGTAAGGCATGCACAGCATGCTAACACCCCAGCATAATGCTGAGGGTAAGAATCGAACCCCTGACCTCAGGGGCCATGGGGGAGTGCTCTATCAACTTGAGCTAACTCCTATCCTTTTTTATTGGAAGATTATGTCTATTACTCTATTGCCAAATAATAACTTAAATTCAAAAGAACTCTGTTATAGAGAATTTTTTTTTTGGTAAACAAAGCATCATCATATCTTAAAAAAGTTAATTACAATCCTCAATAAGTTGAGTTCTACAATAACTAGGGGGTTGGGGAAAGCCCTAGCTACATTACAAGCCATATCCGAAGTTCTACATATCTTGGCTATGCCATCTGCCAAATGGTTATACTTCCTCTCACAGAACTCTAGTTTGACATCATGGAGACCCTGAAGCAACCCCCTGCAATTAAGAAGCACAGAGTGGTATTTCTCATTATTAGTCTCGCAAAAAATAAGTTGGATTGCACTCTTGCAATCTGTATAAACAATCCCATTCCTGGCATTATAATTCTTCACCATTTGTAATCCCTCCTGTATGGCGAGGAGCTCGACGGCAGTGGCATCACAAGCAAAACTTTTTTACAAAAACCCCCAATCCATTCACCCCTATAATTACGAGCAGCACCCCCCAAATCCACACATGAGTGAACATTTTATTTTTGGCTCCATAGAGCCTTTCCAAATCCAAAACGTATTCATATGGCCAATATTACACGGGAGTTGGGCCCTATAGGCTTGCGTGAGAGAAAACCCCTTAGATGTGACAAATTTTGGAACAAGGAGGTCTTTCGTAGCAAATATATGGGGCGGAGAGATACTCAAAATCCTATCTATAATGCTCGACGGAAGGCAAAGGGATAGGCGCTGCAAGTTCCACTCCCCATCCGAACGTAAGTCCGCTACTTTGAGCCCACCCTCCTCAATGTTCAGGGGCCCATAAATAAAACCCCTAATCGGGCCAATTAGGAGCCAATCCTCCTCCCAAAAATTTATTTCTAACCCATTTACCAAAACCCATTCCATGTGGTTCTGCATGAGATCCCAACCTTTCCTTATATTTTTCCAAACCACTGAGCCATTCCTAAGCTTAGTGACTCTGCCATTATGTAAGTACTTGGAGTGGATACACTCATGAGCCAGAGTAAAATTATCCTGAGCAAGCTTCCACCCCAACTTAGCCATATATGCCACATTCATAAGTCTCTGGCATCTAATCCCCAAACCCCCCTCATCCTTAGGTAGGAAGGTTGTTTCCCGACTGACCAAGTGAATTTTCTTTTTCTCCTTCTCCTCCCCCCATAAGAAATTATTACTAATCCTATCGAGGTCTGCTAGGGTAGAGGCAGGAAGCATGGAAGCCTGCATATAGTATGCAGGGATAGTAGAGAGCGTGAAAGAAATGAGACACAACCTCCCTGCTTTAGAGAGGTAGCTCGTTTTCCAGTTTGCTAGTCTATTTCTCACCTTATCCACAACGAACTAAACTTGGGAATGGGAGGGACGCTTATGGGAGATAGGAAGGCCAAGATACAAGCCTAGGTTCTTAGATTCGGAAATAGAAAGGGTATCTTGAAACAGCTCCTTATGTTCACTAGGGGTGTTTTTTGAGAAAATAAGCTTACTCTTGCTCTCATTAATCCTTTTACCCGACACAGTACAAAATTCCTCTAGCACTCTACGAACTGCAAAAGCAGTTGACTCATCCACCCTTCCAAATAATAAAAGATCATCTGCAAACAACAAGTGAGAAATTGGGACTTTCCGCTTTCCCACCCAAAAAGGAGTCCACATACCCTCATCACTCGCTCTTTGGATACCCTGCGAAAGGGCTTTCAAACAGATATTGAACAGGTAAGGGGACATAGGGTCCCCCTGACGGAGCCCCCTAGAGTGAAGAAAAGAATCCGTTTTAGTCCCATTAACAAGAATAGCCGACGAAGCCTTCGACACACAATCCATAATCAACTCTATAGAGGCTAGGTCCAACTTATGCGTACTAAGACATTGCCTCACGAAGTTCCATTCAACTATGACATAGGCTTTCTCTAGGTCAATTTTTAGCACAAACCGCCCCCACTTCCCTTTTTTCAAATGCATAGAGTGTAAAATTTCAGAGGCTACAACCAGGTTAATCTCAGGCCCTCGACCCTTTATAAAGCTATTTCGATTTTTTGAGATCCATTCAGGGATGCATGGTTTCAGGCGATTGACCATGACTTTGATAACCAACTTATACAATGTGTTACACAAATTGATAGGGCGAAACTATTTGACGGTTTCAGGGGACTGCTGCTTAGGGATAAGACATATAAGAGCCTCACAAAGGGTTTCCGGGATACTTTTCTTTCTAAACCATTCTTGTACTTCCTGACACAGGTGATTTCCAAAGATGTGCCAGGTCTTTTGAAAGAAAATAGGGTGAAACCCATCAGGTCCGGGGGCCTTAAGCAGTTTCATGCTAAATAAAGCCTTACGAATCTCCTGGATAGAGGGTACCAACCCCTCCGAGGTGGGAATTTCCTGGTTCGAGTACTCCTTAGGGCATTGAATTTGATCAGTAGAATACAGGTCTTTATAGAACTTATGAATAAGACTCCGTATACCCTCACCGCACTCTATCTAATTCCCAACATCATCTCTAAGGCAAAGAATCCTAGAAGCATTCCTTTTAATCACAACACTCCTATGGAACAACCTAGTGTTTCTCTCCCCTTCCCCTAATCTTTCCATCCTACTCTTTACTCTCCAAAGCCACTCCTCTTGTTCTAGAATTTGGGTCAATTCATTTTGCAAGTCTGTTTCAAGTTTTTGATGGAAGTAGGAGTAAGGATTACACTGGAGGTAGGCTTGAACACCACTTAGTCTGGATAGTGCTTTTTTTTTTTCTTTGGTAAACATTGCCGAAAACATTTTTATTCCAAACCATTAACATGTTGCCCAAGTTTCTTAAGTTAGTTTGGATATCCACATGTTCCGGCCAATTTTGGGTTACCACGTCAAAGAAATTTGCATGCAAAAGCCACATAGGCTCGAACCTAAACGACTTAAGGCCACTAATACTAGGTCTATTATCAGTTTTTATAAGCACGGGGCAATGGTCAGATGTTATTCTCGGAAGGTGCCATAAAATCGCATTAGGAAACATAGTTAGCCAATCCGGGTTTGCCCATCCTCTATCTAATCTTTGAAAAATAGGATTTCTCTTTCTTTTGTTCGACCATGTAAATTTAGGACCATTAAAACCCATATCCACCATATTACAATCATTCATAGTATTACCATACAATTCAGTTCTAGACCTACATATAGGACACCCCCCCAACTTGTCATTTTGAGATGTTACTTCATTGAAATCCCCCACTACTAGCCACTGTTTATTCATGCAAGAAGCAAAACTTTTTAAATCCTGCCACAATTCCTTCCTTTTCCATAACTTAGTACTAGCATATATTGATGATAAAATAAATGAAGAATGGTTTGAAAGTACCTCAATAACACCATACACTCCTTGCATCCCCTCTCCTATGACTTGAAAGTCAAGCAAGGATGACTTCCATAAGAGGAGGATGCCTCCTACAAAGCCATGTGGTTCCACGAAATGCCATGCATCGAACCCCAACCCCCTACTCATCTCGGCAGATTTCTCCCGACCCACCCATGTTTCGACAAGAATGACCAAGGCCGGGTTATGTTGTTGCACCAACAGGCGAAAATTGGGCTTGAAGGACGGTCTCGCGATCCCTCGCACATTCCAAAATAGAATATTCATTCCCCTAGGCATGCTTGGTTTCGCTAGGAGCATCGACAAGACCTCCTCGTTTCCTACCTCCCACGGATCGACCTCGAGTCCGGTTTCCGGATTGGTCCACATTCTCTTGTGTGGCCACACTACCACCTCGGATTGTCGAGGGTTTCTTGGTCCTCTTACTTCTTCCCAAAGGGTTGTGATGCAGAGTTGTGTCTGACGACGGGCTAGGCGGGCACATAGTACAGCATTGGTGTTGCTGTGAGCTTGCAGTATCACGTGGGAGCTTTGCACAAGGGCCACGGTTCGAATTATCGGGAGAAGAGGAGTCGGGTCTATCCACAGACCAAGGTTTTGCATTAGGTTCCTGTCGTCTGACTCTACTTCTACCTCTTTCAACATGAATCACTCTAAGAAAATTCTCATTAACTGGGGAAGATGAGCGGCTTCTCGGATTTGGGGTAGGTGAGCAGGACGAAACTCGGAGTTGGCATACATCATGAGTGCCTTGCTCTCCTCCGGACGAAGTTTCGGGTTTAAAATTACAGCCTTGACCTCCTGCAGCGTGAGGTCCGAATGGTACTCCGTTGGTTCCACCAGGGAATCCGGGAGAAGATAATCCACATATCCCGGGTTGAGTTCCGGGAGGAGTGGTCCGACCGGGCGAGAGAACAGCACCGGTTCGAGCAGGGGAGCTATCAAGTTCATCCTTGGAGGAGAGGGGGGATGGTGGTCACCAGAGTGGGGGAGATTCCCGACCCGCGAAATCCAGTTCCACAGGAACTTCCATTTTTCAAAGGAGAGGATTTTCTGAGAGGTTTTAGGGGTAAAAGAATGGGGTGAATATTTGGGTTTTGAAAATTTGATCTTTCAGGGGAGAGATTTTTGTGAGCTTGGGTTACCGGAATTTTGGGGAGAGGCATGGCTGATTTTTTAGGTGACTCAGTTTCAGGCATAGGGGAGAGGCTACTGCAGAGAGAATGAGAAGTTACTAATGTGATAACACCACTTTTCATATTTTTGGGAGGAGAGAGACTTTTAGCTTTAGCTTTTGAGAGAGGGAGTTCCTCCAAATCTTTAAGTTCTGCCAAAGCAGCAAAAATATTAGTTGTGATATGTGTAGTGGGGTTAGGCTTTTGAGAAACACTTTTATCCCCAATATTTTCCCCAGCCACGTTACATTGGCCCTCATCTAAGGGCCCCTCCTTTTCCGCCGCCTTATGTAATTCTTCTCCCTTCTTTATTGGAGTCCACCTAGGTTTGGACACGTGTCGCTGCATAACTGGAGCTTTACTTTGGACTTTCCTCCTATTTTTCTTCCCCCTTGCTACTTCCCAATTTTGCTGAGTATTGTTTCCAGCGTCATTCGTCGGGATTTTTGAAGTTTCCAACTGTAGCTCATGGTTTTTGTCCAGATGATGGGGACAACTCTTTCTTTGGTGTCCAACTTGGCGACATAGAGGACAGAACCAAGGACCCTCAACGTACTCTAAGTGTTGGACAATGTCACCAATCCACGCCTTACTTGACATTTTTCGACCTCCGTCAACTAAGACACACATGGCAGCAAACCTCCTCTTCTCACTATGGAGGGTAAGAGCATCGATCTTCACTGTTTTTCCCACCGCATTTCCTATATTTTGCAACACATTCTTATTAAACAATTCCGCTGGGAGCTCCGGGAGGTGGATCCAAACCGGAAACTGGTCAATGGTAGAATCTGACGGTTTGAATCCGGCTTTCCAAGGCTGAGTCCACACCATGGACCCTAAAATGAACCATGGACCCCCTGCTAATATAGCTGATCTTTTAAGGACTGAGTTACAATTAATGCTATAATACCCCTTCCCCAAAGACAGTAACTCCAGATGCCCCTTCCATTCCAAATTTTCGACAGTTCATTCCTTAAAAATTAATGGGAAAAGGACCTTCCTAATACTTTACATATTAATGATGTCTCCCATTCTCGGACCAGCTCAGAATATTCCTTAAGAGAGATAGGTATAAATACCTCCTCCTCTTTGTTCACATTTTCCTAATGTTCAGCAAAGGGTAGGGGAGGCATAACCAAAGGAATAATAGCAACAGATGAAGATTCATCACCTGGGATTTCAGAGCCCAAAGCATCCTTAAAGGACTGTGAGGAGGTTGAGGATTTTACAATACCTGGAGGGATGTTGGTTGGGTCTGGCGGTTGAAGTTCTGGCAGCGAAGGGGGGGTTGAATGCAGTGCTTCAACGGGAACCACATTGCTTGTTGTAGGCGGAGTGAGGGTTGACTCACTTTGGGCCGTAAGGGAGGTTTGGGGGGGGGTTTCTTTGGTTTTCTCTCTCTAACATTTTTTTCATTAGATACTCAAAATTTTGATCTAATCTGTTATAGAGAATTGCCAATCATTATATTATCAATAATAAATATAGATAATGAGGCATGACAAAAGAAGAAAAATCACAAAATCTACACAAACTATTAGAATAGTCGATCAAAATTTATTATAAAACTAGTGGTTATTTGGTATACAGGAAATTATGTAGGCAATAGAAATTCCCATGATATTCTGATTTGGGCAGTTCTTTGGTTGACAGGAAGTGGGGAAAATGGAGGCAATGAAAATTCTTTGGGAAATTGAAATTCCCACAACACATGGAATTTTATTCACCCAACCTTCCCTTGGTCATTCAGAATTCCCACACCAATTCATGATAAGTGCAAATTACTTGAGGTCAACCAAACATATTAAGGTCATTTCATAAAAATTACATATGGGAAATAACTTGCTAAGAAATATAACTTCCCGTGGGAACTAGATTTCCACGTATACCAAACAACACATAAGATTTGATCGGTCTCCCATCGGAGCATGCCATAATTGTATATTAAACTTTTGCAGACATCATATATTTTAGAATACAACCTTTGTAATATTTTTTATGTTCTTCCCAATTTCTCTAAGTAACTAAAAAGTAGACATGGCCACAGGCCGGACTGGGACGGTTCAGCTCGGCATGAACCTGAACTGGACCAGTTAGTTGACCTGTCCGATCCGGTTCAGGTTCAGGTTAGATTTTCTCAAATCTGAACTGGTTCAGTCTGTTTCATGGCTCGAGCTGGGCCGGTTCATATTTGGTCCACCGGTACACTTTTATTTTTTCATAAATGGAAAAGCTTTTTTATTTTTAAATTTCAATTGCATATGCACTAGTATTTACAATAAATAATTTTCTATAGCTTCCATATACACTAGTGTTATTGATAACTAGGCCGAGGATGAATAACTTTTATGCATATTTAGAACCGGTTTGACGGTTCGATTCAGGGTTGAGTACGATTTACTGTCCAGTTAAGGGATATGGTCGAGCCGGTTTCTTCACCCATCAATTGGGCCCACAAGAACCCTTATGTTTTTGCGGTTCCGGGCCGGTTCAGGCCCAGTCATCTGGCGGTCTGGGCCGATCTGATTTTCTTGCGGATCGATTTAGGGTTGGGTCCGATTAGGCCCGTCCAATGACCACCTCTACTAGTAAGGAGTAAGACGATTTGATGATAGGACATTTGTGTCACTTGGGGTAGTTTTTATCAAAATAAAGTCAAGTCAAAAGAAAAAAAAAACACCCTATCAAGCTAAGGAAAACGAGAGGAACCAAAAGAACATGGATAGTATGAAAATTCATAATTTTTTACTTTCATCTATTCTTCAAATCTACACATATCAAACATTTATAATAAATAAATATACAAATTGGGAGTATAATACTAAAGTCAAAAGAAAGGAAGATATAATCAATGAAACCGTACAAAGATTATGCCCAATTCTCAAAGCTAATATTAGCCCACTTCAAAACGCTTTCACCCCTGACAGATCTATTCATGATAATATACTTATTGTACAAGAGATTCTTAACTCCTTCCAAAAATCCAGTAGTACAATAGGGTGGTGTGCTTTAAAACTCGATATGGAAAAAGCTTATGATCGCATTGAATGAGAATTCTTATGGCAAACATTAATCAAATTGGGATTCCCGTCCAAATGGATTGAATGGCTAAAGCAATGTGTTACCACCGTATCTTACTCTCTTAAAATTAATGGTAGTACCACAGAACCTTCAAGAGGGCTTCGTCAGGGAGATCTTCTTCCCCGTATCTTTTTATCATTTGTATGGATGTTCTCATCCAAAAGCTCACTTTCGAGAGCGCTAAACCTAAGTCCGGTCTGGGGTTTAAGATTTGTCCGAGGGGTTCCCAAATTCCCTGTTTAATGTTCGCAGATGATAGTCTTGTATTCTGCAAAGCAACATCTACAGCTTGCAACAATCTTAAACATATCCTTGATGAATTTTGTCTTATGTCTGGTCAACTTGTCAACTTTCATAAATTAGCGCTGGTCCTTTCAAAGAAAATTCCAAATCCTAGAAAATCTTCATTAGCTAGTCACTTCAATATGACTCCCAAGTCATGTCTTGGTAGATATTTAGGAGTTTTTTCAGCTCTTATTATCCTACAAAACGTGATTATAGCCATATTTTGGCTAAGTCCCTTCAGCAAATTCAACACTGGGAATCCGACTTTCTCTCCAAAGCGGGCCGACATACTCTCATTCAGTCTAATCTTGAAGCTCTTCCAGCTTACACCTGCTTCTCAGCTCTAATGCCCACTGATATCTGCAAAACTATTGACACGATGCATCGTCAATTTTTTTGGCGGCAAGCTAAAGATAAAAATAGCACCCCGCTTATAGCTTGGCATACCGTTTGTCCTCCTAAGTCTCACGGTAGCCTAGGACTTAGACGAACTTTGCTGCTCAATAAAGCTTTTTTAGCCAAACTTGATTGGAGTTTGCTCTCTCAATCTCCAAGTTTTTGGGCTACCCTAATTAAGGAAAAATATCTCTCTACCAAGTCCTTCTTTGAATATAAACCAAAAACCAAGGACTCTCATATTTGGAAGAAAATTTTGGCTCAGCGTGAGCTTCTTAGGAAAGGCATTCGATGGAAAGTAGGAAATGGTCAAGTAATTCTCTTCTGGCTTGACAACTGGTTATGTCAGGAAAATTTATGTGATATGCTCAAAATGGATCGAAGCAATATAGATCTTGATCTTAAACTAGCCCACTTCATTACGCCAGAGCATACTTGGGATATACAAAAGCTAATGCAATTTCTGCCCCAACACCTTCTTGTTAAGGTCAAAGGAATTCCCCTTCCTCTCAATGACATCTCTGATGTCCCCATCTGGGGTCCTACTCCGAGTGGTAATTTCTCAGTAAAATCTGCTACTTGGTTAGCTCATGACCATCCTAAAATTCCTCCCTGACCTTTTAGATGGATTTGGAAGTTGAATATTCCTCCCACATTACAAATTTTTGTATCGCAAATTTGTCACGATAGTCTCGGTGTCAAAGCTACGCTGTTTAATAGGAAAATCCTAACCACAAACCTTTGTCCTCGCTGTAATTCACAACCTGAAACTATTGACCACCTTCTCTTCAGTTGCACTCAATCCCAAAATCTTTGGCGCATTACGGAGGTAGCTACATGGTGCGCTCCGCCAACGTCCTTCCCCTCCGTTCTACAATTTTTACAGGATTACAAGGCTAAAACTTCCTTGCCTAAATGTATCTTTCTCTTCTGGAGCATATGGAAAGAAAGGAATTCCATCATTTTCAATAACGAACAGTGGTGCCCCCAACGTATCACTCACCGAGCTAGATTCGCTCATGAGGAATGGAAGCTCCGCTTACAAGTGGATGCTTGTCATGCTATTGGATCTCCTCTTAGGGGAGCACCAGCCCCTTCCCATTCCCCAGTTCCCTCAGCTACTCATGTAGCCTGGGAACCTCCCCCTCCTACCTTCTTCAAATTAAACTTCGATGGTTCGGTCCGTGGTTCGCTTGCAGCTGCTGGAGTCCTCATTCGTAATCATGAAGGTCAACTGGTTCATGCCAAAGCCTTTAATCTGGGTCAAACTTCGGTCCTTATTGCCCAGGCCACAACGTTTCAACAAGGTCTCAAACTTGCTATTCATTTGGGCATCAACAACATCATAATAGAAGGCGACAACCTCATTGTTATCAATGCCATCAACGATCATTGGTCTGTTCTGTGGAAAATTGCAAATATTCTTGCAGATTGTAAATTAATGCTCAATCACTTTGCCTCTTGCAAAATCAGACATGTATTCAGAGAAGCCAATCGAACTGCTGATTGGATAGCCAACGTAGGACACCTAGTTACTTCTAGTTTTGATGTTACTCCTTGTAATAATTCTTCTCTTACTTCTATCCTTGTATCTGACGCATTAGGTATTTCCCTCGAGAGGAGGGTATACTAATGTTTTTATCTTACCTTATTAAAAAAAAAATTATATGCAATTGATTTGATTTGATTAATAGTTTAAAGCTAAGACCAGGGCCGTTTTTTAGATTCTTGTGGCCCTGTTATTATAACAAAATGAGGCCCTTATTATAAGTAGAAGCGTGACTAAGGAAACTATGGGAAAGAGGTATCAGTAATAGGATAGAGATAAAGGAGTATTCATAGTAATTGAGAAAAATATTAGATTTTTTCTAGGTGGGCTTAACTACAATATTAGGCCCCTAGAAAATGTGGCCCTGTGCTGTAGACCTTTATGCACATGCCAAAATTCGGCCCTGGCTAAGACTTTAAATAAAGATAATGTTATTAATAATGATATACTGTGGGTACAAAACAGCACCAAAATGCGATAACACATGAACGGTAGCGTGGATATGGGGGAATCCTTTACCGTTCATATTAGAATCTAGAAATCAGTATATATAGTAGCATCATTAATACACCAAGATTATGAATTTCTTATTAGTCTAATCACAAGTCAAACACATGGACAAATAAGATGTGTTGTTACTATATGTCTATATGAGTCTTTCCCATAACTCCGGAGTGATTAGAGATCCCAATTTGAATACTAGTATTAGAAACTACTAACACATTATATAATTCAGGGAACCAATGATAATGACAATGCATGGATAATTAGCAAAAGATAATTAAACACACACACACATGTAAGTTTGCCATAACAAAATTAAAACTACACTTACATCCAAGTCATATCACCCTTTTACGCTTCTTTCACTGCAAATCGATCAATTGATGAGAGTAATAGTGGCATCAATTTAGCGTGAAGGAAGTAGTTGTGCGACTCAAAGCTGAAGTTTGAACCGCAGGGCTGTCTATTAGAGCGTGCAAAAAGACCTCTCATCTTGAATGGTCTCCAATTTTGAAACTCATTGTTTACTTTAGTCATACGATCTTGATGCTCATGTATTTTTTTCATTTGTAGAAGTTAATATTATCTGATAATTTTAAATACTTATATTTTATAGTTATGCATGCTTATCTTAATCCAAGAGACTAATGTTATTTATGAGCATAGGGCCTTCATTCTTTTTAAGACGGTCCTATTGAACAACAAACGAGGTTGGATAAGATGAACGAGGAGGCAAAGGAGTCGTCTGTCACTGAAGATCATGCTACTGTTGCCATAGATGAAGGCCTAGACAACTCAGAGGAGAATATCGTAAACATTAACATGCTAATGGGCACCTTAATCAATTCGTCATTGGGTTCAATACACATTTTATCTAGCAAGATATGGTCGGAATCCGTTGTTGGAGACTTTCCATATATTATGAGTACTGTTTCGGTGATGAAATGCAGCCGGACAAGGAAGTGTCCGGTAGTATCAGAGTAGGCGTTCGAGACTGAAAGTCTGCAAGAAAGACAAACGTGAGCTACCCTCGGGGGGGATGCGAGGAAACCCCCTCCGACGCTCAAGTCAGTAAGTGCCCGATAAGGATTTTAGAGAGAGAGAGAGAGAGAGAGAGAGAGAGAGCTTAGAGTGTGAGAGAATGTACCTGTGAAATAGTACCATTTGGCTATTTATAGCGATCTTATTCATCGACAGGGTGCGTAATCTCGCGACACGTGTATGGCTCGCGATGAGCTTGATTGGAGGAAAAATTATCCTCAAATGTGGCCGTGAACTTCATCTCGGACACCTTTTCATAAATGGTCCGGACTCTACCGAAGAGGTCGCGTTTGAAGTTTGTTGGTGTCGGCCACAAGAGATGTGTCCAGACAGTGAACTTGGGTATACCCATACAACTAGCCCCCCAAGCATCATTGGGGGGTTGTGACCGGCATTGATGTTGCATTGTGGGACGCGAGTGAACTTGTGCTCGCTGGAGGCAATTTTTGCGTTGCCACGTGTTGCCCTGGGGAGAACTTCGAATTTCAAAAAAGTGTAATCATTACTTTTTCCTAGAATCCCGCCCACCTTTATTTTTTATTTAAGGGTTTGACACTTGGCGCGCATCCCACAGGGTAGTTGATGAGACTTCTGATCCTGGCCGCTGAATTTTGACCTTATAAAGCCATTTTTCATTTTCTTTTTGCTTACTCTTCATCTTCAACCTTAAACTCTCTGGTTTGCACGGTTTCTTCAAGAACTTCAAACCTCCTTTTTCTTGCCAAAATCTTGCCTTTTTGTGACTAAATTTCCTTAAAAGTATTTTCGGTGACTCTTCGTTTCTTATTTCTGAGGAATTTTAACGTTTTCGCCTCTCTTCATCTGGGTTTACTCGAGGGTCTCTCTTCAAAGATTCCAACTTTCCGGTGAATTAGCTTCCTCCGGCGTTTGTAGGACTTGAAGATTCTTCTGTTCGTGCTTTTGGGGCACTTCACTGCGCTTTTTGGGAACCAGCGTGATTTTCCGTCCATTTTTCATCGGTCTTTCTCAGGTACCTTTTTCCAACTTCCCTTCAACTGTTTTTTTGTTTCTTTCTTCTTGTAGAAACATGTCGGATCGCTCGGATAGCCAAAATACTTTGAGTGATAAGCTTATGTCCGAAAGTGAGCCCTCGTCTCCTGCCTCCCTTGGTGGCGGATACGGTTCTTCTACCTCCGGTCCTAGGGAGGGGGAGAACTCGTTTGTTAGCCGACCTGCCCCTTACTGGCGATAGGGATAGGGAACTTAGGTCTAAATTTCTTAATGACCGCTCTACCCCGAGCAAGAGAATTTAACTTCCCAATATCTGTCCGCGAGGATGAGTGGTGATAGACAAACACTCCGAGAACTAAGGCATCAAATTTTAGCTCGCCGAACTGCTAGAAATCCTCCCCCGATGCTTGTTCCCGGACTAGATGTTCTCGCCTTTGAGGGAGCATGCCTGGTTAGATAACTTAGCGATCTTTGGGGTTGTAGTGGCGGATGACTTTTATGACCGTCTTGCTCATGAAACCGGCCCTTCTCATCCACCTGTTATTGATTTAGGTTCGACAACGATTCTATTGCTACAATGGACGAGCCGAGGGTCCTTCTATTTCTGGTCGGGATGAAAGTATTCGTCCCGGCACGAGATAGTTTTGGGGGAAAGTTCTAGCATGCCTCGAGCTCTCGGCCCGAGCCGATCCCTCGCCCGCGAAGAGCCCGAGCATTCGGGATATGGGCGCCAATAGATTATAGTAGTGGTCCGAGATCTACGGTTATACGTAAATCTTGGCGACAATGCGCCATAGATCTCAACTACTTGCGATGTTGCTGAGAAGTTGTATGCCTTCCCTCCAGTACAAGTTGATAATCCCGCACAAGGGATCAAAAGTGACCGATTGTCCGGCAGGGGCATGTAGCTGTTTATGCGCACCATTTTGAATTTGGGTTGCGTTTTCCTCTAGATTTAACTTTGGTACGGATTTTGAAGGCGTTCAATGTGTGTCCGGCTCGAGTTGACACCCCGGCCGTTAGGAACCCGATAGCTTATATTTGGACTTGTCGCTATTTAGGGTTTCTCGAGACACTCAACCTCTTCCGTCGCCTTCACCGGCTTCGACGGAACGGCTCCACCGAGAAGGGGTGGTGGAGTTTGATGACGGCCAAAAATAAACCGACCGTCTACCCTAAGTTGATTGGGTTGAAAGGGTGGCGGCCCGCTTTTTATTGGGTTAAAGTGCCGAATAATTTCCCTATCCGCCGCCACTTTACTAAACCAGGTTACTCGGATGGAAGACGTTCCCTCTTATGGTCTTTCGTCGGATGAGCAAAATGCTTTTGATTATTTTGAATCGAGGTCGGGACTATTACCGCCGTTGGTGAAGACACCGAGGGAAGGATCCCTTGCAAATGGCTTCCCCATGCCAAGTACATATTGGGAAATGAACCCTTGTCGGCTTTATTTCTCTGTAGGACCCACACCGGAAGGTTTGCCTCTTGACTTATGGTCCGACGTGGGACTTGTACCCCTGTTTTTTGTTAATTAATATGATATTTAATCCTTCTGTTTTGCTTGTTTCGGAGTCCCGTCGGTTTAGATCTCGAGGAATTGGGTCTTAACGAAGATTCGACGCCAATGTCTCGAACCCCCGAGGAACCTATATTTGATTACGACCATTGTTCATAGCCTCACCTTGGGGGTCGAGAGGTGCGAGGCCGCGTCGTGGTGGTCGCCAACTCGGGTCGGGCGGGTGTTCGTCGTGCCGGCCGTCACGCCGGGCGTACTCCCGGCCGTCTGCGGCAGACGGGGATCGAGGAGTCTCCTCGCCCTGTTGTTCACGTTCTGTTCGTCGCGGCGGGGGTAGCTCGACTATAGGTCGAGACGGCCTCGCGAGCCTTCCGACAACAGCCCCAAAGAAGAGGCAAGCCCTCGACGCTGGCGCTTACAAACGGCGGCACTCGAAACCGCCATTCTTGCTCCGGAACCTAATCCCATTTCGGAATCATCCGCTACCGGGGTTTCTCCCCCGAACGCTGCGATCGACAAGCATTGGGACGGCTGGGGTCGGGTTCTTCCATGCGCCAAAAGATTTATGATATCCTTAGCTCCCCCGACTTCTTGACCAACCTTGGACCGGGGAATATTTTCTCGGATCCATGAGTGGATTGAGCATAAAGAGGTTATTCTTAGTGCCGCCGTGAAGGCTGCATTTTTTCGTCCACCTTTCGTCCCCGGGAAAATCTATCAACCCAACTGGGACGTGAGGGAAGACGAATCATTGTATGCCGATATTCCCGCTAATGGCGGTACTCTTGGATATCGCCTTTTGAAGGGCCTTCACGCTAATCGATCGCCCACCCGACAAGCTAGTAGCGCCGGCCGCCCAACTTGCTCACGACCTTCTTTGTGGTAGGGTTCATGATATCGTCTTTCTTTTTTTTTTTTTTTTTTTTTTTTTTTTTTTTTTAATATCGTCTTTCGATGCGGACTAACAATTCCGCCATTGAACTTATTGAACAATTTGTCCATTATCAAACCGAGTGTGATAGACAAAAACAATCCTTGGACGAGCTTCAAACCCAACTCGAGGCTGCCCGAGTTCATTCTGACGACATACAGCAGCAGCTTGATGCCGAGAAGGAATCGCGAGCAGTTGTTGATGTTGAACTGGCGGATTTGCGAATTAAGGCTGCCAAGGTTGAGCGAGCCGAAAAGAAATCAGCGAGCTTGAATCTACATTGGTTTCCATCAAGGATGAGATGGCCACGGCTATTTCTAAGGCAAAGGATGATGCCGGCGCTCAGGCTGTGGCAGATTTTAAAAAAACCGAAGAGTTTGTTGGCATGTTGGGAGAAAGATATGACGGCGGATGGGTAGTTGCTAAAAGATGTGTTTGTCACTCTCATCCGAATTTCAATTGGGACGAGATGGAAACCGCTTTTGCGAGAAGGTGTTCATACGCGCCCTTTGGAGGGTGAGCCCTTTATCTCGCGATGAGCAAGTCATTGCTAACGTTCTTCCCGTCGCTCGGGATGAAGAGGTGCTTCTTCCTTGATGTTTTTGGCGGTCATCTCCAGGCTCTTGGTTGATTCTAATAGTTGTTAGAATTTTGTTTTTCTAATATTTTGTAAATCTTGAATTCGGCCCAATATGGCATGTACCTTGGATAAGCTTTACTATTACAATTACTGTTATGAATTTTTGGTGCCTTTTTAGTGGCTGCCCACATTTTTGCTTGTAGTTGGCCGCCATGCCAGTAATTAGTAATGAAGCTTAATTTTTTGTGAGCTTCTGTGTTGTTTTCGTTCTTGACCTGTTGATTGGCCGTTTTCGTACTTAGACCTGTTATATGGTCTTTTTGGTACTTAGACCTGTTATATGGCCGTTCTTGTACTTGGACCTGTTATATGGTCTTTTTGGTACTTAGACCTGTTATATGGCCGTTCTTGTACTTAGGACCTGTTATATGGTCATTTTTGTACTTAGACCTGTTATATGGTCATTTTTGTACATGGCCTGTTATGTGGCCGTTTTTGTACTTAGACCTGTTATATGGTCGTTTCTGTACGTGGCCTGTTATGTGGCCGTTTTTTACTGATGGGACGTGGCGTACTTAAAATAAGTGTAAAATAATTAACGGATTTGCTCATGGGAAGTCTGTATTATTGATATAAAAAGTAACGGCCCTTGGCCTTTTACATGAGATATCTAAGCATAGTATTTCTTTAAAACACTTGTGTTCCAAGCAATTCTTAAGTTCAATGCCGTCCATTGTTTTCAACACAAAGGAGCCGGGACCAATTTCTTTGGATATCGATATGGTCCTTCCCAGGTTTCTTGTTAACTTTCCCTCGGCGTGAGCTTTTCCGGTGGGCTGCCGTTCTTCGTAGTACAAGATCTCCTTTTGTTAACGGCCTTTCAAGAACTCTCTTGTTATATGCTCTACTGATACGATCTTTGTATGCAGCAGCTTTGAGTTCCGCTATCAGCCTTGTTTCAGCTAGAAAATCTAGATTTTCTCTTAAGGCTTGATCATTGTTCTCTAGATCTTTGAATTTAATCCGATATGAGGGTAGACCAACTTCTACTGGCAAAACCGCTTCCCGTTCCGAAAGCTAGCTTGAATGGACTTTCTCCCCGTTGCCTCCTTTTCGTTGTTCTATTGGCCCATAGTACGCCGGAATCATATCGGCCCAAGCTCCCTTGAGTTCATCCAACTTCTTCTTCAAGGCTGCGAGAATCTGTTTGTTAGCGGCTTCAGCTTGCCCATTGCTCTGCGGGTGACATACGGCCGAAAATGCAAACTTGACTCTGAACTCGGACAGAAAATTTTTGATTGGCCGACAGTCAAATTGCGCGCCGTGATCAAAGACTATCGCAGCTGGTATCCCAAACCTTGTCATTATACTCGCCAAATGAACTTTTTGACTTGATTCGACTTTATTTTTCTTTGTCGGTTCCGCTTCTATCCATTTTGTGAAGTAATCGATACCAACAATCGGGAATCTTCGGCCGGCAGTGGCCGTTGTAAAAGGTCCCAGGATATCCAAACCCCACTTGTGCAAACGGTATCGGACATATTATAGGGTTGGAGGTCGTTAGTTGGTCTATTGATGATGGGAGCAAATTTTTGACACTTGTCGCATTTTTTGACGTAATCTTGCGCGTCTGCCAACATACTCGGCCAATAATATCCAGCTCTCAATGCTTTTAAAGCTAATGCTTTACCCCCAATGTGATTTCCACAGATCCCTTCATGAATTTCCTCCAAAATTTTTCTCGACTCCCATGCCGTTGCACATTTCAATAGCGGTAAGCTAAATGATTTCTTATATAGCTCATCCTGGTAAATGACATACCAATTTGCTCGCCTCCTCGGCTTCCTAGCTTCCATCGTGTTCGAAGGGAGTGAGCCCGTGAGTTTATAAGCCACTATTTGACTGAACCATTCGCCCTGCTGATTGATAGTATTTACAATCACGGTTTTTTCAGTGATGCTCTTCTCTTTCAAAACCTCCACCATAACAGATCTTTCAATGTTCAAAGAATCAGAACTTGCTAGTTTCGAGAGTGCGTCAGCTTTAGTGTTCTCGGCCCTGGGGATGGCTTGGACATCAAAGTGAATCATTGGGCTATCAACTCTTTGGCCTTTTCCACGTATTTTTGCATGTTTGCTTCTCGGACCTCAAAATCTCCTTTCAATCGGCCATTAACTAGCTGTGAGTCCGTTTTCAAAGATACGCTTTTGGCCCCGGCCGATATGCACATCCTCAACCCTCGCGATTGCTTGCCTCGTATTCCGCCTCGTTGTTTGACGCCTGGGAAGGTGAACTTGATGGCGTATTCAAAAATATTTCCTTCGGATCTGGTCATTACAATGCCGGCCCCCGAGCCACTTGCTCGTCGACGAGCCATCTACTTCTAACGACCACGTGCCATCTTCCACCTGCTCTTCGTCGTAAGATGCCTCCACAATAAAATCCGCCAGTGCCTGAGCTTTTATCGCGGTCCTCGGCTTGTACCGTATATCATACTCGGACAATTCCACTGCCCACTTCAAAAGACGTCCTGAGCTATCCATCTTTTGCAATGCCTTTTCCAGCGGTTGATTTGTCAAGACCTGAATGGGATGACAATCGAAATATGGCCTCGAGCTTTCAGGTTTGCTATGATCACGGCCGGTGCCATCTTTTCAATCGGTGATAGCGGCTCTCGAGTCCGTTTAGGATGTGGACTGATAAAGTATATCGGTTCTTCGCCTCTTTTCTTTTTCTACCAATAGAACAGCCGCGACGGTTTTTGAAGAAGCCGAGATATATAAGCGCAATGTATCCCCCATTTTCGGCCTGGTGATGGTGGGTAGAGTCTTTAAATGATCCTTGATCGCGACGAAAGCTTGGCTTTGCTCCTCACCCCATTCAAATTTCTTGTTTCCTCTCAGTAATGCGAAGAAAGGCAGGGCCTTGTCTGCCGACTTGGAGATGAAACGAGTTAATGCAGCCATTCTCCCAGTTAATCTTTGCACGTCTTTTATTCCTTTCGGCTCTGGTAGATCCATGATAGCACGCACTTTATCCCGGGTTAGCATCGATTCCCCTTTGCCGACCATGAACCCTAGAAACTTTCCCTGCCCTAACTCCGAATACACATTTTTTCGGGTTGAGCTTCATCTTGTATCTTCTCGAGTACTAAAGGTTTCTCTTAGATCATCAATATGCTCGCGGTCTGTTTTGCTCTTGACGATTGAGTCGTCCACATAGACTTCGATATTCCTTCCCTTCGCTCGGGCAAATACTTTGTCGACCAATTTTTGGTATGTGGCCCCTGCGTTTCGTAGGCCGAAAGGCATTGCTTTATAATTAAAGACTCCACAGTCTGTGATGAAGGCTGCTTTCTTTCTATCCTCTTCCAGAAGACTGATCTGATGGTAACCTGAAAACGCGTCCATAAAGCTCAAAAGAGCATGTCCGCTAGTTGAATCTACCAATTGATCAATTCTTGGCAAGGGATAACAGTCTTTTGGACACGCTCTATTAAGATCCGTGAAATCAACACACATCCGCCATTGACCATTTGCTTTTTTCACCATAACGACGTTTGCTAGCCATTACGGGTAATCACGAGACTTCAATAAAGTCGGCCGCTAATAACTTATTAACCTCTTCTCTCGACGGCCTTGTTCTTTTCTATTGAAAAATTCCTTTTCTTACGCTTGGTAGGCGGACCGAGTTGTCGACATTCGGACGATGAACCATCACGGCCGGGTCTATTCCCCGGCATCTCATCCGCCGAGAACGCGAATACATCGGCGTTTTCTCGAAGGAGAGTTACCAGGTTGATTCTGACCTCTGGATCCATGTCCGTTCCGACAACCACAGTCCTTTCTGGATCATCTGCCAGCATTTCTAACTTCGATTCTCCATCAGGCTTGGGCCTTGGCCAATCCTCTGGTCGTACTTCTAGCTCTTCCATGGTTACTTCCATGGCGTTTTCATTCTTTTCCTCGAGATGGTTCTTCCGCCGCGGCCTTTTTCTTAACTCTCTTTTCCTTTCTTGATGGCGGACAAAGTTCTTCGACGGGGACCCTTCTTCTGGCTGCTTTAAAGCCGTTAAATAACATGACCTTCGTCGCTTCCTGGTTTCCCACGATCTTTCTTTGTTGTACCCGAATTGGATACGTACAAGCATAGTCAAGTGATAAGTAGATACCACACCCCGTATGTCATGAATTAATGGCCGTCCAATGATTGCATTGTATGCTCCCGAACGTCTACTACCAAGAACTCGGCCATCACATCCCCGGCTTCACTATTTTCGCCCACCTTGACCGGCAATTTTATAATGCCTTCGGGTATTGCGAGATGCCCCGGTGAATCCGATCACCGGGTACCGGATTGGCTGTAAGTGCTCCCGGCCAATCATTAATTTTTCGAAAGTGGATAGGAATAAAATATTGGCGGAACTACCTCCATCCACCAAAATTCTGTGAATTAAACAATTTGCAACTTTTAAGGTGACCACTAGCGGGTCGTCATGAGGATAAATCACGTGCTTTGCATCCTCTAATGAGAACGACATGGCGAGGCATGGCCGGCGGCTTTCTCCACCGGCAACTCGGTTAAAATTCACCCGATGTCGGAACTCCTTTAAAGCGGCTTTTGCCCCACCGACACTTCCGCCATGAATTGGACCGCCACTAATCACATGAATTTCTCCTATCCGAGACCGAACATTACGGTCTCCGGGTTTCATTAAGTCGCCTTCGCTTGTCCGAGCTTTATCTTGGGTGAAATACCCTCTGCGGATGAGATCCTCCAAATTATCCTTGAGGTGTCGGCAGTCTTCAGTTAAATGTCCGTGATCTTCATGAAAATCACACCACTTGGTCTTATCCCGATTTTTATGAAACATCTTTTTCGGTCTCTCGCCATTTGTCACTTTCCTTGTTCATTGTGAAAATTTGTGCCCGGGAGGTAGTGAGGCTGAGTGTACGCCTCAAACTTATCTTTACGTTCATTTTTTTCTCGACCATCCCGCTCCCGGTCATTTCCTTTTTTGACCATATTGGATTCTCTTCTTTCGTCTCGACCACGATCAACTTCACGACCTTTATCTTTCCGTGACTTATCTTCCTTCTTCTTCTCAGACTCCCCATGTCGGCTACTAGCTGCCTTGTCAAATTCCTCTCCTCTTATGAAATCATTTGCTTTGCCCAGCACTGGCCCTAACGACGTGAAAGATTTTCGTCCGAGATAACTCCCCGAACGCAGTCCCTTCTCTTAACCCCGACATCAATGCTAAAAGCTGCTACATCCCTGCTGTAGCCGAGGAATAGATACAGCTTCCACATTGAAACGCCCGATGTAATCTCGGAGAGATTCGGTCTCGCCTTGTCCGATTGACAATAATTCCCCGGTCGTACGCTCACGACGCTTTGTTGCTACGAAGTGAGTACTAAACATGGACGAGAGCTGAGAAAAACTGGATACATTACCAGGTTTGAGACTTTTAAACCAAGTCTGAGCTATGCCAGTGAGAGTGGACGGGAAAACCTTGCACCAGATAGCATCTATCTGCGTGTACAAATACATGTGTCCTTCGTAAGCTGCGACATGATCGTCGGGATGCGTCTTGCCGTCAAACTTGCATGATGGCATTTTGATTCGCGGCATTGGGTAATTAAGAACCTCAGGAACAAATGGGGAGAGTCTCGGCTTGATTAGTAGATGTCCGCCACCCGAATAGTTACTAACACCTGTGGTGCTGTACTCTCGGTATGAGCGACTGCGAGACTCTTCTGAGTGATTGAGATCCTCAGTTTCCAAATCGGCTTCCTCGTACTCTGGATTGTCAATTTGTTCTTCCATCTGACGGTCTTCCGGTATTAACGTGCGCATCCTTCTTACTGGCGTACCGTCAACGTTTCTACCGGCCATGGCCAGTGATCGTTTACGGTGCTGAACGCCTCTTGTGTTACTAGCAGGAATGCTACTAGGCTGTGGAGTGCCTTGTAACATCTGGATGAAGGACGCCACAGTTTGCAGCTGATCCGGCGAGAATTGGCTCAACTGGGCCAAGTTGAAAGGAACAGCATCAGGACTTACCAGAGCAACATTGTTCTCCGGAGTACGCTGGTCATTGCCCTCTGGCATGTTGGGATGGAACTGAGGTACGCCGGTGGATCTGGTGATAGGCGGATGAGAAGATCCTTGCCCGATCTCCAACCCCGATGGACCACGATTGACGTCATTTGTCTTCTCCATGACTGCTTCGCAAGAGTAGGAGGCCCCTCCTTCTAGCGCCAAGTTGTTTCGGTGATGAAACGCAGCCGGACAAGGAAGTGTCCGGTAGTATCAGAGTAGGCGTCCGAGACTGAAAGTCTGCAAGAAAGACAAACGTGAGCTACCCTCGGGGGGGATGCGAGGAAACCCCCTCCGACGCTCAAGTCAGTAAGTGCCCGATAAGGATTTTAGAGAGAGAGAGAGATAGCTTAGAGTGTGAGAGAATGTACCTGTGAAATAGTACCATTTGGCTATTTATAGCAGTACTATTCATCTGACAGGGTGCGTAATCCTGCGACACGTGTATGACTGCGATGAGCTTGATTGGAGGAAAAATTATCCTCAAATGTGGCCGTGAACTTCATCTCGGACACCTTTTCATAAATGGTCTGGACTCTACTGAAGAGGTCGCGTTTGAAGTTTGTTGGTGTCGGCCACAAGAGATGTGTCCGACAGTGAACTTGGGTATACCCATACAAGTACTATGGGTGCTTTCTCTCTAGCAGACAAAATTGGAGGTTTAAAGGCGGGAGCGGCTTATGTCGGCAGAAATCATGCTGGTGTTCAATGTGCATGACTTATTGCTTTTGCAAACAACAGTCTTGGAACGGTTGTAAGTACTCAAGATTCGCGATCTCAAAAACAATTAATTAGTTTATACAGAATAATTTAAGAGAATTGTAGCAAGGATCTTGAAACAACAAAGTATAATAGATTAATTTTCTTTTTTTTTTTCTTCATATAATGGCGCAATGTAGGTTTATGCCGATTGTGGCCCTTTAAGCAGGTTCAACAACATTAACTGGGCACAAATCGAAGCCAACTTGAATCAAGCTAGCTATATAGCTCTTGTCTCTGACCCTATGACTGGAACATATGTGTATGCTACTGTAAGCGGCGACACCAGCAGTGGAAGCATGCTTACTGCAACCTTCACTGGTTAAACTAACATACTCCTACTACGTACGTTGGATCAATGATAATCACTTCATCTACTCATTGTGATCTACGTACTTGACTTGTGCCGATCAACAATATTTGTTGCTTGTATCATCTGCTGCATCGTTTATTTACTGTGTTGTCTTTATATAATTAAGTATGTTCTGATTTTATTATAAGGGGGAGGCACTTGTGAGTTGTGACTGAGAACATGGAAGCTGCAAGCTGCTATCTACCCTGCAGGTTTCTACCATGTTAGTTTAACTACGTCGAACATAATTAATGTTGAAATATGCCTTGAATTATTTGACGTTAGGATGTGACATATTAATAAACATCAACTTCTCTGCTAGTAAGGAGTAAGAAGATTTGATGATAGGACATTTGTACTTGGGGTAGTTTTTGTCAAAATAAAGTCAAGTAAAAAAAAAAAAAAATACACCCTATCAAGCTAAGGAAAACGAGAGGAACCAAAAGAACATGGATAGTATGAAAGTTTTCTCATTCTTTACTTTCATCTATTCTTCAAATCTACACATATCAAACATTTATAATAAATAAATATACAAATTGGGAGTATAATACTACTAAAGTCAAAAGAAAGAAAGATATAATTATATGCAATTACAATCTCTAAATTGATTTGATTAGTACTTTAAAGCTAAGACTTTAAATAACGATAATGTTACTAATAAGGATATACAGTGGGTACAAAACAGCACCAAAATATAATAACACATGAACAGTAGCGTGGATATGGGGAAATCCTTTACCGTTCATATTAGAATCTAGAAATCAGTATATCTAGTAGCACCATTAATACACCAAGATTAATGAATTTCTTATTAGTCTAATCACAAGTCAAACACATGGATAAATAAGATGTGCTGTTACTATATGTCTATACTCTATACTAGCTTTCTAAGCACGCGATGTCTGCGACCACAATTTTTTTCATTGTGATATTTCGTAATATCGAGTAGCTAATTTTACATGTACGTAATACATGCAGCGCCAACTCATGATAATAGTTTAAGTTGACAGATTTCAATAAATGCTATGTTTTGTTCAACTTATTAGAAGTTATGTTCAACAGAAATAATTTTAGATCAGTTCTTGATCTGACCTTATTATCATCTATGTAATTGACTTACACAAATTGAAATTATATAAACCCATTAAAATGACCATTTCTTTACATGACTATAATGTTGTGGAAGTATATTGCTGATTTTTTATTTTTGCAATTTTTTCTTTTAATGGAAGATTTTGATATTCTTAAATGAAGCTGTTATCTTTGCTTTTTTGTAAACTTTTTTAGTCTTTCCTTTTTTTAGCCTAAAATTTTAAGTTATTCTAATTGTAGTTTTTAAAAATGGCCAATATTGGGATTGATTGATTACTTATTATTAATTTAAAAAATTAAACAAAATTGATGTAATTAAAAAAAGTAAGGGTAATGTAGTCATTTAATATGGGGACACCATGCTCCCCCTCACTTATATAATAGAGATGAACCTTTTCCATAACTCCGGCGTGATTAGAGATATCTCAATTTGAATACTAGTATTAGAAACTACTAATACATTTTATAATTCAGGGAACCGATGATAATGACAAAGCATGGATAATTAGCAAAAGATAATTGAACACACACACACACATGCAAGTTAGCCATAACAAAAACCACACTTACATCCAAGTCATATCTCCCTTTTCCGCTTCTTTCACTACAAATCGATCAATTGATGAGAGCAATAGTGGCATCAATTTAGCGTGAAGGAAGTAGCTGTACAACTCAGAGTTGAAGTCTGAAGAGACGGGCCGTTTGTTATGGCGTGCAAAGAGACCTCTCATCTTGAAGGGCCTCCAATTTTGAAATTCATTGTTTACTTTATACGATCTTGATGCTCATGTATTAGGTACTTTTTTCATTTGTAGAAGTTAATATTATCTGATAATTTTATATGAATAATAAATACATATATTTCATAGTTATGCATGAATCATGATTATCTTAATCTAAGAGACTAATGTTATTTATGAGCATCGGACCTCCATCCTTTTTAAGACGGTCCTATTGAACAACAAGCGAGGGATAAGATGAACGAAGAGGCAAAGGAGTCGTTTGTCTCTGAAGATCGTGCTATTGTTGCCATAGATGAAGGCCTAGACAACTCATAGGAGAATATCGTAAACATTAACATGCTAATGGGTACCTTGATCAATTCGTCATTAGGTTCAATAAACATTTTATCCAGGAAGATATGGTTGGAATCTGTTGTCGGAGACTTTCCATATATTATGAGTACTATGGGTGCTTTCTCCCTAGCAGACCCAATTGGAGGTTTTAAGGCGGGAGTGGCTTATGTCGGAAGAAATCATGCTGGTGTTCAATGTGCATGGCTTATTGCTTTTGCAAACAATAGTCTTGGAACGGTTGTAAGTACTCAAGATTCTCGATCTCAAAAACAATGAATTAGTTTATACAGAATAATTTAAGAGAAGTGTAGCAAGTATTTTGAAACAACAAAGTATAATAGATTAATTTTTTTTTTTCATATAATGGCGCAATGCAGGTTTAAGCCGATTGTGGCCCTTTAAGCAGGTTCAGCAACATTAACTGGGCACAAATCGAAGCCAACTTGAATCAAGCTAGCTATATAGCTCTTGTCTCTGACCCTATGACTGGAACATCTGTGTATGCTACTGTAAGCAGCGACGCCAGCAGCGGAAGCGTGCTTACTACAACCTTCACTGGTTAAACTAACATACTCCTACTACGTACGTTGGATCAATGATAATCACTTCATCTACTCATAGTGATCTACGTACTTGACTTGTGCCGATCAACAATATTTGTTGTATCATCTGCTGCATCGTTTATTTACTGTGTTGTCTTTATTTAAGTATGCTCTAATTTTATTATGAGGGGGAGGCACTTGTGAGTTGTGACTGAGAACATGGAAGCTGCAAGCTGCTATCTACCCTGCATGTTTCTACCATGTTAGTTTAACTACGTCGAACATAATTAATGTTGAAATATGCCTTGAATTATTTGACGTTAGGATGTGACATATTAATAAACATCAACTTCCCTCAAGCTAATGGGCTGCCTTTTGCGTCGGCTGAATCCAACTGAAGCAAATAATATACCATCTCCATTTATTTTAATTGTTACACTTTCTTTTTTAGACCGTTTTTATTTAATTGTTACACTTTCACTTTATCTTTATATGATAACATGTAACATCAACTTTATACACTTTTCTACCTCATATGTCCCACGACCCATTTACCTTCCCACCTACCCCATTTATCTATCTAATATTTGAATGGTTATATTCCAAAAATTAGATATGCTACTTCTCTCATGTTTTGTCTAGAATTGTTTTCCCCCCAAAGTAAAGTGTAACAATTATTTGTAAACTGTGGGATATAAATGATAAAAATTGATCTCTGCAAGATCAACATCTTCTGTTCTCTCTAGTAAATATTATGTATATATTCTAGGCATAATCTTCTCCTTTATTCTAGTGATATTTATCTCCCTTACTTTTTTTTTTGAGGGGACATCTCCCTTACTTTATTCTTGCCAATTATGTTAATTTCCTCATGTACAGCTCTCCTATAAATTGCTGTAAATTATTAATGATAATAAAGTATCCTTTTTGCTCATTCTCTTATAATCATTATCCTTTTTGCCCTTTTGTTTCCACTTTTTCATTAATAATTTACATTAATGATAACCTGTTAGGTTGCTTTTTCACGTAGGCTATGGAAGGTAGCAAGATTAATGATTTCATGTAGTCTAGGAAAGGTAGCAGATTCGTTTGTTTCAACTTTATTTCAAGAGCCTTTATATGCTATAGGAGTTTCCTAATAGTCTTGTATTTTCATCCCTATAAATCTAGGCTTTATATGTTTCGTTGTTTTTCAGTTTTCACATAATCAAGCCAATCTCAATCACCCAAATCCTTGTACATCTTTTTCTCCTTCTAAATCTACAAAATGACAACCTATAATCTAGACGAAACTCCTGATGTTTTTATTGCTCCTCGTGAAAACAAGAAGATGTGCTATCAGCAAGTTCACTTCAAGGAATGGCCAAAATATTCAATCACCGGGGATATAAATTTGGACAAAGATAAATTGATTATACATGGAACTCAGATAAAAGAACATATGCGTCAAAAGTTGTATGATTCACTTCGTTTAGGGGCCAAAGGAACAGTATTTGTCAACTGTAATGGAGCATGCTATATTTGAATGTCAAGTGTAGGCTTTGATCGGCTACATCATAATGTAAGATTTGATTGGTCTCCTTTCGGAGTGACGGTACCGAACTCCGTCGATGATTTACTACGAAAAGAGCTACAACAGAAGGACAAGGATGTAGTGGATATGACTAGCCTACTTGCTACTACCAAGGGTGAGGCGTCGGCGAACAAGGAGGGTTGGGAAGCCTCAAAGCAAGAGGTAGAGAAACTTAGAGAACAGCTTTTGGCTTGTCGAATGGAGCAGCTCGACAAAGATGTGAAGATGCAGAAGGTACTTAGTCAACAACAATCTGTAAAGGAATTCGAGTTGGAAGCTGCAAAGTTCAAGGTTGAGTTGTTTAAAGAGATCAAGGAGCGTCATGATCAAGTTTCTGATACTAATAAGAAGAATTATAGAAACGTCGAAGTGGAACTACATATGGTACAACACCAACTTTTCAATTCAAGGATGGAAAATGAAGACATGAAAGAAAAACTTCAAAGTGTTCAGGATCAAGTTTGTTCAGTTGTATCTGAGTTACAATCGACTAAGATTGAGCTCGCATCGTCGAACAAGAACATGATGGAGCTTGTGTCTCAACTTCTCTCTCGACTCAAGTAAAATCAAGGAGTTTTTATGCATCTAGATGTTTATCTTTCAATAATATCCTAGTATATCTAAATTACCATATTCGTAGTATACTAGTATTCGTGTTATATAGCTTTTAGATCTTGAGATGGATTCTTTATTTGATAAGGAGTAGAACTCTTGTTGCTCATGGTAAATCTTAAACATGTACTATAGTTACATGTTTCAATCAATTGGTTAATAAAGGATATATAGAACATTTATTCCGCAAAATAATCCGAGTCCTCCTCATATACAAACTCCATAATACGAAAGCAACACGAATTAGGGCTATAATCAAGGCATTATAAAAACCCCAGCAATACCTCTTTTAAGTATTTCACAATTCACAAACCCAACAAACAGAATTATCCTCGTTTATTTGAAAAAGATTTTCCTCAATGGCGGCTGTTCCATCAGCTCCTCCTCGAGTTCTTACACCAGCAGAAAAAAAGAAGCAAGATTGCGTTGGCGAATGCCTAATTTGTATGTGTCTAGGCTTAATTGCTGCGGCAGTGTTAATGGCAATATATATACCCGTTGACATATCACCACACTCCCCATAATTCCAAGTCTCATCACTTAATACAACAATTCCCTTCACCCTTAAAAATAACCAAAATATTACTACTATTACTCCAACTCCATACACCCTTAGCGTTGGCTTCAACCTCTCTTTATGGATTGGCAATCCTAGCCAAGGCACCCTCTACCAAGACGCCGTCGTCTCCGTCTACTACCGCGACTTCCTTATTGGTTCCGCCAACGTCGAATCCTTTTGTCCCGGCTTCCTTGTCTGTGCTAAAGGTACTCCTGAGAGTTGGGTACCCGTGATTATGAACGTGGACTCCGTACCTATTGACCAGGACTTAACTGCGTTTTTGTTGAGCTCCGACATCAAGCGTCAAAAAGTTGATGTTACCATTACTGTCATAGGGGATTATAGGTGGAAACACAATTCACATTCACAACTCAAGGTCACTTGCAACGACATCACTGTAGGTGTTTCAACTGGTGTTATGTTGGGTGGCCCAATGCCATGCGATGTCGACTGGGATAGCGATCTTAGATTATAAGTAATCACTTCGTTCCCTTTTGATATTTCTAGTTTGACTTTTTTTTGTGTTTAAAAAAAAATCCCAACTATGAATATTAGAAAGGAATCGAGGTAGTATTTCTTAAGAGGAAGTATTATTCAACTTCAAATATATATCAGAAACTTTATAGCTTCATTGTTGATTAGATTGTTATAGGTTTATTATAGAATAATTGTTATTTGATTCTTTTGTTTCCCAATTTATGTTTAAACTCATAATCTTGTACTTTTTATTTTCCAATAAAATTTTGTTTCTCAATTTATGTTGAAATCATAATCAGAGCTTGTGTCTCAGCTTTTCTATCGTCTCAAGTAAAATCAAGATAATGTCGCTAAAGTACAGAAGGTACAAAATAAATCATCATCTGGTAATACAACCCTAAAATTTATCATGGGTGACAAGGACTTGTTGTGTTCAGAAGTTTATCTTCAATAATCAATATACTTTCTCCGTTCCATAATAAGTGAAATCTGGGAATTGGATGCAAGATTTAACAAACATCACTTTCAAAAGCCAAAAAGTCATAAAATACCCTTTACTTTATCAAAAGGAGGAGAGAGAAAAGCAAACCACACAAGTTTGTGATGGGTACTCTTGTCATTTTGTCACTTTCTTTTTTCCATTTAAGGTATGTTTCACTTATTTTGAAACGTTCTAAAATAGTAAGTGTTTCACTTATTATGGAACGGAGGAAGTACTCCCTCTGCTTTTTTTATTTGATACATTGTTGCTTTGGGAATGAAGCCGCTAACTTTGACCGATTATTTTCATTATTTTATAAGTAAAAATATAGTCATGTGTGGTCTTGTTAGATTCGTCTCGAAGTGTAGATTCATAATATCAAATTTTTACTTAAACGAAATAAGAGATATTAAGGGTTAAATAATGCCTTGAAAACCGGTAGCAAATTAAAAAAAAAAAAAGCAAGCAAAAAACTTATATGGACATGGTCCACACTAAATTAGCGTGGACCTAATGCTAATTTATGTGATTTATGAAAAAAAAAGTTACTATATAAAAAAATAGATATAAAGAGTAAATATAAATTGTAAAGTTTGACTATGTGAAAAATAAAAAAGGTTACTATGCACAAAGTGAAAATTTTATTATGATAAACTAATGTAAGAAAGAATGACTATATTAAAAAAAAAAACGATCACTATGGTAGATAATAACTGTGTAGTGTAACTTAAGATTTTAAAAGGTTACTATATGAAAAGAAGGGTCACTATGAATAAATATTTGGTTTTGGTCTACAATAATATTATTGTGGACCAGGTACACGCAAGACTAACTCAAAAGGGCGTAATATGCTCGCATAAGGAACTCGCATATGACACAAATTATGAGATCAGAGAGAGTGTAGAGAGAGAAACCCCCAAAAAGGATCCTGGTAAAGATCCTACACCCACCGCCCTCACGGCACAAAGTACTGAACCTCAAGCCTCGCCACTCCTGAAGCAACCCCCTCAAGCTCCGCCACAGGTACTGCCGGCAACACCGTCAGAAACCGTTAACCTCCCTCCCTCACCAAAAGCCATCATCCTAAATGGAAAGCCTCCCTCTTTTAAGCAAGCCCTTGCTTCAAAGGGTGCTATGTCAGATCTTTGTTTATCAGAGACATTTGAGGCGTTGCCATCAAAACTTCCTTTTGCCACAACCCCACCGGAAAATATGTCGGAGATGGATATTTTTGTCCCTGTCTCGGAAATAGAGTATGGTAAAATAGCCCAACCTTGGAAGTATGCAGTCATTTGTAAACTTATGAGGAAATCTCTTTCCAAAGAATTTCTCAGAAAGGAACTTACAAAACTATGGAATTGGAATGGTGTGTTAGATCTAACAGCAATTGGCAAGGGCTTTTATGTTCTTATCTGCCCAAGCGTCGAGAAGAAGGCACAAATCCTATATGAAGGACCTTGGCTGATTATGGGGAACCACCTTTGGCTGCAACCCTGGTCACCTGGGTTTAAGCCTTCGAAAGTCACAATCTCTCAGAGACAAACCTAGGCGCACCTTCCTGAACTTCCTATTGAGCTGCTCCAGAAGGACATCTTGTTGAAGGTAGGGAACTCGCTTGGGAAAGTATTGAAGATTGACACCCACTCAATTGAGGGGGATAAACGCCGTTACGCCTCCGTGTGTGTATGGGTGGATGTAGAAACCACCATGCCGGAAGGTGTATGGATTGGGGGGGACCCACCAGGATATTGTGTATGCCGATAGGCCGGGGTTTTGTACGACGTGTCAGAAATTTGGACACCACCCCAAGGGATGTTCAAAACCACACGCCAGCTTCCTAATGACCCATGATCAAAAGAAGGTCCATAGCCAAGTAGGGGAAGGTTGGCAGGTAGTTCAAAAAAAGACCCAAAAAGAAGCGGGAAAAGGGGAGGGCCTAAAGTCAAAACAAAAATGGGCCATGAAAAGTGTTAAGTTAGTTGCTTCTCCCAAAACTAAGGAAGGAAAGGAAACTAACTCTGGCAACGGGAAAGAGGAACGAAATTCTAAAAGCCTGATCCAAACCCAAAATACATTTGCTTTATTGCACGAAGGCCAAGAATACAGTAATGAAGCTTCCTTGCTCTAGAACGTCCCATCGTCTGCTGCCATGGCTACTCACGTCTTTCAAAGTGGTAATGTGGAAACTGAAATCCCTGCCAAGGCCACCCTAGAACATGCTAATAACCCTCACCAAACCACCACAAAAAAAGATATACCACCATCCCTACAAAAGTCAGACGCAAACCCGCAACACTCAAAATCTATCTCCATCTCTATCTTGAAACCAAGAGCGAATGGCTCATTACCCTCCCCAAGATGTGATCTTCCCATCATCACCACCCCCAATATCTCCACCCTCACCAAAGCTACGAGGGACCGATTTTGTTCAACAGACATGTTCAGCCTCTAACTCCGGAAATGAATCTGGGGTTCACGGATTTTGTGATTCATCTGGAGGATGAGGGATTCATAGAAGACCTTCCATTTGTCCAACTGAAGGAAATCATTCTCAACCCGAGTGCCAACCCGAAACTGACAAAAAAACTGCTCATGTATCATCACGATGCGTGCGATTTTCTACCCCCCCACATGCCACAATTTCAAACACTAGCCCACCTCCCATTGATCATGAAAACCTTTGTAAGATGGTTATTGGAGAAGAAGGACGGAGTGGAAGCCGACGAGAGGGCTCTCCTACGAAATTTGGGCCCTTGGTTGGACCCAACTCCCTTGATACCCCCAACCCAACTAGTAGTCCGAGTATCCTTTGCTTCACAAAGGATGACATTCTTAAGCAACACCAACGCCGTTGTAGCAGCCCGAGTAACAATACCGCTCAAACAACTCCAACTGTCGGTGAGTTGGGTTGAGGGAAAAGAGAGAAACGGCCCTCGAGAAGCCGAGATGGTGTTATGGCCTCAAAGAGGGTTCTGGATGTGCCCCTTCACGGGATTAGAGGTGGAAGCAACGGGACAGCAAAACGGGGAGCTCTTTCGGAGCATCCAGAGGCCCCCCCCCCCATTCCTAGAAGAATGTCGGTTACGTTTTGGATTGCCCGGGGAATTGCTCGGTCATCATTCAAACCGAATCTCCGTCATCTCATGGATACTCATGGTCCCGATATTGTGGTTCTCGTGGAGACTTGGGTCTCACGTGAACATACTGCCAAAATTGTTGCCGAGCTCTCGTTTGCGTCCAGGTACTTGGTGGAGCCATGGGGTTTGCTGGTGGTATTCTCCTGATGTGGAACCCCGAAAGGGT
This sequence comes from Beta lomatogona, assembly GCA_947646795.1. Lineage (NCBI taxonomy): Eukaryota > Viridiplantae > Streptophyta > Magnoliopsida > Caryophyllales > Amaranthaceae > Beta > Beta lomatogona. Next base: position 2,776,137 of record CANSNZ010000447.1, read on the forward strand.
CACCATCCACATTACGGGAGAAAGCTCACAGGGAGTGCATGTGCTTGTCGAGGTACGTAGCCCGCATTCTTTCTTTTTACTATTTTCGATATATGCTAATCCAAAGTTTGATCAAAGGAAACTGGTTTGGAATGAACTGTTAAATGTTGCTTGTACTATAAATATCCCTTGGATAGTGTTAGGTGATTTTAATGAAATTATATGCCAAAATGAAAAGTTTAGTGGTCGGCCGATAAATAGGAAAAGGGCAGAGATTTTTGCAGAATCCATGAATAACTGTAACCTTGTTGACCTAGGTTTTCAAGGCTCGAAATTCACATGGACTAATTAAAGAAAAGTGAGGCCTATTTTCGAAAGGCTGGATCGTGGGTGGGGGAACCCGGATTGGTTCACGACCTTTCCTAGCTCCTCTCTGTGGCACCTACCTAGAGTTACGTCGGACCATTCGCCTATTCTCCTAATCCTAGACCAAGCTCCGAAACCTCTAGGTTCTAAACCCTTTAGGTTTGAGCCAATGTGGCTCTTGGATAATACGTTCCATGACTTTATCTTCCGGGAATGGGGTTATATGGATAGAGATGTAAGTTTGAGGGAGAGACTTAGTTTTCTAAGCAAATCTATGGTTCTTTGGAACCATAATCATTTCGGAAACATCTACCAAAAGAAAAAGAGGACCTTAGTCCGCCTTAAGGGGACCCAAGAAGCTTTGGCTACTAACCCCTCATCTCGGTTCCTAGCTGCCCTCGAACTTGACCTCCAAAATGAAATAATATAATAACCATCCTAAACCAAGAAGAGGCCCTCTGGGCGGCTAAGAGTCGGGATGCGAAAATTAGGGAGGGAGATAGAAATACTAGGTACTTCCATCGGAGTGTCTTGATGAAGAGAAACTCGAGTAAGATCCTTTCTCTTAGAGATAGTGTAGGCAATGATATAGTGGATCCCCAGGACATCAAGGATCACATTTCCACCTTCTTCCAAAAGCTTTATTCCTCGAAAAATGTGTTGAGTCCTAGAACCTCTAGGGAATTTCCTACCGTCATCCATTTTGACAACCCCTTGTCGAGTCAGCAGATCAAATGTGCTCTCTTTGGGATGCACCCTAACAAGGCCCCGGGTCCTGATGGCCTCCATCCCATTTTCTTTCAGAAAATGTGGAATACGCTTGGGGAAGATATATGCTCTGAGCTTAAAGAGTGGTTTAGGAAAGGTCAAATCCCCCGAAGCCATGTGTGAGGCTGTGATTTGTTTAATAAATAAGCAACATCCCCCTGAAACTCTCCGTCACCTCCGCCCAATAAGCTTATGTAACACCTTGTATAAGGTTCTAACTAAGGTGCTTGTTAATCGACTAAAACCATTTATGCCTGACCTTATTTCCCAAACCCAAAACAGCTTCACTAAGGATAGAGGTCATGATGTCAATTTAGTAGTTGCCTCTGAAGTCCTTCACTCCATGTCAAAAAAGAAAGGCACCATCGGTTGATTTGCTCTTAAAATTGACCTAGAAAAAGCCTATGACCGCATCGAGTGGAGCTTCGTAAGAGAGTGTCTAGCTAAACATGGGATAGACAAATTACACTATTGGCATGATTATGGACTGTATTTCTAAGGCCTCCTCATCTATTCTTATTAATGGTAGAAAAGGAGATAGGTTCTCTCATTCCCGTGGCCTGCGTCAGGGGGATCCAATGTCTCCATACCTTTTTAATCTATGCCTTGAGACGTTAACTCACATGATAAATGAAGCATGTACTCAGGAGTTATGGACTCCATTTTGAGTGGGGCGAAAGAGAGTGCCAGTGTCTCACCTGCTTTTTGCAGAGGACCTCCTTTTGTTTGGGCGAGTTGATGAGTGCACGGCCTTTACGGTAAGGGAAGTGCTGAATAGGTTTTGTGAGGTGTCGGGTCAAAAAATTAATGAGGATAAGAGTCGTCTTATTTTCTCCCTAAACACTAAGGATGTTGACCGGGAGCTTTTTCAAGAAAGCTTAAAAATCACTCAGACAGTTGACTTAGGAACATACTTAGGGCTTCCCTTATCTCTTAAGAGACCCTCCCCCTCTCATCTAAAATTTGTGATCCAGAAGATTAGGAGTAAACTAGCCAATTGGAAAACCAAATTTCTCTCCAAAGCGGGTCGCCTGTGTCTAATTCAGTCAACGTTGGCCACGATACCTCACTACTACATGCAAGCCACTTTCCTACCTAAGTCAATTCTCTCAACTGTTGATAAAGTCTGTAACAACTTCCTTTGGGGGGAAACTGATGACCATAAACGCCTTCACCTAGTTGACAGACAATCAACGTTTTACCCAAAGATCAAGGAGGATTGGGAATTCGTAATCAAAATGCTTCAAATAGGGCGTCTATGGCAAAAATAGGGTGGAAGTTGTGCCACGGCCCTGAGACTCTTGCGAAAAAATGCATTTTTTCAAAACATGTTCACACAAATCACATCACTAAGTTCAAATATGGATCTCGAGTGTGGAAGGGTATAGGTCAAGGGTGGGATCTTTTGACCAGGGGAAATAAATGGGTCTTGGGAGATGGTACGTCGATAAATGTTTGGATGGATAATTGGCTTGGGATTGGACCCATAAGAAGCCTCATTGTCGGACCCCTGCTTCCTAGGGATACAGTTCTTACACTCAACCAGCTTATTAGGGATCACTCGTGGGATTTAGAACCGATCCATATGGACTTGCCCCCTTCGATCCTTGATAGAATTATGGCCACCACGATTCCTACGAAACCTTCTAGGCCAGACTTCCCAACATCTCCCCTAGTCTCTCCTAGAGGTTTCTCTACGTCGTTGGCGTACAAATATAGCTTGGAAGAGATTATGCCTCTTCCCCCCCCATTTATGGCCAACATCTCTAAGGTCCGGAAAACTCATACCCTCCCAAAAATCTTTCTTTGGCTTGCTTGGCGAGATCGTCTCCCTCACAAGAACCTGTTGTTCATTAGGAAAATCACCCCCTCCCTATGTGCCCTTGTTGTGGTCATGAAAGGGAGGATACTCTTCACCTCCTTCAAGAGTGTGTTACGCCGTCCCAAACTTGGCTTGCTCTTTCCCCGGACCCCCTTCTATTAGAGGGAAATCTATGGCTAGAAAAGAATCTAACGTGTGATACCCTAGTTCATGGCGTTCTTTGGAATGAGCTATTTCCTTGGCTATGTTTTGAAATTTGGAAAGCCCGTAATCTGGTGGTTTTTGAGGGCAAACCAAAAGCTCTCGCCTCCCACGTTACATACCTTGCTTGAAAGCAAGCTATGGAATTTGTCACTCTCACTTCGAAGCCCCATAGTCTTACCCCTCCCACCTCCCCTACTTGTTTGAGCAGGCCCATGAACCATAGGGCTTCCACTCACACGATCTATACTGACGCCTCCTTCTCTAGTATGGAACATCCAGTGGGTTTGGGGGGCATGATAAATGATCATCAAGGACTTTGGATTCTTCGTTTCTGCAAAATGACATATGCTATGTGCTCTTTGAGTGCTGAACTGCTTGGTATTAGGGAAGGACTCCAACTTGCATTGGAGTATAATTTCCTTCATTGCACCTTGTACACCGATTGTTTGCAGGTAGTTCAGATTATACAGGAGGCGGACCTTCAGTCTAACCCATGTGTTAACATCATTGATGAGTGTAGGGAGCTGTGCCGACGGTTCATCAGGATTGAGATTGCTCATATACCTCGGTGGAACAATCGGACGACAGATGCTTTAGCCAAGGAGGCTCGGAAGATAGAGGAATGCATGAATGTATCTAGGAGGTTCCCCACCCCCCCTAAGTTTTGCATGCACGCATACCTCTCGGTTTGTAATAACGCTTAATTTTATTCTATTGCCTTTTTCACCGAAAAAAAAGGAACTCGCATATTTCTGTCCATCAAATCAGCCGCATATTTCTCACATAAAAAATTTCCACAACATGCAATAATTTTACCCACGTTTTTGTCCTTATTATAATTTCCTTCCTGATCCATCCGCCTGACCTTGGATGACGTCACAAACTCCTCTCCTTTTCTACCTTCACTCAATATTTTATCCTTGAAACCAAAAAAACACTCCCCTTTTGAAAACTTTTTAAAATGATTTCCCTTTTGAAGTCTGTTAATTTGGGGCTCTCTGGTGGAGTGGAAGCTTGTGGTGAGGGGCTGAGTGAGGTTAGAGGTAGTGGGGAGAAAATTATGGATTTTGATGTTGGAGTAGCATTAGATGTGGGTAGTGATATTAAAGGGGAGGGGTCTCCTTATGTTCAATTTTTTAAAAAAAAAAATCAATCTCGTAATACAAGCCTAAATTTTATCATGGGGAACAAGGAGTTGATGCGTTTAGAAGTTTATCTTCAATAATCAATATAATATCCTAGCATATCTTAATTAGCATATTCGTAGTATTCGTGGTATCTAGCTTTTAGATCTTGAGATGGATTCTTTATTTGATGAGTAGAACTCTTGTTACTCATAGTAAATCTTGGACTTGTATTAGTTACATGTTTCAATCCGTTTGTTATCAATGTATCAAGAACAACTATCTAAAAGGAGATGGAGTTGGAAAATCAATGTTAGTCTTGCATGGATCTGATCCACGCTAATATTATTATGGACCAAAGTCATTTATATGACATAATGACCCTTTTTTTCCTTTCTTATAGTAATCTTTTAAAATCTTGAGTTACACTAATATGTTATCATATAACATAGTGACAATTTTTCTATACAATCACTCTTTCTTACATTAGTTTATCATAATGAAATTTTGACTTTGTCACATTGTAACATTTTTTCTCACATAATCACCCTGTACAATTTATATCTACTCCTCTTTTATATCCATTTTTTCTAATATAGTGACCCTCTTTTTCATAAATCACATGAATTAACATTAAGTCCACACTAATTTAGCGTGGACCAAGTCCATATAAGTTTTTTACTCTGACGAATTACGAATATAATAATTCCCTTAAAAAACGAATAAAATAATTGATGATTAATCATTGCTAATGTAATCGAAAGATTAGAAGTAACTAACAGTGCTTCATTTTTCATATTCGGTATAATATGCAATTTGTTATCTAATTTTATTAAACTAAGCCAAATATTACTTCCTCCGTTTTTTTAGTTGCAACGTTTCCCTCATTTAGAAGTTTCATATTAATTGTAATGTTTCCTTATTTGGTAATGGAGGTGCTTGGTTGAGAGAGTTTTGGAGTAAAAAGAGAGGCTTGAGATGAATCGAGAGGTTTGACTAGTCCAAACCTCTAATAGGAGTGTTTTGTTAAGAGGATTGAGAGAGAGATTTGAGCCCAAAAGCTAATTTTGAAAATACTATTAGTAGGAGCTTTTTGGAAAGGATGATTATGAATTTAGTTGTGTAATGACTAATATATCATAAAGTTGGTCAAATTTACTACCTTTTACCAAAAAGAAAACCCACCAACAAATCATTCCAATATCCTTATTTGTCATTTTACCTATTAAAGTATCAATCAGCTAACGATTATCTACCAAACACTTTCACATAAACAGCTAATACAAGTAGCTAGTTAAACCAGCTAATACAATCAGCTAATGCAAACAGCTAAACCGCTAACAACTAACTTCTAATCGCCAAATAGGGCCAATATTTTCTCTCTATCTCTCTATCTCTCTCCTAGCACATGCCCCCCGCTTTTTATCTATTTCTATTTCTATTTCTTTCCTCTTCACATGAATAATGGGTTTCTTAAAAACTGTGCCAATAAGATATGTTGTAGTAATTATAGAACAGAGGAAGTATCAGTGTATTACTTAACATTGTGTTATATAATTCACCTTTGTCAATACACCGCACCTGAGGGATAAGAAAATTGCGTAACACTGAGTGCCCTATTGCCCCGTATATTAGCCTCAATATCCTTCATAATTTTGACATTATAAATTTCTAATAGCACACATTTAGAGATGGGAGGGCAGCAACAGCGGGAATTGCTCTTACAAGTAGGCGTAGGTAGATCCGTAGATATGCCTAGATGGCTAGATGATAATGGGAATGATTTGAGATGCTTAAAGTTTTAAGGGATATTACTTCAAAAATGAGATAGAAACAAAAGCTAGACTACGGACACATGTATACTACAATGTCATGTAACGTAACTACGTTTTCCATCAATGAATGTTTTTTTTTACTTGCTATATAACATCATTAAGTAATATGTTATTTAGTGAGATTCAGACCATTTCACAGAGAGAGAAGTTTAGAGAGAGAAAGGAAATGTGTTTATTATTTTCAGAGAGAATAAAATCTTACAAAGAGAGAGAATACAGGAAGGTATTTATCTAGTAGGTTGTTAAGCATAATAACAACCTTTAACAACTCTAACTAATCTGATGTGGCAAGTTAATGAAGCTAATAATTACAATATAAATAAATACTAATCTCCAATATCCCCCCTCAAGTTGGGAGGTGGATGAGCAGACATTCCCAACTTGTGAAGCAGTACATTGAATTGTGGTGAGGGAAGAATCTTAGTAAAAACATCAGCTAGTTGTTGTTGGGTAGGTAGATAAGTAAGCTGAATTAATCCTTCAAGAACTTTCTCCCTAGTAAAGTGGCAATCAATCTCTATATGTTTAGTTCTCTCGTGAAAAATGGGATTCTTGACTATGTGTATAGCTGATTGATTGTCACAGTGTAGAACAACAGGCTTCAAGGTATTAATTCCCAGGTCTTCCAACAATCGAACAACCCAAGTCACTTCTGAAGTAGTTGCTGCCATGGCACGATACTCAGCTTCAGAAGATGATTTAGATATTGTACTTTGCTTCTTGGACTTCCATGTAATAGGTGAACCACCAAGTAGCAAGATGTAGCCTGTTATAGATCTTCTAGAATCTGGGCAGGAAGCCCAATCAGAGTCTGAAAATGCTTGCAAGCATAACTCTTCATTAGCCTTCAAAAGAATTCCTTGGCTAGCATTATGAGAGATGTATCTCAATGTATGATGTAAAGCAGTCAGATGGGAAGTTCTAGGAGTGTGCATGAACTGACTTAGGCTTTGAACAGCATAAGCCAAGTCAGGTTTGGTTGTGGTTAAAAAATTGAGCTTGCCCACAAGTGATCTGTATGTCTCTGGATCAGGGATTAAATCACCATCATCAGCTTGTAATTTGATGTGAAGGGGAAGAGGTGTAGTGGCTTTCTTTTCTAGATCAAAGGTGCGAAGAAAGTAACTCTTTGTGAATTTTCCTTGACTAAGAAGGATGCCATCAGAGTATAACCCACCCTATCCCAAGAAAGTAGTTAAGAGCACCTAGATCTTTAATACTAAACTCTTGATGCAAATGAGTTTTAAGATCTTCAATGTCAAGCAATGTTAGTCCCAAGGTGACAATAATGTCATCCACATATACTGCAAAGAATGCGAGATATCTTCTTTATGCTTCTTCATGAATAAGCTATGGTCATGTTGAGACTTGACAAAACCCAGTTGTGCAAGGAGTGAGCTAATTTTTCATGCCACTTGTCTAGAAGCCTTGTTTTAGGCCATATAGTGATTTTCCGAGTCCGCAAACCGCATTAGAAGGGTTAGGCATTCCCTCCGGAACTTTCATATAGACTTCTTCTTTCAAGTCTCCATGTAAAAAGGCATTATTCACAACAAGTTGGAATAATGGTCATTTCTTACAAGCCGCAACAAATAATAAGACTCCTCACGCTTCCCATTTTCACAACCGGACTAAAAGTTTCTTGATAGTCTACCCCATACTTTTGATTGAATCCTTTAGCCACAAGCCTAGCTTTGCATCTTTCTAACTCCCCATTAGCTTTGAGCTTGACTTTGTAGACCCACTTAGAGCCAATAGCATTTTTACCCTTAGGAAGGGGAACTAATTCACAAGTATTATTAGCTTGCGGTCTTGTAATTTCAGTAGACATGGCATCAAGCCACAGAGGATCATTAGCAAACTTCGTGAGTAAGAAAGTGGTTCTCGTAATGGCGTAAAGTAAGGCTTTATATTTGGAAGGGAAATGTGTGTAAGAAATTAGATTACACCAATGAGTCAAGTGAGGGAGGTAGTGATAGATTACACTTATAATTTTTGAGATAAGAGGGTGGCTTAGACTGTCTAGTTGATTTTCCGACATTAGGAACGTAAGATTGTTCGTAAAGATCAACCAATGAGGAGGGATTGATGTGTGGAGAAGAGTGTTGTGTAAGCGAGGAGAGGGAGAAAAGGGAGTGAGTGAACTATTAGTAGCGAAGGAGAAGAAGGTGTGAAAAGTGAGTCATTTGAGGGAAAAATGTGTGAAGGTGAAGAAAAATCAACATCATCTAGAAATGTAGTGAGAAGAAGCTGGTAAGTAGAGGGCATTAGTATATGTGGAAGAAGGAAAAGAGCGTTTGGGAAATAAATGAAAGGGAAAATATTTCTCATGAAAGTAAACATCCCTGGTAATGCACCACTTTGTTACCGGCAATATCCAAGTGTTTTGTAACCCTTCCGGCTTTCGGAATAGCCAAGAAATACACATGGGTTGGCTCTTTCTTGTAGCTTGGATCTTCTTATTTTAGAAGTAGACACATAGCACAAAATGACCAAATGTCTTCGGATGTGAAATGTTAGCCGATTTACCATAAAGTCTCGGAGAATGGAGTATGATAGTTGATTGCCTTCAAATGCATTCTCGTTAATAAGGTAGGTAGCACACAAAACAGAATAACCCCAAAAACGATCGGTACCCTTGATTGAATGTAAAGAGCTCTAGTTGTCTCCAAGAGGTGTTTGTGCTTACGTTCTACCACTCCATTCTCGGCGAGGAGTGTTGCTGCAACCGGTTTGAATAAGGATGCCTAGTTGATTGTATAATAATTTCATTTCTCCTTCACAAAGTTCACCTGCATTGTCTCGATCTAACACACTTCACAGGTTACATTGAATTGTGTTTCGCACCATTTGTAAAAATTCTTCATAATGGAAATAGAATCGGATTTAGTTTTCAAGAAGTGAACCCAAGTATATCTACCGAAATCATCCACTATAGTGAGAAATTGAGTACAACCGGTAGGAGTAGACACGGAATGTGGACCCCATACATCAATGTGGATCAGTTCAAAAGGGTGAGTGGTTTTTATTGAGCTTCTAGGAAATGATACTCTAGTTTGCTTGGTCTTAGGACAGATTTGACAGATAGTGTTATGTAAGGACTTAACATCACAAGAGATATTAAGCAATTGTAGTTTACTAAAAGGGAGGTGTCCTAGTCTAAGATGCCACAACTTAGCATCCTCTACAAAGAAGAAGACGAGACCTTGTTAAGAAGGAGAAGCATCTGGAAGAGAAACTTGCTTATCTGGGACATTATACAAGCCAGCTTTGAGCTTACCAAGAGGAATCAACTTCCCTTTCGAGAAGAAACAAAACATTCATCAGATGTGAAATGCAATGCACATTGCATATCCATACACAATTTGTGCACAGAGATAAGATTGAACTTGAAAGTAGGTACATGAAGTACATGATGGAGTATAATGTCTTCATTTAGTTTAACAGTACCAATATGCTGCACATGAACTTTACTACCATTAGGTATGGTAATAAAATTGTCAGAATCATGTAATGTTTGATATTCAGAGAAATAAGCCAAGTCAGAGCAAATGTGGTCTGTAGCACCACTATCAAGAAGCCATTTAGAAGCGGAATAAGAAAGAAAACATAAGCTGTTACCTGCCATCATAGCATGGGTAACAGTGTTGCTGGAGTGAGAGTTTTGTTGTGAGGTCTTCAGCATGTTCATGAGCTGATTATATTGTTCCATGGACAAGGAAGGACCAGGTTCAGAATCTACATCCATGTTAACAGCTTAGAAGAAGACACAGCAGCCACCTTTTTATCTTTGAAGCCTTTAAAGTTGCCAGGATAGCCATGAACTTTAAAGCATCTGTCAATGCTGTGTCCTGGAATCTCACAATGTGTACAGTAGTATTTGGATCCTGGTTTGTCATTCTTAGAACCTCCTCCTGAGTTCTTGGAAAAAATTGTTGATTTCTTGAAGCTGTTGTTGTTGTTGTTATATTTCATAGAGTTACCAGAGAACTTGTTGTCATTGTATCTCCTTTTATCGCCCATTAGAACCATGGATTCGTAATGTGAGGCTACGGATAGTTCCTTATGTTTTTCCTCCCGAGAAAACATCCTATAAGCTTCGTGACTCTAGGAAGTGTCTCGCATCATTAGCATGTTCCCTCTAATAGTAGCATACTTATCGAGAGTTTCATCATGAATTGCAACACCATTTTCTCCTGGTGTCTTTCATACAATTTCTTAGTCAAATTACAGGAGCATTTGTTGCATGTGCAATAAGGTAGAGGATGAGCTTCATCAATAGCATCCCATACCGACTTGATGTTAGTGAAAAATTCAGAGACAGATTGATCACTCTCTTGATGTATTTCGGATAATTTTTGTTCCAAAGCATAAATCGTGCTAAAGAAGTATAACCAAAGCGTTCCTCAAGATCTAAACTTGATTTCTCTAGCCGGTCTTCTAAACATGACACTTCCAAGCTATATTCTCATCAAGATTATACAAGAACCAAGAGCAAACTAGGTCATTACATCTAGACCAAGCTTTGTATTCATCGGAAAGTTCATCAACAGGAGGTTTAAAAACTCCATTGACAAATCCAGCCCTATTCTTAGCCGATAAAGTCAAAAGTATTGCTCTCTTCCAAACCAGGTAACCTTCACCATTGAACTTAAAGGAAACGAGTTGGCTCGAGTTTGCATCGGATGGATGGATATAGTATATACTACTAGGATTCGATTTAAAGGTAATGAAGGTATTGTGTTATTGCTATTGTTGTTGTTTTCTCGTTTCAATAGGCATGATTCAAGATATTTTTGCGTAACAATCGAGGAAGAGGTTTCAAGAGAAGGTAGAATTAAATCAAATCTAGATGAAATGATTCAAGGATTCAAGAATTCGGAATCAATGTATGATTTGAGGAAAAACTTTCGGGCATCAAAGTATATTGAAACAATCAATCAATTCTAACGAAGATAAGATGAACGAAATGAGAAATGAATCGAAGAAGATTCGGATCGGATAAAAGATAAGTAAAACTTTAGAGAATTCGAATCATTCTCAACAAGAATCGGTAAGTTTTCGACTTAATAATCATCAACTATGACAATTATCAAAGATTTTAGGTCAATTTCAAGTAGAAAATCTAGGTTTTCAACGAAAATTAAGAACAAATTTTGGTTCAATCACACCCGAATTCAAGAATTCCAGATGCGAAGAACAAGGCGAAGAATCGCGAAAATGCGAAGAACAAGGCGAAGAACAAAGAATTCCAGCTGCGAAGAACGTAAACTTCCGGATGATTTCGAAACATGCGGAATTTTGAGAAATTTTCAGCACGAAAATGTCCTAGAATACGTGAATTTGCTCTGATACCATGTTATTTAGTGAGATTCAGACCATTTCACAGAGAGAGAAGTTTAGAGAGAGAAAGGAAATGTGTTTATTATTTTCAGAGAGAATAAAATCTTACAAAGAGAGAGAATACAGGAAGGTACTTATCTAGTAGGTTGTTAAGCATAATAACAACCTTTAACAACTCTAACTAATCTGATGTGGCAAGTTAATGAAGCTAATAATTACAATATAGATAAATACTAATCTCCAATAAATAGTGGGACACATAACTACATAAGAGTACTAAATCCCCATTATTTTCATCCTTCCCCACCCTCCTAACTCCCAAATATTTGTCAACTTTACATAGCCCTTCACCACGCAGTCATATCCCATCATGTAATTTATCAACAAACCCATTCGAATACCTTCTAAACTCCACTTCAGACATCTCTTACAGAAAATGGTAGCAGACTAGTAGCAAATAAGCTCCATCTAGAATTCGATAAGGTAAATTATAACACTGTTTATGCGATAGTGTTAGGAAAAAGGCTCCATTGCGTTAATCAAACATGGTAGATTAAAAAGAAAGGTATGTTCTTTACTTGCAGAGAAAGAAAAAGAAAAAAATAGATATACAAGAGTATGCATGAGTGATTACCATTTACCAATTGGGGCTATAAATGATGGCTTTGCCTCTTATTCTATGTATACTCCTTGGCAATTTTCAAGCCAAGTTAAAAAATAACCGTCTTCCTCGATAAAATTAAATATGTATAAAAGGTAAAAAAAAAAAAAAAAAAAAAAAAATCAATGTGCATTGACAAACCTTGGCCAATATTGTCATATTCAAGGACATCCACCAAGAAATATTAGCTCTCCAAGACATTCCTGTGTCGAGGAGTGACATCCGGCATATTCTACTGCCCGAATGGGTAATGGAAGAAAATTTCCCTTGGAAGCATCTGCTGTTGCATGATGAGCATGCTGTTTATGTTGCAGCACAGGACCAGCCTAGGGAGCTTCCCCTGCAGCATCAAATAGCACAAAGAACTATGGTGTTGGCGGCTTGGCACTGTTCTAAGTCTTACGGCAATGAAAAGCTTGCTGAAGATGCCACCCTTTTAACTCTGCTGATAATTGAAAAAAAAAGGTGAAAATAAACCCATAGAACAAAAATAAACAACACTGTCAAACAAATGGAAGACCGCAAGAATAAAGCCGGAGCAAGAAAATCAACGGTGTGTTTTCTTCACCTAATATTTCCTAAACTAATCTGATTTTCATCTAAACTGAACTTATCTAACTTATCTTAACTTAATAGAACTACTTATTGAAGTTTATTTTGTAAGGTGTTGGAACTAGTTGAAACTTTTATGAACTTATCTGAACTTGAACTAGATTTCGTTCAAGGTGAAGAGAAGGCACCTTAAGGAACTGGTGTTTGTGGACAACAAAACCTTCTAGGACCGAAACCCATAACTCCAGTTCCCTAAACTATGAATTCAGAAGTTCACAAATCACACCATTATGAAAAAAACTGAGTGCCAATAGTGTCAATTCTACCTCCATCTCCCACAAAACCCTTCGAATAAATCAGAAAACCCTTATCTCAATTCTTCACCTAAACCTGGAAAAACTTTAAACTGGAGCTCTCATTTCAAAAGTTAGAAGATTTTCATCAGTCCCCCGGCAGAATGCTTAATAGAAACCCCGGCAGAACTAGCGTGCACCGGTGCACAATAGATTTATTGCAAGACCATTTCACGTTTAGCCTAAAAGGGTCACTTTAGTCAAAAGGGGTCAGTTTTAGACAAAGGTAGCTTCTTACCTTAAAAGGTCACTTCAATATAAGTGACCCATTTAGGGGGAAAAGTTACTCCCGTCATACGATAATTTATTGTGCACTCGTCTCATTTTAGAATTTGTAAAGAAACCCCGAGTACTACATCTCAGCAAATTTCAAAGTTTAACAAGCATACATCATACATGTAAAAATCAAGTCCCTAAATCAACAATTTTCAAAGGACAAGCGGAAGTATAGAACTCAGTTGACAAACATTATTATTAGAACCAGTTCAAATGTGACTTAATTTATAGCTTGTGGATACTGATTGAACCAAGTTCTTTTGATGACATTGGAACAGCAAGAAGCTACAGCAGCGCACAAAGTAAATTAAAAAACTAGAGTATTGCACCATTAACATCACAGCAAGTAAAGAACCAGAAAATACACAAAAGAGACAGAGCAAAGGCTCAAAATCAAAATCTCATATCGTACCACATATTCCTGTAGAAATACAAACAAAACGAACAAAATTGCTACACTACGTATCCAATAAATTGCTGATAAAGATTCTTGATAATCCAGGCTATTGCTTACGAAATGAATTAAGATAGAAGGGAAGAGGACAAATGATGAAAGAAGAAATCGGGCTTTGATTATACAGATTTATCTAGAGCAAAAGGTAGAGGTAGAGGTAGAGAGAGAAAGAATAACTTTTGGGACTTGGCCACTCAAAAAAACACAACATGCCTAATATGAAAATTTTCTAGCTACAGATCTACATCAACAGTTTCAACGACAAGCCCATAAATCACGAGAATTTGGCTTGAAGTTATAGGCCTATCTAAACCAAGTTCAAGAAACTTTCAGTGGATTGTTTCACCTACGAAGGAATACAGTGATATTAGACACATTTAGGCTTTGCTTTTCAATAACTTATTAAAACAAGTTTCAGCAAAAAATAGTTATGTTCAGCAAAACTAAGTAAAGTTCAGCAAAAATAAGTTCAAGTTCAGCAAAAACGAAATAAGCTCAATTCAACAAAATTATGTAACCCCTTACTGTAATTCTCTCACAATCTCTATATTCCAACCTTTGCAATGTCATACCATCAGGCAATGAGATAGTAGGATTCTAGATTTTTCTCAGGAGAAATAATCTTATAATTTGAGAAGCAAAATGGACCAGAATTCTACCTCTATACTTCTTGGGGAGGGGGATCTTGCAAGGAAGGGTGGGTAGAGCAATGTAATGAAAGAAGGCAATCAATATGCTCAAGTCTAATAAATGAGTTCCAAAGTTACAGCTGCAAAATTCATTGATGCTTCACAGAGAGAATGACAGTAATTATCTACTCTTCAAATCTAGGAAGTTCACGAACCTGTCAAAGAAGGGATGCAAGAGCTTGCACCAACTCATCGCTGGTGGAACATCTGTTAAACGTTGTGCATTGGCTTCATAAAGATGCTGAAGCCCATCTTAACCGGTCCTAACAAATAAAAGGAGAAAAAAGATGAGAGATGTAAAGTGACAATCTGTCTAGTCTCAGACACAGAAGAAAAGATTGAAAGTTGTTACCACAACAATGTCACAGTATATGTGTTTCCCCAGCTTGTGCAATATATAGATCCATTTTCCATAAATGATTTGCCAAATTTTAGCCACTAGTAACACTTCCACCTTGCTCCTCAAAACCCTCACAATCTATAACATACTCAACAACATATCCAGCATCTTTCATATTCTCAGTCAGTCCTTCCAGTAAGGGGAATATATCATGAGATAGTTCCATGGATGGATCCCCCACCAGAAATGGTTCAAAACCACTTCCTATATCAACCCAGGCGCAACCTGGGGGCTTAAGCAACCCCAAGTCCCTCATAAATGTCCGAACTCTAGCCAGCTTGTCCCAACAACCAGCAGCAGCATACATATTAGCAATCAACACATAATACCCTGAATTCCTGGGTCTCAAAGCCATTAATTTCTCAGCTGCCCACTCTCCTAAATCTATGTTCCGATGGATTTGACATGCTCCAACTAGAGTAGCCCACATATCAGCACTTGGTTCACAAGGCATCCTTCTTATGATCTCTTTTGCTTTCTTAAACAACCCAGACCTGCCAAAAAGGTCCACCATGCATGCATAGTGCTCCATGCAAGGGTTTAGGCCATACACACTCCACATTTTTTCAAAGAGCAAGTGACCCTGTTTCAGAAGACCTGAGTGGCTACATGCTGATAAAACTGCAACAAAAGTTATATGATCAGGTTTGATTCCAGAACTATTCATCTCCTCAAATAGTCTCAACGCAACTTCTCCTTCTCCTAGAATTCCATAGCCAGATATTAGAGAAGTATATGTGACGACATCCTTCCTAGTCAACAAATCAAACACTGTTTTGGCCTCTGAAAGTTTTGCTGCTCTTGCATACATCTCCACCAGTGCATTCCATAATAGCAAATACTCACTGAAACCTTGATGCTTGATAATATAGCCATGAATTTCTTTGCCATGTTGCAGATTAGCTACTCGGGCACATAGGGGAAGAATGCTTGCTATAGTAACATAATTCGGTTTAAAGCCACAAAGCAACATCTCCCTAAAGAGAAAGGAAGTTTCCTCATACATTCCATAATGTGCATAACCTGAAATTATTGAATTCCAAGAAACTATATTCTTTTCTTCCATTTTTCGAAACACAATATGTGCATGTATGTGGTCTTCACACCAGGCATACAAGGTAATCAAAGCATTCTGAACATTCTCAAATTTAACACAACCCCCACGGATAGTAGAAGCATGGATCTCTTTCCCTGCTTTTATAGCTCTAATGTGAGAGCAAGCACTCAAACCACTTGCCATTGAAACAGCATCCAAATTAACAGCACAGACTCTCATTTGAGAAAGCAGATCAAGTGCTCTCATGTAGTTTCCAGTTCGCAAACACCCACCAATGATTGTGTTCCATGTTATAATACTCAATTCAACACCCTCAAGCCGCATTTGCTCAAACATCACAAATGCTTCTTCCCACATACCCTTAGAAGCAAATCCAGAAATCATAGAATTCCATGAATATACATCCTTTCTAGGCAGCTTGTTAAACAATAAACGAGCAATCTCAATTTCTCCACATTTTCCATACATGGAGATCAATGCATTTTGAACACACAGAGACCCTCCATATTCACTGACCAAAATGTAACCATGAACTTCTCTACCAAAACGAAGATCTAACTGTTCACCACATGCCTTAAGCACGGATGGGTACGTATATGCATCTGGTCTGATCCCAAAATCCAGCATCTGTCTGTAAGCACACAAAGCCTCCTTTGAGAGCCCATTTCTTACATAGGCAGCTATAAGGGTATTCCAAACCAAAGGATGCAGAACACTAGATTTCTCAACTATCAAATGTGCCTCAGGCAACAGACCAAAACTCGAGTATAAAGTAACAAGCTTTGGCAACAAGAATCTATGTTGATCTAAACCTAAACAAATGATCTGACTATGGACCTGCCTACCATGTTGAACCAACTTGAACTTAGAACAAGCTACTAACAGCAAAGCTATTGGCTCAAGGATTTGATCATACGAAGCAGAAGTAGCGACATAAATCTGAATCGACGAGAACGTTCTAAACGCTTTCCTGAGATCACCCTGACTAACAAACTCTTTCAAAGAAGTAACCAAAGTATGAAACATCAATTTGCCCCTATTTTATAATGCTCTTACTAATTTCACCCAACTGATTTTGTTGCACTCTAATATTGGTGAAGTCTTGTTCCCAATTTCTAGAAATACATGTCTCAATCCGAAATACGAACCGCCCGTTCGGAACAACGATGAATGAGAATACAACATACACAAGCGATAAGATTATTGCATAATACACCAAAATATGCTGAAATGCAACAATTTGACATCAAAATTGTTAACTAAAACATTGTCAATTTCAATAACTGCTTCAACATAATAGTACCCCCAAAGCTACTAGTGCAAAACAATGGCTTATCAATGGCGGATTTAGTTGGTACAACTAAATTTCAAAATGTGAAACTTTTTTGCGCTTAACAATGTTGAAAAATTTAGAAAACTAAATGTGTATTGTAGATTATCCCTCAAATTATTGGAAGATTCAAGTTTTCAATCTTGAAAATGGTATTAAAATTACATCTGACTAACCTTAAAAATTTTGGAAGATCCGATCTTCTGGTCTCGTCCAAAAAGATTAATTTCCTCGCAAATTGTTTCTCTAACTTTTCTTATCTGTTCCTCAAATTAGGGAAACGTAATTTGATGATGGAAATTGGAAGTTCTATGTGCTGATTTTATCAACTTTTTAGACAGAAAAAATCAGTAAATTAGGGTTCTGACTTTTGAGACCGATAATTCTTTTTATCTACTTTCTTTTTAGATTGCGTTCTATTCATCTGAAAAATACTGAACTTATCTAAATTGAATTTATTAGACTTGGTTTACTCTAATTGGAACTTATTTTGGAGTGTTATGTTAGAGCTAATCAAACATGATCATACCTGATATGATCTTATCGGACCCGAAACTTATTTTTCAAGGTGAAGAAAACACACCACAATATTTCGATTTTTGATGTGCATACACGTTTACTAATATATGAGTATAAGAACTATAACTAGTATTTTGGTCCGTGCAGAGTGCGCCTCAGGTCAATTACAATAAACAAATACCAAGGACCCTTAGGTCCAATGGTATAGCTTTCTATCTCCCACATGAGAGATCAATGTTCTAATCTTAGGGGAAGCAAAATTTCAATATTGTTGGGGGCAGGGGGGTTTGGGGCTTGTTAGGCCTCTGGTGTGTGGCTCTGTATTGAGATTTTAAGTCCTTTGAGGGATGATTGTATCTTAGTGGCACATAACTTTTATTCAATGAAATCACAACCTTCCCTATTCGTTAATTAAGAAAATAAAAATAGTACATGCTTACTTTCCAATTCTATTTCAATTTTTTTTCCAAACCAATAAACATAAAAAAAAAAAGTAGAAATAGAAAAGAAAACGCCAATTTCCAATTCCAATGCCAATTCCTACAAGCTTGGGCAATAATTGTTCCTCAGCCCAAGTTGTTGCTAAGATCAATACGTGTCCTTCTGAATACAAACTCCATAATACGACATCAACACGAATTAGGACTATATAATGAAGACATTATAAGAACCCATCAATACCTCTTACTCTATTAGAAGTCTTCACAAAACCAACTATCTATATAAATATCTAAAACAACATCCTTCATGCCACGTGGCGTTAAGCTAGACAATTGATGCTATGGTGGCATGCTCTATTGTTTAGGGGCTCAATGAGATGGTCCACGTGGCAAGCAAATCAATCATTCAGCAGATTCGGCCACTTGGGCGTGTAATTGCCCACAATCAAGGATTTAATTGATGTAGGAATGGCTGTTATTTAGGAAATTTAACTAAACCATCATCAATCTACCCTTTCCTTGAAGCATTTCGGCCAATTATGATTTTCAATTACCCCTAATCACGCTTTCTAATTGATAAGTAGTTGCTATAGTTTAGGAAACACATATATTCCATCCTCAATACACCATTTGAATTCTTTTTATCTACTCCTTTCTTTTTTGTCATTTCTTCGTTCAAATTTGCCAATTTAGGTTGCGTTCTATTCCACTGAAAAATACTGAACTTATTTGAACTGAATTTATTAGACTTGATTTACTCTTATTGGAACTTATTTTGGAGTGTTATGTTAGAGCTAATCAAACCTGATTCGAACTTATCGGACCTGAAACTTATTTTTTAAGGTGAAGAAAACACACCATAATATTTCGATTTGGTGTGCATACACGTTTACGAATCTATGAGTATAAGAGCTATAGTATTTTGGTCCGTGCAGAGTGCCTCAGGTCAATTACAATAAATAAATATGTTATTATTCATAAATTTCATAGTTCATGTGCGTTTCATTTTGTATTATTTCTCCACTGAAAATTAAAAAAGTGAAGTCATGACGTAATAATAAGTAAAAACAAAAACCTTAAAACTTTGAGTTTGAAAATAACAACTTAAAAGGTATTGGGGTAAGAGAATATGTTATGAATAGTCTTTTGCTAGTATTGTAATAAAAGTATTAGAGATCTAAATACTTGTTCAGGTCTTTTTATTTAAATATAATTATAAGACTTAATCATATTTTATTTGAAACATTAGACTATAAAGTAATAGTGTATTGATGGCTATACTCTCAGTTTTCATTTTAAATATAAAGTAATAGTGTATTGATGGCTAAACTCACACTTTTCATTTCAAATGTCACGTGTTTGATACCTTGTAGTTACACAATGTTTTCATGGACATAACATTTGCATTAGAAGCTTGAGGAGAGTGTCACATAACACATAGGCTTCCTTAGGAAATGAACGTATTTTAATATATTAGTATAGATGAGCAAACAATCCAAGAAAAAGCAAAACATATGCTAATTTTAACTATCAAAATTACAAAAAAAACCTTAAATGTATCAAACTCATACTGCTCATGTTTCACTTAGGTTCCATGCATATAGTAGTATTTTAACTTTGAACTCAAGCTAGAATCGAGCAATGAGTTATCTTATGAAATAGGATTTTCTTTGAAAATCTTATCAAGTCATTAATTTAGTTGAACTAATATTTTTGACAATGCATCACATAGAGAAAAAGTTATGTCTGATTTTTATTATTTGTTCATTTTTTTACAAAATTTGGTTGTATCTTAAAACAATTTAATATCCTATGAAAGATTATGACTTCGAACACGTTATATTTGGTCATGAAAAAAGTTTACACACAAATTTAAATGGATAGTTCACGAACATTATCGAGTCAAACATGAAGTTGTTCAAGTCTGACTCATTTAAGATTGGGATTTATGGTTACAATATTTTTTATCGAGCATGGCAATACTAAAGAGATTCAATGGTGGTAAAGAATTTCTCATGTCAATATCCATGGAAATTTGTTTTTCTTTTTTACATTGTATGATACAATAACGATACCAACTAAAGCGGTGTATGTATTTTCCGGATCACCTTAACAATACCAGAAGCCTACATTGATATCAGGTCCATCATCTCTAATAATCATAAATATTAGAGACCTCAATATCAATATGGTATCGGTTATGAGCTACATTAGCGGCCTATTCACTATTAACGGCCCAATACCATACCGACCTAATACGAGTACGATCATTCCTCTATTTGGAATAACTCGCGATATGGCCCATAGCCCCTGGGTGACTCATTTACTCTATTTAACCTAATAAGTCACAATTATAAATACTCAACTAAGGGTCAAGGTAATGGGATCTTTTTCCACTCTCTCCAAATTACCCTACTTTCTCTTTGATATTTATCCATCTTTAGGTACTGATTTGAGCGTCGGAGGCTCCGCTACAGGGACCCCACCCCGTGCTTGGAGTTTATCTTGTAGGCACATCTTATCGGCGAGGTTCAAAAATTGTTATACATGACAGCCTCCATGTACCTTTTGTTCGATACCGAAACAACCGTCATGTATACTACTCCTTTCTTTTTGTCCTTTGTATCTTTCTATTTATAATACCCCTTTCATCTCTTAGTTCTGCCTATTTCGTGCAGCAGCAAACACCAGAGAGGAGAAGTAGAAGGGGCCACTATAAGCTAGGAAGATAATTCTACATTTTGGACAAGGGACAAAAAACTAATGTATAATTTGTGCATCAAGATTCGTCTTTCACACTTGCTAAATAACAACTATGGCTAATAACATGTTTTAATATGCATTAGTAAATATCTAACACAGTTAATAATATAAAAAAAAAACACATAAACTAATAATCGTACAACATTTTGCAAAATAATGACAATTGTTTTTGTATACTTCCTCTCTTTTTTCTTAATCTACACAATTTGTACTTTGACTCTACTCACATCCTTCAACATTTGTGGTTTATACATAAGGAAGAAAAATAGTTATGTTGAACTTGTAGGATTCATCTCAACATATAATTTTTTTATATAAATGTCAACTTTCTATAACTTTTACATGTATGGAATTAAAGATATTTATATTTGTATATATTATTAAAATGCGTAAGCACTAGTACATAGTCAATGATTTGCGTCGGTCCTGGGACCACCATTTGCGTCGGACTACGATCCGACGCCACAGGTCTCGACACAGATAGGGGAGACAAGATCTGCGTCGGATAAGGAAACGACGCAGATTTTAAACTACTTGCGTTGGACTATAAGCTATGTGCGACGTACATGACACCTTGAGCCCACCAGCAGCAGCATCACACACATAGCACTATCTGCGTCGAACTATAATGAGTCGCAATTATTTTATTTAAAAAAATATATGAAGTTAGAAATTTGTACATAATTTATTAGTTTATCAATGTAAATAACACTATGTTTGATTCTGTACAGAATTTATTAGTGTTACTATCAAAAATGTATTACAAACCACTCTAATCGATTTCGAATGAGAGAAAAAAATATGTAAAAATAGATATAAATAAATTACATCGCCTGAGGTCTTTTGTTCACGTCGCCTTCTGTTCGATCAACCTCAACATTGAAGGTGGATGTTTCCTCTTTGTGAAGATGTTGCGAATCTCTTTCTTCGAGATTGAGTTGTGAATTTTAATTGAGTTGCGAATCTCTTTCGTCTTCCTCTGCTTTCCACTCGAAATTGAGTTGAGAATAGCGCCGGTGAAACCGCGAACACCAGCAGCAAGGTTGTGACAAAATCACCCGGCAAGGTGCCACGCGAGAGACAGAGAGAAAAGAGTCACTGTGGAGAGAGGAAAGAGAAATGGTGAGAGGGATGAGAGTTGAGAGTGGTGAGAGAGTTGAGTTGAGATTGGTGAAAGGGCTGAAGAGAGATGAGAGAGCGAGATCTAGGTTAAGGCTCTGTTCTTTTGAACTTAATTTGGCTGAACTGAACTGAACTTATTTTATTTTTGCTGAACTGAACTAATTTTTGCTGAACTGAGCTTATTTTTACTTATTTTTGCTGAACTGAACTTATTTTTACTTATTTTTGCTGAACTGAACTTATTTTTGCTGAACTAAACTTATTTTTACTAAATAATAAATAATAAATAATAATAATAATAAATAATAATAATAATAATAATAATAAATAATAAATAAATAATAATAATAATAAATAATAAATAATAAATAATAAATAATAAATAAATAATAATAATAATAATAATAATAAATAATAAATAATAAATAATAATTAATAAATAATAAATAAAAAATAAATAATAATAATAAATAATAATAATAATAAATAATAATAATAATAAATAATAAATAATAATAATAATAAATAATAAATAATAATAATAGTAAATAATAATAATAATAAATAAATATAAATAATAATAATAAATAATAATAATAATAATATTAATAATAAATAATAATAAATAATAAAAATAAACTATAATAAATAATAAATGATAAATAATAAATAATAAATGATGATAATAATAATTATAATAAATAATAAATAATAATAAATAATAATAATAATAATAAATAATAATAATAAATAATAATAATGACAAATAATAAGTAATAATAAATAATAAATAATAAATAATAAATAATAAATAATAAATAATAAATAATAAATAATAAATAATAAATAATAAATAATAAATAATAAATAATAAATAAATAATAAATAATAAATAATGAATAATAAATAATAAATAATAAATAATAAATAATGAATAATAAATAATAAATAATAAATAATAAATAATAAATAATAAATAATAAATAATAAATAATAAATAATAAATAATAAATAATAAATAATAAATAATAAATAATAAATAATAAATAATAAATAATAAATATAAATATAAATAAGAAATAATAAATAATAAATAATAAATAATAAATAATAAATAATAAATAATAAATAATAAATAATAAATAATAAATAATAAATAATAAATAATAAATAATAAATAATAAATAATAAATAATAAATAATAAATAATAAATAATAAATAATAAATAATAAATAATAAATAATAAATAATAAAATAATAAATAATAAATAATAAATAATAGATAATAAAATAATAATAATAATAAATAATAAATAATAATAAATAATAATAAATAATAAATAATAATAAATAAATAATAAATAACAAATAATAATTACAATATGAGATAAGACTAAACCTATTTTTGCTGAACTTAACTTATTTTTGCTGAACTGAACTTATTTTTGCTGAACTGAACTTATTTTTACTTATTTTTGCTGAACTGAACTTATTTTTACTTTGCTGAACTGAACTTATTTTTGCTGAACTGAACTTATTTTTACTTATTTTTACTGAAAATAAGTCCAAAAGAACAGGGCCTACTTAAGAGATAGAAGAGAGAGAAGGCTGAAGAAAAAGTGAGATTTATATATTGTAATATTATGAGCGTCGCACCTCAACCTATGTTCGATGCACTTTACCTTCTTTTTTCATTTTGTCTAATTCTTATCCGCCTACCAATCTGCGTCGGATGGGCCTATATGTCCGACGCAAATCGGTTAATACAAGGATTTGTCGCACAATAGGCGCATTCGACGAAAATCCTTATACTCATGTGCGTCGGATGGCTAGGGCTACGCGACGCAAATCCTCTTGCCATTCATTTGCTGTAGGTATTTGCATCGGACGTAGATTATAATCCGACGCAAATCATCTGCTCCTGACCATTTGTGTCAGTTCTTCATGCATTCGACGCAAATAAGCAGACGAAAATTATCATTTTTCTACTAATGAAGCAAGAATTGCACGCCGCCACATGTCACCTCACCTCATACTAATATGTGGTGTTGTTTTATAACCAATAACATGTCATTCTCTTAGAAAATGATACTCCATATAAAAATTACATAAGAGGTCTCGAACCTGTGACCTCCTACTTTGTAATGTCATAATCTTACCACTAAATTATGACTTGTATATGTGACAAATTACCAATCCAAAAGCCTGAAATTATATGTCCTATATATCTTCTTAAAATTTTCAAGGAAACGATTGACTCTAACAAACTGCATTAGCAAGTGTGAAAGTTAAACTTAACAGATTAAAATAGGGGTAATAATAGTAAAATTATAAGATATTTAGTGTTAATATATGAACAAAACAATAGTCAAAATATTGTGAGTTATTACAGATTACTTCCTCTATTCTTTTTTATAGTTGCAATAATGTTTTTACTTTCATGCTTCCCGATTCACAACTTTGGTCATGCATTGATATCTCTAATTATCTATTTGTGAAAATTATAATAAGTTAAAAATCTTGTAGATATATATAATGAGATAAATCCAACAATATCTTGACTACTTAAATTCGTATTACTTCCTCCATTTTTTTTAATTGCATCCTTATTTGGAAGTTTTATGTTAATTGCAACGTTTCTTATTTGATAATGCTTTCTCTCTAATTCTGATCTATCTCCCCTATCATATGGGTCCCACTTTTTTTTTCTATCTGTATCTCTATCCTCTCCACATTCAGGGTTTTAAAAAATGTATCAAGGGTGATATTGCAATAATAAGAATAGAATAGAGGAAGAATATATTAGTTATAAGTTTTTTATTAAAACAAATGTATAAATCTCTAATATATAAGCCAAGGGGTGAGCTATGGTGTCCCCCCATGAGAAGACTTATATACCCCTAATTTAAAATATAAAAAAAAACTATTCAAAATTTCGCATTCATTTTCTAATTTACAATTATACATAATAAGGAAAGTTGTAAAAAGAGAAAACTAACATAAAAAAGTTTAAGATTGCCAATAAAAGATTACTTACGATGAGGAAACTAACATAATAAATAAATTTTTCCTACAATTATAAAGCCATAAATACAAAGTTTTCTTTTACCTAAATATTCAATAACAATTACAAAAAACATAAATTAAAATTCAGAAAATTACCGAGAAAAAAAGAGTATAACTCATCTTTTTATTTTTCGATTTCATAATTGTCGTAGTCAAGATGTTATTCAAACGAAATAGTTAAACCTGATGAGAAAAAGTAAGCATAGATCAACTTCTCTTTTCTTCATTTTCAATTCAATGTTTTGTAAAAATAAATTTTAAGTACGAAGTACATGTTTATTTTTCACATTAATATTAATATTTTTTATGATTTCGAATATCAGTATTAATACTAATATGTTGTCGCATGCATCGCGTGCATACGAAGCTAGTAGTATAAAAATCAAAGTGTTATGATATTAACTATAAATAGAAGAAATATCAATAATTGGAATGGCGTTATAGTGAGGTCGTATCAAAAGATACCTTGCTAACGAGAACTAATTTAGTCCAAGATTCACTACAGTATTGCAATGTGACAATGCTTTTTATCCCATAGTTAGCCAATTAGGAGAAATTGCGGCATTTTCAATTACTTGACTTTACGTAAGAAAATTCCTCTCATAATGCAATCATCTTTCATGCATACTCTTTCGGATGATGAGTGTCCTTAACTTGCACGAATTCACTAGACACCATAGTCTCTGGAGTCAGACATGGATGGTTGTGAATTTAAAATTTGCTAAGGAATCTTGTTCTAAAATGTTACTATCACTGTAACATAGTGAAATGATACACGAAACAATGAAGAGAAGAGAGAAAGATTGAAATTGTTTATATGTTGTCCATGTGATAGGTGTTCACCAAAAAAGTTGTTTTTGACAAACATATATTTGGAAAATATTTATATGGTATCATTATTGTATTATTGACTTTTTCATGTGGTATCATTGAGAACTTGTGAATAATTTAACGTAATGCCCCTCACTTATTGACATTCCTTAATTATATTGTATCATCACAGATAATTATACAAACTCTCACCATCATAACCACTACTATCCACCTTTACACAGACCCCTACCACCATTATCGTCACCATGCACGCACAAAGCTCCCTTTTAACTTCTATCTAATCCATATTATGTAGACTTTGGTGGAAGTATATTGAATGGTCAATGGATGGCAAAGAAGGCGCCTTGTGGATCTGGTAATTGGTGACTATAGTGTGCTGGCTACAACTTTAGGATGGTAGCTGGCGAGTGATTAGATTGGTGGGAGGTAGTATAATTATTTGAGATAATACCACATATAAATATCGACCAAAAACTAAGGGGTACCACGTGAATGGAAAAATCTTGATAGTACTATCATACTGAAAAGTCAATAATACAAGGGTACCAAATAGAATTTTCCATATATTTTCAATAGAATTTATTTTCAAGTATTATTAAGTATTTCATAAGCAAAAATGTTGCATATTCTCTCCGTCTTTTTTTTTTTTGCTACATTTTCATAAATGAATGTCTTCTTTTACTTATTATATTTCTTATTTGGCAATTATAACCTACAAACAGGTACTAATATTCTCTTTTGTCATCTTCTTGTGAAATGGAGGTTACATATTGTTTGATTCTAGTTACATCAAGTAGTTAGTGTATATGAAGTTACATATTCATGCAAAATCATCTACTTCCTCCGTTCCAAATTAAACGCAACAGTTTCTGTTTTGGGAAGTTTCAAATTAAATGCAACAATTCCAAACTTGCTATATTTGGTAAGTTTTTTAGGTGTGAATTTACGAGAATACCCTTACTAAAAAATTAAACTACACTTAATTATACCTAATGATTATCTAAACCTCCATCATCACCCACCTTAAGTTTCTCTCTCCTCACTCCCACCCACCTTAAGTTTCTCTCTCCTCACTCCCACCCACCACCACTTTCTCTCTCCTCACTTCCACCCACCACCACTTTCTCTCTCGACCACCCGCCGGAATTCGTCCCAACCACCCACTGGATCCCAACCGGAATTCGTCCCAACCACCCACTCGGATCCCAACCACCCACTGGATCCCAACCACTTTCGATCTCTTCACCACCCGCCGGATCTCTTCCTCCTTCGATCCCAACCACTTTCGATCTCTTCACCACCCGCCGGATCACTTCAACCGCCGGATCTCGACCACCCGTCAGAATTCGCCCCAACCACTTTCGATCTCTTCACCTTCGTCTGAATCTCTTCCCCTTCGAATTCCGATCTCTCTCTCTCTCTTCGATCTCCTTCTTCATCTCCTTCTCTTTCTATTCTCTCTTCGATCTCCCGCATCTCTCTCTCTCTCCGATCTCCTTCTTCATCTCCTCTCTTTCTTGTAGATGTGGTGGTTTCAGGGGTGAGGTTGTTGATTTCAGTTGCTTGGGGGTGGTTGTTTTCAGATGGAATGGGGTTTTGATGGGTAACATTGGTGGTTTTGGGTCGAGTGGGTTTCGGTGTGGGTGAATTTATTGGGCCGGTGGTTGCAGGGACGGGTAGGGTTGCGGTGCGTCAGGTTGTGGTTTCGGGCTAGTGGTGGTGGCACGGGTGGAAGGTGGTGGCGGCTCGAGGTGGAGGGTGGTGGCTTGAGTGGAGAGGTGTTGGTTAAGGTGAATACGAAGTAGATTAGGTGGTGGTAATCTCGGTGGTGGTGGTGCCTCGGTGGATTAGGTGTGGCAGTAGGTGGTGGCTTCATTAGGTGGTGGTGGTGGTGGTAGTGTCTTGGTGGTGGTGGTTGTTTCGGTGTGGTGGTGGTGGTAGTTTCGGTGGTGGTGGTTGTCTCGGTGTGGTGGTGGTGGTTGTTTCGGTGGTGGTGGTGGTTGTTTCGGTGGTGGTGGTAGTTTCGGTGGTGGTGGTGCCTTGGTGGATTAGGTTGTGGCGGTAGGTGGTGGTGGCGTAGGTGGTGGTGGCATTTGGTGGTGGTGCTTAACTAACTAATCACATACCCCTCCCTTTTTCTAATCACCCCTTAAGAAATTTCAACTAGGAGTCCGTGCCCTCTCAATTGTTGCGTTTAATTTGGAACGGAGGAAGTATTAGGAGTCGATTGTATCATTGTCATCTGTCAAAAGATAACCTCTTATCTTCTGTTAGATTCAGGTAGCTATTGGCGGTTATCCAATTGTGGCGGCCTCGTTGGATATTGACAATTGAAAAACTTTGGTACTTTCACGCCAAATCCACTTCATTTCTTTTTCTTTTTAATTGATTAATTTGATATTTATTATCATTGACAGTTAATATGTGGTACTAATAAAGTGGTATAGATATTTATGAAAACAAAGAATCTTTCAGGGTAGAGTCGCGTCTTTGTGGAGGATATTGACCTATGACTTTTCTCACCTTACAAAACTACACCAATAAACCCTAAAAAAAGCTACACCAATAACAAACTAGTCTTATATGTACACTTTGCGTGCGGTGATATTTTTGATTTAGTGCTATTATTCAGTCATAAAATAACGTAAAATATGTCTTGATTGTGCTTGAATTTTAAATTTGTTGATATGTATTGATTGAGGAAGGTTTTGAGTTAATTGAGAATTTATTTTGGAATATTTTGTATATAATTATTATGTTTGGTGTTATTATTACTTATTATTGTGGGTTGAGTTGTAATTTAATAGGGGGTCACCATTGCTCCCCCATTCACTTATATAATAGAGATTCATTGCAGATATATATCATATCGGTACTTTTAGATAATTATATTTATAATTATATTTCTGTATTTTATAGTTCTTACCAATTGCTTTTGGAAAGATTTCAATAAATAAGGGTCAATGATGAGTTATTGAAGTCATATAATAATCGTTATGAGGGGAGAAACACTAAATAGCAAATCGTTTGCTTGTGAACAAAAAAGCTTGGCCCACATATTCAATAGAAAATATTATGGTTACTCAGTTTTTTTTTGTTGAAAATTTCCTTAATTATGTTTTTGGCATCTTTAAATGTACAAACATATGTTTCTAGATGTTCAACAACAATATTATGGATATGCAAATATATTTTTTGGATGTACAGAAAAACTAATGGATGTGAGATGCAAAAACCATTATGGATGTAAAACAAAAGAAATTATATGGATGTACAAAATAGAACATGGAAATACTAATGGATGTAAGAGGCAAAAACTATTATGTATGTGTAAATATAGTTATTGGATGTACAAAATATGATATAAATGTACTAACATATATAATTTTTGGGATGTAATTCAAGTAAGATACAAAAACCATTAGGGAAATTTTACATGGTAGCCCCCAACTTTTAGGTTTTCTACATGGTAGCACTTCTTAAATTTTTTTATACTTGGTAGCCCCGAACTTTTAGGTTTTCTACATGGTGGCACTTCTTAAGTAAATTCCGTTAAGTTGTCGTTACTTTTGATATTTGTTAATCTGGCATGCAAATCGAGAATATTTCGATACCCAAAACGAGTATTTCTGATCATTTTTTGACAATGAAAGGGGGGCCATTTTGTCCTCAAATACTCGATTAAAGGTCGGAATTGTCAAAAAATGACCAGAAATACTCGTTTTGGGTGTCAAAAAAGTCTCGATTTGCGTGTCAAAATAATAAATGTCCAAACTAATGACAATTTAACGGAATTCACTTTAGAAGTGCTACCATGTAGAATACCTAAAAGTTCGGGGCTACCAAGTATAAAAAATTTAAGAAGTGCTACTATGTAGAAAACCTAAAAGTTGGGGGCTACCAAGTAGAATTTCCCAAACCATTATAGATAAGCAAATGTAGTTTATGGATGTGCAAAAGAAATCATATGGAAGTATAAAATAGATTTTGGATGTACAAAATACACTATAGAGGAAGGTAACAAAGTAAAAAAAATTATTAAAGGGATTTGGATGAAGTGGATTAATGATGGGTTTTTTTTACTTAAATTTCTCTTTAGAAGGTATTTGGTTGGGTATCTGAATTGTGTTTCAATTAATTCAAATATACATGATTTGGTACTTTGTTCATACATTACTTGAAACTACTACCTTTTAGGAAGCCAACCACCCTAAAAAACACGTATCACCCCACCTCATACACTAACATGATGCAACTTCATTATTATTACTGACATGACATTCCTCCAAAAAATATTAATATAATATTAACGTAAAAAGTATTGAACTCGTGACTACTTATTGTATAATAACTAGTGTGGCCCGGGCGTTGCCCTAGGTGCTACTGTTTTTACTTTTTTGTATGGATTAACTATTGTTTGTATCGTTTATGGAAATCGTGTTATTTGCTTTCTGTCGTTTGTAATAGCATGTAGTTTGTAAGTTGTGTTATGAAATGGATAATGTTAACCGAAATTTAGCGTCGTTGTTACTTTTCGACAGTAGAAATATGTCAAGTGGGTGTCAAAACAATAAGTTAAACATCGTAAGGTGCATAAAAAAATTGTTTTGCAGACAATGCTCTTATTCTAGTTGCTTAGGATCATAATTTTTGGGGTTCCTGCTTTGGTTGGAGCTTTGATATGTATTTGGTTAGCTACTTTTTGGTGGTTGGGTTGTCCTCGTGATCTTCATCCCTGCATTTTTGTAATATGTATAATACATGTATTAGTTTTTGTAATGGTTGTTATGGTAATCCTTTGTATTGATTTTGTGAGTGTAGTTGTCTTACACAATGTTTTTGTTCCTTTTTTGTGGTCTCTTTTGTTTGCTCCTTTTGGCTTGGTTCACCAAGAACTTGACTTTCTATGTGTGTGTCTTCTCCATTGTCATCGAGTACTTGGCTTCCTTGCCTTTTTGTGTCGACAACCGTAGGAGTTTTTACATTTATGATGTCTGCATCTTGGTCTTTCTCCTGCAATTTCCAATTTCTTGAATGTGTTCATTGTTTACGGCAATAAAGTAATTGTATTTAATTAATTTGTTGTTATTTACTTTTTCAATGCTTGCCATTTCTTTGTGTTGTTGCTCCTCGTATGACTTTTTTAGTTGTTAGTTTGTCTCAAATGTCTTATGGCAAATAAGTTCAGTTGTCTCACTCCTTGTGCTGAGCTTGACCCTGAACGCAAATCGTTTTCCGACACAAATTTGTAGTCGGTCTATCACCTTCTCATTTCCATTATCTTGCAATGTATTTTTTTTATGTTAGTAATTTTGAAGTGTCATATGTGTTAGAGCGATTGTTAGGTGTCCCCTAACTTTCATTATTTACTTTTTTCTACAAGTCCAACAACTTGTTTACTGGGCTCCCGATAACTCTTTCAGCTTCCTTATCGAATAATGCGAGTGGAACAGAACACTTCCGTCATCGATGTCAATTGTTAAAAGATACATGTAGTTTTCAGCAGGTGAACATAGTTATTTATCAGTCCTAAGATTGGAGGATAGCAAACTCAAGCATTGCATAAAAATAGTTAAATAACTCTTATAGCTTTCCGTTTATTGTATAAGATCATAAATTTGTAAGCAAAAGCATCCTTAAGTTTCAATAACATTATGTTGTACTAATTAGTGTTCATGCTGTGGATAAGACTGTAACAAAGTTGATTGAGAACAACCATTTTGGTTTATTATTACTGATTAGTAAATAGACTTCTCGAAACAAAGGGAACAACTTGTTTTCAGTGGTTGTTTACATTATCTTTTGGTATTTCACCACAACGTCACACTTGGTACAATATGACGTCTCATCAATCTTCTTCTTGCATGTGTCGCAAGAGTTGTGATTCCATTTGTTGTGAAGATGTGTGCTTGTAATTGTGGCACTGCAAGTAAAAGTCTCCTGTACATTTCGATTTTGAGTTTAGTTTTTTTTGTTGTTGACGTTTTTGGTAGAGAAGATTTTTTAAACTACATTAGGTTAGTGTGTTATGAGTCATATTTTACCTTTTCTAATGGGTTCTTTTGCAAAATGTTCTCAAGTTTTTTTTCTGTTCCTGAACATGGCTTGATCTGGTGGTTCATGTGGGAGAGGCTCCAACTCTTTAATTGGTTCCATTGCATCCCTCCTATTTATTCATGCATGATTTGGTTAGTGTTTTTTTTTTGTATGTATCAATTTTTGCTTGGAGATTTGATCCATTGTTTGGAATGATTTTTGTGTTTTTGATGACGTACCTTTGTTGCAAGCCTTCTGTTTCTGGAATGTCTTTGTTGAAGTATATCTGTGTGGCGCTGGTTGAGTTCAACTAGTATTTTCCTATAAGATATGTATGTCGTGTCATTAGTGCAAAGTTTGTTTCGCTGAATTGTATAGAAGTTATGCTTACATCGCCTATGACCATATTATTTCCAATTATGTATCCATTATTTTGATTATATATTAGTTTTTTTTTTAATATTTCGAAAGGGGAGATGGAGCAAGGGGATGAGTTATTGTACAAAAGTAACCAATAACGTTTATGGCTGGAAGTAGGTGTTGACTGCCATATTACTAATTAGAACACATATCTATAATTTTGTGGAAACATGGATCACTAAAAGACGTTAGATCAGATGGTGATTCTTTGGAAATCCTTACATATAAGGTCAGGGGTTCGAGCCCATGCTTCATTTTATTTATTTTTAAATAATGACCACTTGACTTTGTTGGTTAATAGACACGTGGCAAAATTCTAGTGGCAGAAGAAGGGTGCCATGTGGCGCATAGACGTTGTCAAGCACGCCTTTTAATATATTTGTATAGATGTCATGATCTTACCACCAAATTACATCTTCTATATGTAACGACCCTCCTTGTGCCTCGTTGGCGTAAGCCATTTAATTGGTTACTAGAGGACAAGCGTTCGAGGGTTGGTGGGAGAGTGAGGAGAAGAAAAACATCTTATATATTTAACCAAATTCTGGTTCCAACTATCAAAACGTTTGCTTTTCAAATATTTCTAAAATAAAATTTACAAAAGAAAAATAAATGAGCAGTACAATCTACTATCTATACTAATATAATATTAAAAAGCGTTATTAAACAAGGAAATGTGCCACGTGGTGTCATCCCTTATAGTGTTTACTTTATGTAAACCACATACAATAGAAAATTAGAAAATGCATGGTACAAAATTTTATACCATGGCTTCAAGCTTATATACTAAAGTCTTAACCACTAAGCCAAGTAATGTTTGGTGTTATAATTTTAAAGTAAATCATTAATAAAGAAAAATCACAATTACCCAGAGCATAGCCGAAGCCTAAAAACTAGTTATTATTTAAAACAGTGGGCAAGAAATATAGGAATTTAGGCGACCACAAGTTCACCCCCCCCACAAACAGCAACATGACATTTATTGGAACATTATTAATGTAAAATTTTGAACCCACACAATCAAGTATGAATCTAAGAAACAAATAATTTTATTGCTTCTTTTATCAAGATTAATGATGGTATTTTGGAAACCAAAAGTAAAGTTAATTATAATGTGTTTGAATTGATATTATGAATAATATGACATAAGAGGTTAATCAAACCGTACCCCTGAACTTTTACTTCAAATGTCATAATCTTATTTTTAAACTATATCTCTTATATGGAACCATATTCCAATTCCAACTAATAAATAACTTATTCTCTTTTTGTTAGCACTCTAAAAAAATAGTGCGGGGCGTCTAGGCCCAAACACTAGCTGTTTCTTAAAAACTAGTGATACAACATACTTTCTCCGTTTCTAAATAAGTGTAACATTTTCCATTTTAGGAAATGTCATAATAAGTGCAACATAGCTCAAAATGGAAAGTTTTCTTCTTTTTATTTACACAAATGCCATTACTTAATTCCCCCCAACAACTTGATTAACTTATCATCTACCATCCTAAACAAAACTAATTAATCAACCCCCACTCATCTCAGCCACTCCACTCTCAACCCACCCACTCCTCTCTCTCTCTCTCTCTCTCTCTCTCTCTATATCTCCTCAACTTAACTTACCCAACCCACCCCTCTTCTCAACTCAACCCAGCAACCCAACACCACCAGCACCAACCTGACACCATGTCGAGTACCATCAACACGACACCGCCACTAGCCCAATACCACCACCAGTTGACACCATCACCTCTCTTTCTCTCCCTTCATCTCCTTTTCCTCCAACTCCTCCTTCTCTCACCTTTCTCCAGATCCGGTGTTGATGAAGGGTGAAGATGAGGAGAAAATTTGCTGCCCTTATTTCTCTCTCTTCCCCTCCACTTCCTCTTGGTCTTCGTGTTCGTAGAACTAGAAGCAATTTTTTTTAATTCCTACAATTTATATGGCTTTCGAAATTTCTCCAATTGTACAACAAATTTCGATTTTCCGGCGGTGGTGGTTAATAAATTTTGTGGTTATATCTTCTTTTTCGAAGGATTTATGTTGCTGCGATGGTGGTTGGTGGGGAGAGACAAAAGATGGCGGCAGCGGTGGTGGTTGATGCTTGCTGCGGTGGAAAAAATGATTTCAGGTGGGTAGTTTCAAAGGGGAGGGTGTTGGTTTCTAGGGTGGGGGAAGGAAAATGGGTGTTTTCTAATGGGCGGGGTGCCGGGGTTGGGGGAGAGGGAAAGAGAATTTCCGGTGGTGGTGGTCGCGACGGTCGATGGTGGCACTGTTGTGCCTGTGGTGGATGGCTGGTGGAATGTCTTGAGTAAATAAAGTTGGTGGGTAGTTAGTGTAGGTGTTTAGTTTAATTAAGTTGCCTAATATCTCTTTTAGTTGTGGCCCCCAACTTTCTCTCTCTAGGTGCATTGGTCTATGCACCGTTTCTCTATGTTGCACTTATTTAGAAATGGAGGAATTATATAAATTTGTAAAATTATACTTCCTTCGTTTTCTTTTACATGTTACACTTTCACTTTTCACGCATGTCAATGCAAAACTTTGAGGACATAAATCTCTAATTTTGTATTTGTAAAAATTATAAAAAGTACATATTAAAAAATACATATTAAGACGTATCTAATAAGATCCCACATGACTATATTTTTATTTACGTATAAATCACAAACGATAGTCAAAGGGAAATTTGTGAATAGTGTAAAATGTCAAAGTGTAACATGTAAAAAAAAACGGAGGAAGTTGGAAAAATAAGTGTTTTTAATAGATTTTCTAGCAGATAATGGAAACTACTTACTGTACGAATATGTTTTACTGTGATCCTTATCTTTAACACTCTATTCTCTGAAACAAGTGAAACACTTCTCTTTTATATGAGAGATTTTTGAGAAAAATGTTTCACTTATGAACGAAGGAAATATTATTTGATGTTATACATATTTTAAAGAACGTGTTATGTGCCGTAAAAAAAAAAAGTACGTGTTCTGTTCTTTTTTGTGGGTATCATTTCCGCACTCGCTATTTATACTCTTGCGATCGTCTATCATTTGCGTCATCCACTATAGGAATCCAATCAAATACTTGTAGACTTTTTAGTGAAGGATTTTTATTCTTCTATTGAATTACTATTAGTGAAGAAATGAACAGAAATTCGCATAATATTCGTGTACTGCAGTATTCCACCGAAGAGCAACTTAATCCATTGGATCAACTACTATTTAGCTTGTCCCGCATTACCGTGAAATGACGATATTTATTGATAATGGAGAAAAAAATGACCCAAATGGAATCAAGAGAAAGGTCTAAATCAGAGTGTTTCTTAAGGCACGTAGACAAGCATATGATGGACAAAAAGTTTTCTCAAACTTGGTAATTAATGCCTCCAACTCCTTTAACGCTTGAGCTTTAATTTGCTTGTTGTTTTATAACGTCCACCCTAATATTCATTAAAATAACACAAATTTGTGGTCTAACAGTTAAACCATAATTTATGGTATAAC
The DNA here is from genome assembly GCA_947646795.1 of Beta lomatogona. Lineage (NCBI taxonomy): Eukaryota > Viridiplantae > Streptophyta > Magnoliopsida > Caryophyllales > Amaranthaceae > Beta > Beta lomatogona. The sequence continues at coordinate 2,812,048 of CANSNZ010000447.1, forward strand.
AACACAGAAACCACTGCTTATTCTAAAAACAAATTAAATGACACGAAAGAAATGCCAAAATGACATGAGTTTCATGTTATTATTTGTATAATCCATGTCATCATTGTTCGAGTCTATGTCATTATGCATGTTACATAATAAGTTATGGTCTAACATGTTACATTAGTAGAATAATTGCTTATTGTTGCGGTCCTTAAGTGGCATGTTGCGGCGGTTTTGGCCGCGCAGCAATTAAAGGCGCAACAATAGGTAATTAACCTATTGTTGCGGTTTTTGACCGCAGCAATAGGTCAAGCTATTGTTGCGGTTCCTAGCCAAAACCACAGCAATAGGTACTGGTACAAGTAAATTTTTTTTTTTTTTTTTTTTTTTGCATTTTGCCATCAAATTTGAAAGATAAAAATGTTGAAAGAAAATAAAACACAACAAATTCAAAGTAATGATAAAGAACTTTTAGATGTGCTCTTACAAAAAATATCCAGCTCATACAAAAGAAAGAGATATAAAGGAAAAATATACAAAAGAAGACCAAAATTAAAAAAAACCTAACATTATATTAATTCTAAAAAATAAAAAAATCCAATAAAAATAAAACATCACTAGACCTGGATAAATAAATAAAAAAAATAAACTACAAAATAAAAAAACAAAGAAGAATTGAACGGCTAGCCAAATAACCAACGACGACGAACTTGAGATGCGGGTCTCCGGTTGAGAATCAGCGAGTTCATGCGCGAGTTCGACGAACTGTTGAAGAGGATGGCCTAGAAAGTATTACTGACATCATTTACTTCCACCGAAAAATAAAAAATATAAAAAAATCAACCAAAAAAGAGCGATAATAACAAAATTCCACCGGTGAGGCTGCGAACGATGCCCGAAAAGGAATCACGCCATTGTTCAGCGAGGCCGAAATGAGGCAGCGAACGATGCTCGAAAATGGTGGTGCGACGCCATGTTCAGTCATCTTTGTCGCGAAGTCGCAGGTCTGCGATGACGAGAGGAGAGAGAAAGAGAACGTCGTCGGTCACCTGTCTGCAATGGCTAGAAGAGAGAGAACGACAGGAAGCAGATCAGCGACTAGAGAAGACGAACTCGCCGGCGAATTTCGACAAAGATGGTGATTTCGACGCAAATTTAGAACTCGCTGGCGAGAGGAAATGATGATGATGAAGAGATGCTTCCATCGCTGAAATCGACGTCGAGTGTTCGGGTAGTTGCCGTGTGCAATAGAGATTGGGGCGGATGGGATTTTGGATTTGAGGGCTTGGGATTTGATTTGGGAGAGAGATGAACAGTTGGGTTTAGACGGTGTTGTGAGAGGAAGGATGAGTGAGAGAGAGGAGATCGAGTGAGTAGGGAGAAGAATGAGTGAAAAATGGCGCTAAGGTCTGAAGAAGGAATGACAAGGAAACCCTAGCTAGGGCCTTTTATTATTAATTTTAAACGTCTATTGTTGCCGTTTTGTCCTAGGAACCGCAGCAATAGATTAAAATATTATTTTTTGATAATATTTTAATCTATTGCTGCGGTTCTGGGTGGGAACCGCATCAATAGGTCTGGTTAAACAGTCAACGAAATTTGAAATTTTTTTCCGTTGACACATATTGCTGTGGTTTCCAGCCACAACCGCAACAATATGTTTAATTCCGATTTTTCTTTTTCTTTTTCGTGGTTTATTGCTGTGTACGGGTAAAACCGCAGCAATAAGCAAAAATTTACTAGTGTTACACCCAAGACGCACTCTTAAAATAAATATTGGTATAACATTGTAGTGCAAAATCTTGTTAGGTCTCATCAATTCCTTGTATATTTTAACAACTTTTCATAATTTTTACTACTTAATATCGAACTTCATCTTATTAAAAAAACAAATGATAATAGAGAGATAGATACAAAATCACAAAGATACATACATAGAGATATAGAAAGAGAGAGAGAGTTGGGTTCCCATGAGAACAATCCTTATATAGGGTCGTTTGAAACTATTTGGAGGACCGAGGACTTGTGTAACTTTTACGAAAGGCCCTAACCAAATTGTTATACCATAAATAGAAACGAAAATGGAAAGTAACATTTGTAAAACTTTGGAGTATGGTAAGGGACGACATATTAGCTACTTAACTAGTGAAAAATTAATAAAAGGAAGGGTAAGAAAAAGATGCCTCCTAATCATACGCCAAAAAGAAAGAAAGAAAAAAGGAAGAATTTTTTTAAAATACAAAAACATGTTGCTCTTCATAGTCGGACTTCCAACCTAACCACCAATAATACAATGCTACTCTACAACCATTGAACCTGCCTTAGCTCTATGCATAGCATATGCAAGAAATGTTTATATATTGTTAATTGTTATAGAAGAATCATTGTGCCCCAAGAAAATGGAGGCCCTGTTCTGTGGCACCAGTTGGACACCCTTTAAGTTGGGCATGTTCTTATATTAAAACATGAGAATTACTTTGTAATAATCCTTTTTGATCAATATGTTATTTTGGCTAAATTGTAACCATTTTTTTCCCTTATGGAGCCAATCTCCAAAAGGATTATTTTTAAGGAAAAAGAGTTACCATGTTTTTTTCCAAAAAAAAGTGATTATACTTTTACTAATAAATTGAATTGTTATTCCACTATGCTCACATTGTCATATATATAAAAGGAGTGTTATCATTCAATCTTTTCCTCCTGTTTGTTTATTTTCTATCAATCTTTCTTCTTTTCGTTCAGTCTTGGAAGCTTTGTCATAGTATTTCTTCCAAAATTTGAAATTACGAAATTTTCTTTTGTTTGGTGGTTTGTTTGGTTTTTTTGGAATAACCTTATTTTTAATGATGAAATTACGTCTTCCCGGAGGTTTAGTTTTATTATTAGCTAGCAATTATGTCTCTACTTGGTCAAATGCTTTAATTTCGGAAGATTTGGGTGCTAAACATGCTTCTTCTAAGTCCTTGAACAAAGGTCCATGCTCTGCCTCTGGTTCGTTTTGGTCTCCGCCTACTTCTGGCTTCTTCAATTTAAATTTTGATGGGTCTAAACTCCAAAATGGGAGTGCTGCTTTAGGATTTGTTATAAGGAATTCTCAGGGTGAGGTTATTCTGGCCGGGGTTCGTTCTCTTGATCCTCACACCTCTATTTTACAAGCGGAAGCTTGGGGTATTAAAGAAGGCATTCTGGCCGCACTGTCTCTTAATATTGAAAATTTGGTTGGGCGAAGGAGACAATCTTGCACTTATAAATTCTGTTCGTAAAACTTGGAAACTTCCTTCGGAAATTAATAGTATTACTGTCGATATAAGTACTAATTTGGTTAAATTCTATGTTTTTCAAGTTCAGCATTGCTTTCATGAGAAGAATAGGGTTGCGGATCTAATGGCGCATCGTGGGCACTCCTATGTTGACTTATTATATCTTTTTCCTCCTTATGATGTTGACTTTTCTCTTTTCGTCCGTAAGGATGTTTTAGGTTGACCTTTATATTAATTAGGGAACTTTCCTAAGTTTTCTCTCCTCATCAAAAAAATAAGGAGTGTTATCATTTGTGTTTGTGTGTATATATGTGTATATGTATATTAAAAAAAAAACAAATGCAACCATCAAAAAGAAAAGAAAGGACCATCTAAAAGTGTTGGGTAACTGTTCAAAAATTTGAAGCATCGTCATCTCGGAAAAGAATAGGCGAAAGGGATATATCTCATCCTAAATCAATCTTCCAACAACTGAAAATAACGAATTATGTTACATCAAAGGTTACATCAATTTTTGCTTATAAAATCCCATGCAAAGTAACAAGTAAACTCACCACTTCTCTAATATATTTCCAAAAAAAGCATAAGCATCCATGGCTTTAGTAAGCAAGCTTTGTTTGACACTTCTCTTTGTTCTAGCACTTTGGGGTTCTTTGGCCTCGTCTCGCCTCCTCGACGACGAGCCATCGATGATCGTGAAACACGAAAAATGGATGAATCTTCATGGACGAGTATACACAAACGATATAGAGAAAGCAAAACGGTTTAAGATATTCAATGAAAATGTTAAACGTATTGAACTTTTAAATAAAATGAATAGAGGGTTTACCCTAGGTGTTAATGCATTTGCTGATTTAACCAACGAGGAGTTTCGAGCTTCTCGTACTGGTTATAAGAAGCAATCCAAACAGTTTAGTGTTGTGTTAAATTCAAAATCAAAAACCTTTAAATATGAAAATGTAACTCATGCTTCATCATCGACAATGGATTGGAGGCAAAAAGGAGCTGTTACTCCCATCAAAGACCAAGGCGATTGTGGTAAGAATCATATATAAGCTCTTCATCTTGTCTATTTTGTTTCTGTTGCTTACGTTGGTCGTTGAACTACGTACTTGTACATTTATAAAGCATATAATCATCTGATGAAGTAGCTAGCAAGTCATCTGACTGCTTGAGGTGGACTTATAATAACTCATTGTGAGTCATTAAATAATACAAGTCACCTAGAATTTAATATCACTGTCTCACGAAAACTTATTGTGAATTTGCTTCATACAAGATTTTGTCCCAAAAAGTTGATAAATTATTATCTTTTTTTAGTGTTTTTTTTCTTTTAGTATCAAATCACATACTTCCTCCTTTTTAAGATACTTGAAATATTTATACACCCACTTTCGTTTGACTGATGTTTTGCGAATTCAACATAGGGAAAAATATAGTCATGTACTTGCGATCTTCTAGATGTATCTTGACATGTAGTTTCAAAATATCAACTTTTCCAAATTTTTACTTATAAGAAATTAGAGATATTAATAATTAAAGTTATGCATTAGCAAACGTATCTGGATAAACATTTCAAGTAATATGAAAAGGAGAAAGTATCTAATTAAAATTCTTAACAATGGATCCATTATTGTTGTAAATCTTTAAGTACTCCATATGTGAAGTATTTTAATTTGAGAAGACTAAATAAAATCAATCTAAATAAACTAACCTTATTATTTAGGCGATAGTAAATAGTCGTAATGATAATGAAGTTTAATACTTCCTCAATGTTTTTTTAAGTGCAACATTTTGACTTTTGCACTATTCAAACACCTCACTTTGACCGTATGTTATTACTAGTATATAGAAACAAAAATGATCATATAAAATATTGTTGGATTTGCTTCAATGAATATTTTCATAATACCAACTCTTTATAACATTTACAAACACATAATTAGAAATATTAATGGTCATAGTTGTGCGTTGGCAAGCATGCAAGTCAAACTGTTGCAATTATTTAAGTTTGTGGCTGGCTCATTATTGGTCAACTTTTGTTTAACACTACAGGTTGCTGCTGGGCATTCTCCACAGTAGCATCCATCGAGGGCCTAAACCAAATCAAAACAGGCACACTAGTCTCTCTATCCGAGCAAGAGCTCGTCGACTGCGACACGGAGTTCGACGAGGGCTGTGAAGGCGGCCTAATGGACACAGCCTTCGACTTCATCAAGCACAACGGTGGCCTCACCACCGAGGCCAAATACCCTTACACGGCATCTGACGGCAGCTGCAATGCTAAACGAGCAGCCGCAGACGCGGTTTCGATCCAAGGATACGAGGATGTCCCGGCGAACAATGAGGAAGCCTTGCTTATGGCTGTGTCTCACCAGCCGGTGTCTGTTGGGATCGAAGGCGGCGGGTTCGACTTCCAATTCTACTCTGGTGGGGTGTTTAAGGGAGAGTGTGGGACTGAGCTTGATCATGCTGTGACTGTTATAGGGTATGGAGTTGAGGAGAAAGATGGGAGTAAGTATTGGTTGGTGAAGAATTCATGGGGGACTAAGTGGGGTGAGAAAGGTTATATGAGGATTAAGAGAGGTGGTGGTGCTAAAGAAGGCCTTTGTGGTATTGCTATGAAGGCTTCTTATCCAATATAATTTGCCTCCTGGCTTTATATTTTCGAGGAAGATCATATTATTACTGTTGTATATGTGTGCATGATTGATGAAGTTGCATTTTACTACTTATATTATATGGTTCTGGATTATGAAATTGTGTAATATGTGGGGTTAGAACTATCTTGATATATAACAGGTGAAGTATCTTGTATGTATATGTAGTATGAATTGATCAAGTGTACAAAAGTTTGCTAGATTCCATCAGCATGTAAATTCGATGATGTTTATATATGTAAGAAACATGTAAATGTTTGTCGTTTGATATTCCGTATCTTTATGTTTGTGTCACTAAATGTCATTGCTATGTTTTATTTGAGTTATTTTATATAGTTTGAGTAAAATCGTTTTGACTCATGTTAAAAAAGAAATATTTCGAGGTAATGACTATGTTTGGGGAAGCATATTTTTAAGTACCTTAATGATAAGGTGAAAGAATATTTTAGGCGCTAAAATAATTAGTAATGTTTGGGAATTAAGCACCTGAAATAAAACTTTAGGTAGTTAAATGATTGAAATTGATAAGTTCAAATTTTAAATTATCAAAATCAGGTGACTGAAATTTCTGAAAATCTTTCTAAAATTTTGATAACTATTTTTGCCAATTTTTTTTATCAATTTAAGCAACTAATTTTGCCAAACAGTAAGCTAATTAGCTACTTTGTCAGTTTCAACGCCTTATTAAATTCAGCTACTACCTTATAAGTTTCAGCTAATTTATTTCTATTTCTGTACATTTTCAACTAGTATTGCCAAACAGATCCGATATATTCGAAACTTTTAGAAAATTTACGAAGTATATATCCTCGCATTTTAAGAATTACACAAAATTACTATGAATACCCCTTAATGACTATTAAACAAATTGAAAAGGGATATCAATATTTAATGATAATAATTATTTTCAAAACATAAGGGTATATATTTACGTACCTTTTACTTTCTTTAAAGGTTCGAAAATACTTCATGAAAACTCCCAAAATATGAACATTGCCGACTTTCGTCCCTGCTTGACGGGTGGGTCTTGCAGTCAAGCTTCCTTCGGCCTTTGCACTCGAGGGCCAATCTCCGTCTGGCCCGAGAAAACTTTGCGCGCCTCCGTTACCTTTGTAAAGCTAGGCCTACACCCCATAGAATCTGTCTATCTGAAACTGTCCCTTGATTCAGCTATTTTAAGACTTAATAATCAAGTTTAAGGTTTGGACAATAATGTAAATAATTAAAGCCAAACAATTGATATAAGTTTATGGTTTAGACAATAAAAATTTAAGTACGTCAAAATTTTCAAAAAGCAAACAAAACTTTTTACTCCCTCTCTCTGACTTAGGCCCGAAGTCACAATTGTAAACCATTCTACGTAAAGTTCATTACAATCTAAATATAGCGAGTAAAATATCAATGACAATTGACAACTAGTTAAAAGAAACCGAAGACTCTCATATTTAAACATGAGACCGCTACTAGACCCTGACCCATTGAAATTGGGTAATTGTCTTGGTCTTACTAGACCTGCTCCAAATTTGAACATGCCCATCCCTAATTGTTGAGCCTATATCATTATATTTTTTCCAAAAAAATAAAATAAAGTTAAGACATCTCTTAATAAATCATCATTTATGTTCAAAACATAAGACACATGATAAAATGAATATGGAAAAATGTTACAAATAAGTCAATCTTTAAGCCATCAGCTGAAAATAAGTCATTCTTTTAATTATTCCTGAATAATTAAGTTTAACTTTAGCACCCATCAATTTTAAACAAGTCAAATTACTTGTGACCGATTCCACTGGTAAAACTAAAAAGAATCTATTTTTTTTTTTGTATTTTTAAAATTCTCTAATTATAACAGTTACTCAGTTAGGAACTTAAAGTTTCTCCTTTTTGAGCAACCTCGTTAACGTACCTCTGCCTCTCTAGTCTCTCCCATGGCCGATAGTGGCTAATTATCATTTTTATTTATTTATTATTAAGTCATTAAAAAGGAAGTACATTTATTATTAATATTCTAAAAAGATTCCAAATCACATATGACATTCCTATAATAGAAAAATATTGGCCATCAGGCATCAATTATTTTGTTTCATTCAATTTTGAATTTTCAATTGCTGTCTTCGATCAAGGAGTTTTTAAATCTTCCTTGGTTCTTAGAGATACTTGATATTTATTTCGTAGGTTACAATACAACATTTGACAAAATCCATGCATTAGAAAAACAAGTTACTCTAAAATGGAAATTACAATAATCTTAATCTCAACATACAAAAGTTTAAATATGTGTATTCAATTATAATTAAGATCAATAAGTATTACATTTCATAAATAATTAATGCTTAACTTAGCGGTAATAAAAAAGAGTGTTGCCCTATATGGCACACTTCTGATGATTAAAATAAAATACCTAATAAACAAACACGGCATATTATAATAAACGTAACGATGCTCAAGCCAGCACAAAACATTCGCCAAAGTTAGCCCATGCATGCATGCATGATGCATGTGGCTTAGGGCTATCTAGTTTCTCCCACATATGTAAAATCATATAGGATAAGAAGCATACAAGGTGATGCCACATTGATTCTGATCTCTTATAATCTTCATATATCCATTTTCTCCCCAAGTTTCTCCCCAAGAATTCTTCAACAACCAATAATTAGTCCCATCAGTATATGTGCCATACCCAACAATTGTAACAGCATGAGTAATGTCTTGGCTACACTCTCCATTGAACACCCCTCCATTGTAGTTCTGGAACTCGAACCCACTACCGTCGATGCCAACGGAGACCGGCTGCTGCGAAACCGCTTGCATTAGAGTTGCCTCGTCGTTTGGAGGAATGCTTTGGTACCCTTCAATTGTCACTGCATCGCTGCTAGGATATGTTGCGCGACACTGACCCTGTGTAGCTTGGTATTGGTACTCGTCTTCCGTCGATAGGCCTTGGTTATCTTTGATGAACTCGAAAGCGTTTGTCATTGCGCCTCCTCCACAACCATTGTTGTTTTGTACGCAATCGAGGAGTTCCTGCTCTGAGAGTGAGATTAGTTGTCCTGTTTTGATTTGATTTAGTCCTTCCACTGATGCCACCGTTGAGAATGCCCAGCAACACCCTGAAATTTTGTAAATAAAAAAGGCATCATGTGAAAGTTTTTTCAATTTAGTGCTAGTACTAATATCGCTTTTTGCACATAAAAAAGGGATTTTATACCACATATCCCTGTGTTATACTCCCTTCGTTTCATTTTAATCTACACACTTTGACATTTTACACTATTCACAAAATTCACTTTGACCATCATTTGTGATTTATACGCGGATGAAAATTTAGTCATGTGAGATCTTGTTAGATTTATCATAACATGTATTTTATTAATATGTACTTTTTATAATTTTTACAAATACAAAACTAAAGATATATGTCCTCAAAGTTTTGCATTGGCATGCGTGAAAAGTGTAAGTGTAGATTAAAATGAAACGGATGGAGTATTTTGTACTAACAAATAAAAATCTCATGTTTGCACTGACGCACTCTGTCCTAGCTTGTAAAAAGGCATAGAGTAACTTACGTATATTCAGGGGCGGATCTATTAAGGGTCCTGGGTGGCCCAGGCCCTACCAAAAAAAAAAATCAGTTTTCTTTTTTTATTTGTAAGTTAGGCAGATTTAATACTTAAATAAATACAATATACGTGCCATAAGCTTACAGAATCTAGCTTTGCTCCAGTGGTAGTATCTTTAACAACTTATTCCATGTGGTGCTTTTACATCACGGGTTCGATCCCTGCTTGGATGCCAATTTCAATTTTTTTTTTCTCTTTTCTCTTTTACAATTTTTTTTCTTTTCTCCTTTAGATTTTTTTAGCTCTAACTTTAACCAATCTTTTCTTAATTTGTACACTATTGTCATATTAAGTATGACCAAGATTCTTTTTGCAAATACTTAAAAATAATTTTACTATGTAAGTTTTTTGATTTGTCTCTATTTATGTTTACTAAATTTATATCTTCTTAAAAACTTTAAGAACAAATAATTGAAGATATTAAAGGTAAGAGTCATGTCTATTGATGACTGTAAAAGTCATTCTGTTGAATTTTACTAAAAATGGATGAGATAGCGTTGAAATATCGATATAATGAAAGTATATCTAATAAATAACTCAAATAATATAAAGATTAGTTTTCTTATCATTAAAATTGAACTTCTCATTTATGTAATGTGATCATTTGTCTACTTTCTTGGTTTAAATAGGACCCCCCAATTTCAAAATCCTAGATCCGCCCCTGCGTATATTCCTATACAATTAAATTCACATAGTATATTACATAGTTAAATACTATGAATGAGACAAAGAGTTTTTGAACATGCAAGCTAGTGAAAGCTAAGGTTATATTTCAAAATTATAAAGGATGGAAGTATTCTAGACTTCTAGTAGAAGAATAGATGTTATTAATCATGCAGATATATTTGATCTTATCTTACCACATTGTCGTTGGTACTTTATGGGAGTGACTGCTCCCTTTTCTCTCCAATCCAATGAGGGTGGCATGTCAGTGAGATTTTGATCAAACCTTAACCCTTTGGTCGTGGAGTAACCAGACATGGATTCTGAATGAAATTGCCTCTTATAGCCAGTATGAGTGGCTACAAACTCCTCAATGGTTAGATCAGCGAATGCATTAACACCTAAAGTGAACAACTTATTTGATGATGCATTGCCATTAAAATTCTCTATACGCTCAACATTTTTACTAAAAATGTTGAGACGCTTCTCCTTCTCGATCTGATCCGTGTATACACGGCCATGTCGAGCCATCCAGAGCTCGTGCCTCTCGCGTATCGACAAGGACTTATGATCGTCGAGACGACGAGCCAAGGAAGAGGTGGCCCAAAGTCCCAAGAGGAGGACTAATGGAAAGCATAAGAGTTGGAAGTTTTGGTTTGTGAAAGCAGCCATACTAACAAGCCTAAGAGTTAATTGTATGCTCTTAACTCTTAAGCTTCAAGTTTGATGAGTAGAATGTTATGAAAGTGTCTTACTTATATAGGCTACCTATGTTATGGTATATTACTGGTTTTTCTTTTTCTTAACCAACACATACGTTGTTAATTAATTGCAGAACATCCATAGATGATAGAAATTACATGGGTCAGTGACTAGTGAGTATTTCCAAGTCAAAGTGATATTTTTCGGAAAAAATGGTATGTAGTGTGATTCGGCCGATAAGTAAACGATGACTGAGTAGTGATTATCTCCCTAAATTTATCGAATGTTCAATCTTTAGAAAGTAAAGCACAAGTGCACTATCATCTATGGACGTAAGTTATGCTCCAAAAATTAAGAAAAAAACTATGGACGTAAGTTGTAAGGTTATATACATAATACATTAGGCTTCCATCTCGCAGCCAATCACGATAAATTACTTCTTTCTTCTTCTTTCTCTCTCATTTGGCCCTCTTTAAAAGTTGTTTTTTCTTTTACCATATTTTTAAAATTCTCTTCCTTTCTTTCTCGTTCTTTCTTTTGTTTTTCTAGTTCTAGAACTATACCAATGTAATACTTTCAACACTAGACTTCATAAATTCTTAGAGTAAATTTTTCAATGGAAAAGTTTATCAATTTACTACCTTCAACCTATCTATATATTTCAACTGCTTTAGGGTATATATTCCAAAGGATGAATTTACAAAAAAAGGGATCACTTCAGAAAATTTATACTTCAGAAATTTTGTCAAAAAGTACCTTCTATATTAGTACAATTTTTGTTAAAAAAAACACCGTTATATATTTTTTCTTATAGTGAGAAAGCATCTTACTCCCTCTGCCTTTTCAAGTCTGTTAGTCTAGTATGAACACAATACCAACTATAAGAGAGGGGGTGAATTGTAGTTGAGGGGAAATTTTTAAACTAATTTGCGGAATTAAAAACAACTAAGAGATATAGAGGATTGACACAAAGGTTTTATTTACAAGGAACACTTCATAGGCCCAATAGGAAGAAAAACTTAACCACGAGGAATTTTGACTCTTGACTACTCTTTTTAATAATAGGCCAAATGACTCGATACAACCTATTAATGGACCTCACTCAATTCCTCTAAGAACTTGTTCCCTGTCACTTAGTTCCCCCCCTGAACTAGTGAACTTCTCTTGACTTCACTAGAAGTCTTCTCTTTCTCTCTTTCTCTTTCTCCCTTAATTACAAAGACACTCTTTGTTTTTTTTCACTCACCCAACACTCAAAAGTATTATAGAATGAATTACTAATGAAGAGGAGTAAATTACAAGAAAAACTTTCTAAGTAATAAATCTTGAGAATGCTCGAATAACTTCTCTTATATAGTTGCTGCAACTTCTTGTTCGTCAAGCATATTTAGGCTTCATGGCTCACGAACTGACTGCACTATCTCCACTATTTTTGCAATGGGATTAATAACCTTCCACTAGCAGTTGTGGTAGACAATCCAGCGAGTGGTTAAGGAATTCTCGCCCCACTCTCCTTCTTTGTAGGCACAGTTATTTCAACTTATTTTCCAAAATACAAACCGCAACAAACTCTAATAACAAAGAATCTTTTGTACAAAAGATCCCAAGCTACTAGAATCATTAATCATACCATAGCATATAAATCGAGTATTAATTTATCTTCTAAACATATAATATCTTGAATAGATTAAATACCCATTAATCTTTCTCTACAAGATAAAATTATATAGAGGCATAAAAGATATAAAAAGTATTTTTGGGATTTTTTTTGTTCAAAATAAAAACTATTTAAGATAAATGAATATTTGTCATCATCAAAATAGGGAGGACAACGAAGTCTTACTACTTAATAATTATAGACACATTATCTTAGGCAAAAAGAAAGAGAATATACTTTTTGGGCCCACTTGTATTAAATAAATTGAATTTATGAGCAGAGAGAACATTAGGTTCACTTTTTGGGTTCACTTGAATTACATAAATATAAATAGGAAACAAAAGTGGGTCATAAACTAATAAACTAATAATATTTTTTTTTCCTTACAAAGATATGAATAAAGTAACGTGAGTAGAACTTAACATAACGAACTGAAATGAAAAGTAAGTAACATTTCAAAAAACGGAGGGAGTATATGACAATTTCTATCAAAATAGCTACTTTATCGCTATATTTCGGCTGAAAAGTCTAGTCTTTCAATAAAAAATTTTGAATAATTGAAAAATTGGATTTCGATTTTGACATGATATTTGAACATAGATATTTATGGGATTGTTGCTCAAATTATTTTTAGAATTTTTTATATTATTACCTCCTTTTCTTTTACCCGTTTCATGTATAAATACCACCTCGTGTTTTTTTTTGGATTTTACCATCTTTTTAGAACTAGCTCACTAAATGTTACCACATTCACTTGCTCTGTGACTGAAAAGATGGGTTTTCAATTCAATTGCAAATTTGTTGCTCAGATCATCGGCATGCGGGACATATAAATTGTATCTCGGATAGAAAATCAACAAACACGCCACTTATAATATCGAACTTAATAGAAAACCAAGAGTGTAAAATAATAATAAAAAAAATATACATGTTTTTAACTCTATCATATTTTATTTGCTAAATTGGGGATAATTTGCTACAAGCTAAGTACTAACTTCCTTAGGTTAATTATTGTTATTAAAGATGTTATTTTGGTTGATCAATTGACGGTTGAACTGAAACCGACCAAAAATTGAATTGAATTGAGTTGACATATAACTAACATGAAATGAAACTGAATTGAACTAAAAATGGAAAATTGTAACCGAATTACAGCTAAACTGAAAATGAACTTATAAAACTGAATATAAATGCAAGAAACTGAAAAGTTGATCGAAGAAATTGTTATTTTATTAAACGATACAAGAGGGGGTGAATTGTATTATGGGGAACAATGAATAATTTTTGCATAATTTAAGCAAATGCGAAAGGAACAAAGTAATTACACGAGATATTTTACGAGGAAATTAAAACCTTCCTAGGCTTAATAAGAAGTAAAACCTCGACCCCTAGGGATTTTAAACAACAACTCATCCACTAATAATAGGCCAACACCTAAGTATAACATGTTACGACGAGTTCCTATTCTTTCTCTTTGTCTCGTTCCACTAAGAACAATAATCCCTACAACGATCCCTCAATTGTTGCTTCTTCTCTCTTGACTTGACTCAAAGTACTCCTCTCTCTAGCTTCACTCAAATACAAGATTTCTCTCAAAATCCCAACCAAATCAATTACAAATTCTTATTTTAACTCTAAGTGAAACGAACAGCAAACATAGGAACATTAATGCTTATGAGAACTCTTTAATGCTTAATGATCTTAAATATGCTCGGCTAGTGTTACTCTAAATGATGATTGAAATTTATTTCGTAGGTTACAATGCAACATTTGACAAAATCCATGCTTTATTACACAAGTGTAAAAAAAAAGTTATTACTATTAGATGGAAATTACAATAATCTTAAAATACAAAAGGATAAATATATATGTGTATTCAATTATAATAAGATCAATTACAAGTCTAACATTTTATAAATTATTAATGCTCAATGTAGTGGTCTTAGAAAAGAGTATTGCCCTATATGGCATGCTTGTGATGATTAAAGAAATGACCTAATAAACACGACATAATATAATAAACGTTATGTTCAACCCAACACCAAACATTCGCCAACTCCATTGTTTAAAAGAGAAACCTTGCAGTGGCTCTTTCTCCTGAGAATACTTTGCGAAGGCAATTACAGAAGTTTGGAAGCTATCATCTGCATGTGTAGCCTCGCCTATTGGGAAAGGTTTTTTCATCACAAAGATTTATTCGAGACCGTTGATCCCACTGGGTACACCGGTAATATCCTTATCTTATGGAATAGATGACTTCATTCCTTTACTACCATTGCTAGGAAACCCCGAGCAATCTATGGAGTGATCCAGGTTAGTAAGAAAAACCATTTTGTTATCTCAATTTTGTATGCTAATTGCTAACACAAAGTTTAGTGGTATAGGTGAAATGTGGAATAATCTTGTTGATTTTAGTAAGAATGTGCATTTACCTTGGTTGGTTTTGGGAGATTTCAAATGAAGTGACTTATGCTCATGAGAAAATTGGAGGGAACAAACCAAAAGAGTACAAAATGAGATTATATTGGGAAACTATGGATAAGTGTAATTTGACAGATTTAGGTTTCATTGGGAGTAAGTTCACTTGGTTCAACAAGAGGAAACATTAACCAATCTTTGAATGTTTAGACCGGTGTTGGGCCTCACCCAACTGGGTTCTTGATTTCCCAAAGGCAACTGCTCATAACCTTCCTAGACTATCTTCTGACCATAATCCTATTGTTTTAACCCTTGAGCCCGAAACAAAAGCCCGCCCAAAAAAGTTCTTTAAATTCGAACCTTATTGGATTGCCGAACCAGGTTGTGAGTCATGGATCAAATCAAAGTGGCCCACTAACAATGTTGCTTTTCCACCAAAACTTTTGACCCTTAGGGACGCCATTCCTAAATGGGCTGAGGACAATAGTAATTTATTTAAGAAAAAGCGGAAAATCATGGCCCGACTTACTGGGCCCAAAATGCTCTTCAAACGCACCCTTACAACTGATATGTCTATTTTATATAGAGTTTTTTACCCCCGTCCCTCATTGATTATTGGTCTTAATTGCGCTCTTTGGAGTTATTTTTAGTGCTAATGTTCTACTTGTAGTGTGTTTGTAGTTTCAGGTTGATCATTGTAGGAATTAGCATGTATTAGTGCATTTCCTACTCATTTATATCACTACAAGAGATGATGTACTTTTGAGAGCACGAGCATTGAGTTGGAAGAGTTTTGAAGCAAAGCGAATAGTGAAAGAAGTAGAAAAATGACTCCAGTCCACTCTTTTAATTATATGTCAAGTTATAGAAATCCAAATGCAGTGATTTCAATTGGGTTAGATTATACACTTCAAGAGCTTTCCAACGAGTGGTCACTTGCCTAATGCCGACGAATAACGAAGAAGTTATGGCATTTTGAAGATAGAGAGTTTGTGCAGGCTGACGACCGCCCGGCCGGGCGGAATCCGCCCCGGCTGCCCTGGCGCCCTTACTTAGCCAAATTTCATCATTTGGAGAAGATTTGGAAGAAAAGAAAATATTTTGGTGTGGGCCCGACCGGGAGGGATCTCGCTCGACCGGGCGGGGCACTATTTCACTTCTACAAAAAATGACCTGACGACCGTCCAGGCGGGGCGATTTTTATGCGTTTTAAAGCTCGTGTTACGCTGACTCTTATTTTCATATAAATACTTATCCTTTTAGGGTTGAAAGAGGACGTTTTTACATTATAGTTTCAGCTTTAGTTTTCCTAAGCACATTTTAATTACTCAAGAACCCTAGAATTACTCTTTGCCATTTTGACATTGGATTTTCAATAGAAGTTGGGATTTTGCAAGATTGTTCTACATTGGTATTTCTTCTCTTCTCTTGTTATTCTTATTTAATCTTTGATTATTGATTCACCATGTTTACTTATTTCATCATGAATATGTTTCCTTTAATTATGATTGAGTAGTTTATTTCTAGAGTTAAGGGGATCCATGAATATTTTTGAAGGGATGTTTATAAAGTATTGATTTTTGATGATGTATGTTGATTCCTATTGAATGTATTATCTCTATTCAATCCGATTTGGCCAGATTTGATTGTTATAGTATTGCAATATTAGGTTATGCGCCGAGAGGTATAAACTTGATATTAAGGCTAGTTTCAATAGGTAAAATTGGTATTAATAAATTGCGAGAGCCTGTTAATATCATTCTATGGTTAATTTCGACTCGAGAGAGGAAATCAACCTGTTTGACTGCGGTATTCATTATTGATTATTGTGTTTCATCCTGGAATATTGTTCATTGGTGAACCTACGCCCTAGACTTTATTTTATTGATATTCTTGATATAGTTATTGTCTAGTTTAGTATAATTACAACCAAACACTCGTTCCCTATAATCTATATTTGATCGACAATTAGGAAAAGAACACTGTTTTCCTGTGGATTCGACCCTACTTCCCTGACTACTATTTGTTAGAGGACTTAAGGATTACTTTTGATTAGGTGATACGACTTCAGCCTGTCAACAACCCTTTCCTATTTGACTAAGAGGCCCAACTTCAAAAGGACCTAAACTCGATATTGGACCAGGAAGAAAGCTTTTGGCAAACTAGGGCTAGGACCCATTGGATCCTCCAAGGGATAGAAACACCCATTTTTTCCACCTTTCAACAATCTTGAGAAGAAAACAAAATCGGATAAATATGTTAAAAGATGTTAGTGGCATTAGTACAACTTCCCCAGAGGATATAGAAAATTGTTTGTAGAGTACTTTAAAGATTCATTTACTTTTAACATTTCTAACCATTTACCACAAATAACATCGTTACAATTAATTGACTGTGGTGAAATTCCGTCACTGGATGAAACTAGGGATGCTCTTTTTTCCATAGGTGGTACCAAAGCGCCGGGTGAGGATGATTTTCATGCTATCTTTTTTCAACATTTTTGGGAAACTATAAAAGTTGACTATTATGAGTTGATTAAAACCATCTTCGAGGACCATGCCATCTCGCCCTCTCTAAATATGACTTTGATTTCTTTAATCCCCAAAATCGATAATCCCCTTAGAGTGCAAAACTTTAGACCTATAAGCCTTGTTAATACAACACATAAAATCGTAATAAAAATTCTTGTTCATAAAATCAGACTCACCTACATGACATTATATCCCCAAACCAAAATAGCTTTCTTCCGGGGAGGGTTTTGAGGTAAATAAGTCATTATAGCCACTGAAATCCTCCATTCTATGAAAAAGAAGAAAGGAAAAAGTGGTCTTTTTGCTCTAAAGTTAGACCTAGAAAAAGCGTACGATAGACTTGAATGGTCTCTCATTGAGCATTAATTGTTTGACCATGTATAATTTCAGTGACTCAACAATTAAACTCATTATGAGCTGTGTTTCCTCTACTTCAGTGGCAATCCAAGTAAATGGTCATAGAACCAATACGTTCCTCCCATATAGAGGGATTAGGCAAGGGGATCCCCTCTCCCCTTACTTTTTCATTCTTTGCCTAGAATACTTATCTAGGAAAATCCATGAATCTTGCAACCTAAATGGAAACCTTTTAAGGTTGGGGGGAACCATGGAAATTTCCCACCTCCTCTTCGCTGATGACATTATCCTTTTTGGAGAAGCTAATCAAAATATTCTTTCTACAATGAAAAGGGTGCTTGAGAATTTCTATGAAATTTCGGATCAAAAAGCAAACGATTCTAAAAGTATGCTCTACTTTTCCCCGAACACATCCATTGAAATGAGGGATGAATTTGAGCAAGAAATGAACATTTTGAGTACTCAAGATCTAGTTCCTTACCTTGGCTTCCCTCTTCCCTCTTTGTCATAGGATACCCTCAAAAAGAAAGCTATCCTTCAATATTGACAAACTCACCTCAAAACTAGCTTCTTGGAAAGCTAAAGCTCTCTCAAAAGCCGATAGGGTAATCCTCATAAACTCCATCCTTCAAGCTATCCTCAGATACTATACGCATCTTATCCAATTTCCTAAATACATAATAAATAACCTTGATTCCATTTACAGTAAATTCTTTTGGAGTGCTAATAGTGATAAAAATAAAATTTCATGGGTTGCTTTGAAAAAAGTTTACAGGCTAAAGAATGATGGGGGCTTGGGTGTCTAACTAATTTAGATATTAATAGGTTTCTAGCTCGAATTTGTTGCAAACTTGATAATCATACCAATTGGGCCCCAAACTTTCTTTATGAAAAATATATAAAAAACAAAAACTAACCCACAAACTTTAATAAAGGATCCCATTTATGGAAGAATGTGGGCTTTGGGTGGACTGAGTTTAGTAAGAGTTTAGCGTGGAAGGTTGGAAATGGGGTCAGTATAGATTTGTGGCATGATAAGTGGGTTAATGGAGAGAGATTACGTTCCCTAGTTGTTGGGCCCCTATCTCTCCTTGAAACAAACAAAAACTTGAGTGAGTTGAGATCCCATGATATCACCCAAATTTGCTCCTTTCCCTTAACTGATATAATCATAAACCGAGTTCGTGCTATGAAATTTAGTGACAGGCAGGATGAAACATATTCGCTCTGGACAAACTTGAATAATTTTGATTCAAAAATAGCAACGATTGAGTTGTGCAACCTTCACAGTATTGAGACCAAGGATTGGGAGTGGATTTGGAAATCACCAGGTCATCCAAAAGCAACATATTTTCATTTGGCAAATTTGGTGGGGTAGAACGCCAACAAACTCTAACATTAACTTTAGAATTAGGAATCACTCCTCTCAAAATAAAAAAAAATACTCTAGCAAACTATTTAAACCCGATGGTACATAGTCACCAACGAGATGTATCGAACCTATTTACTACTTAATCTAATTTGCTCCTTTTCCCCAAAAAAACATTCGCCAAAATGATCTCACAAAACTTAGCGCCATGACTTGACGGGAGGCACCAAAATATTTTAAATTTCTTAAGCAAGCAATGGAGGAGATTTATACTACAGTTGTTAAAGAAATATACAAAAGAAGGAATACGACCCATCACCATGAAGAACAGAAACAAGAATTTAATGAACAATAACAAGAATTTAATGAACGGAAACAACCTAGTGAACCTCCTAACCCATTTTGTTGAAGAATATCAGAGGTATTTTTTTCTTCCATCTTGTGAAATGCTGAACTTTCGTTATTTGCTTCTGTCTTATGTAGTTATTCTCTCCCTTGAATTCTTGAACATATTCTTTTTGAAACGATTTCACTAAAGTTGTCTGTTTTCTTATAGCACGTGTTCTTAAAATCCGTCTTTTTTCCATGAGTCTTCAGAATTTGTTTTAGAACTCATTGCATACATTTGGGTAGAGCGAACACATCAAATTTCTGCGTGTTTAGATTTTTATTTGTGTAATTAGAGATAGTAGAGAATTTCTCAGATGAAAATTCAGTATCTATATAAATCGATTTCTCCAACGTGGTCTGTTTTCTTGTAGGAATGTTAATATATTTGCAAGAATTCTATTCTTTTTGGAGAAGTTTTGTCGAAAGTTCTTTAGAGCTTATTTTATACACTTGGGTTGAGCAAATGCTCTCAGCATACTAATAATAAAATAAGTCATAGGGAGAATATAACCCCTCCATAAGGATAATGGTTAAACCATTAGCTTATTAACTATTAAAACATTAAAATAGATAGTATAAGACAAGATTGTAACACATGGCAACTCATCCAATAAATTCTTGCCTTAATTAATCTAGATAAATGAAAGTCAATGGATAGAGCTAGAGGTGATTATGGGCTGGGCCAGGCCAGGTTCAGGCCGGGTCGTGCCTTAAAAAAATGCCCATTGGTCGGGCAGGGGCTGGCCAAAATTTTGTACCCAAATCCACTCCCAATGGTTTAACCATTATTTCAGACCAAAAAGAACGGGCTTTTCGGGCCAAAATCGGACCGGGCCAAAAATTAGACTAAAAAGTCATTTTTGGCTTGCCAAAAGCCTGTCCCAAAGCAAAAAAAATCAGGTCAGGTCGGGTTCAATCGGAGGCCAAAAATTTCTGCCCAAACCTGCCCAAATTCGGGCCGGGCTGATTTGATTAGCTTTAGGTCGAGCCGAAAACTAAAGAGACAACTTACTCAAAGAGCGCCTCTGATTTTACCTTAATTATGTTGGATGTGTGAATATTTTTTATTTTACAATACAAGATTTAAATTTTCAAAATTCTTTGTACTTGTAATAACTAATATATTAATAAAGGGACTAATATAATCTTAACTGAACAGGGTCTCTTTGATAAATGAACCGCCCAGCTGAAACTTTCATGATATTGTTCAGTCTTATGTAGTTAATTATTCCCTCCCTTGAATTCTTGAACATCAATTTTTTTTTCTTAAAAGATTTCACTAAGATTGTCTATTTTCTATAGCATGTGTTCTTGAAATCCGTCTTTTTTCAAAGAGTCTTCATAATTTGTGTTTTAGAACTCATTGCATACATTCAGGTAGAGCGAACACAGCAAATTTCTGCATGTTAAGATTTTTTTTTTTTTTTGTAATTAGAGATAGTGGAGAATTTCTCAGATAAAATTTCAATAAATAGATTTCTCCAACGTGGTCTGCTTTCTTGTAGGAATGTTAATATATTTTTCAAGAATTCTATTCTTTTTGGAGAAGTTTTGTCGAAAGTTCTTTAGAGCTTATTTTATACACTTGGGTTGAGCAAATGCTCTTAGTGTAATTGTTAGAGATGGTGTTTATGATTGTTGTAATAAAGCAGTTGCAATCTGCTAATGGTACTTGAATAACACAACATCAAAGGACAGTGAACATGGTCACTCTAACTGGACTTATCTTTGGACTCGTATTATTGAACTTTTTGTTGGGAAAGACCTATTAAAATAGCTATTTTGTTGGAAAAGACTTAATAATTTTTTTTTGTTCAAAAAGACCTATTATAATACTTCCCTTTGTTACATAAGACCACCTCAATATTTTCGAAGCAAAAGTCAATTTTCTGGCATTGACTTTTTTTTCTTCCCCTCCTCTTCTCAATAAATGAGACCAACATATATTTTTTTATCTAATCACTTAACCCTACCAAACCATTTCCTCTTGCTTTTCATTTTAAGGGATTATAGTAGGGGAAAAAAAAGGTTGGTCCCATTTATTGAGAAAGGAAGAGGAAGCAAGTCTTTATCGGAAAAATTGACTTTTTGGTCGGAAAACATTGAGGTGGTCTTAAGTAACGAAGGAAAGTATTATAATAGGTCTTTTTCAACAAAAAAGTTTTTATTGGGTTTTTCCTAACAAAATTATTTTGATTATATACGTTAAAACTTGTCCAATATACATAATAACATTTATATAGCAAAAACAATGACAAAGTAATAGTATGAAAAACATTACAATTACCAAAACAATGGATCGAGCAAGTGCTTTTTGGTTGGCCAAATTATTTTTTCGACTATGTAATTATGTTATACTGACATTTCAGACTTCAAAAATAAACTCTACGAGTACTATATAAGACTTGAACACATTAGTTGAAAATTAACCAAATTTGATAAGGTAGCTTAAACTAGTAAGTAATAGCTGAAACTAATATTTCGAAATTAATAAGATATTTGATTGCATGAGCTATTCATAAAACTACTTGTTTAGATAGCTGTTATTTCATCATTATATATATTTTTTTAATTTAGACATGTAATAAGTTGAAAAGATGGATGAAGGGCAGAATTTAAACTCCTTTTTTTAATCAGCTACTCAATGTCGCTTCTCATTTCAGATGCTCTTGGATTAGATGCCAAACAATTCTAACAAATTTGGAATCTTAGATTCAGCTCATTATTTAAGTTGGATGAAATGTGTTAACAAACATAATCGAAATGAAGTCGGTAAAATATTATTCTTCTTAATCTATGTTGGTCAAAGTTCAAATTGGAAGTAGAATATTCTTTCTTTCTTTTTTTACATCAGGGGGAGTAAAATATTCTACTAGACTTCGTGTTGAATCATGAATGTGTTTATGTTGAAATAAGATCAAGTGGTTCCACTCGATTCAACACACTAATCAACTTATATTGAGCAAACTAGTTTACTTTACTCACTTTTATTTATCCAAATTACATAAATATAAATATGTGAATGAATAATGATTTCTTTTTTTTTTTTTTTTTTTTTCTTGACATTGAGAAGACGTACATTGAATAATGATTTCTTATACACAATATTTTATATTAGTCAAAAAATCAAAAATGAATATCAATTTACAGAATTGCAAAACTGCACATGAAAAGATAAAATTAGTGTAAAATATAATGAATATCACAGCATAATATAAAAATATCTACAAAATTTTGAAAATAAAAATTTATATATACATGCCACGGATGAAATATAGTTACAGCTATCAAGAAAAAAACAGATTGTAGGAAACAAGATTTTGATTCGTTTGTCGTATAGTAGAGTGAGATGTAAGTGGTTCCCTCAAAGAGACAAATGTCATACACATGCTAATGACCAGTTTATACTTTATGGTGTACGTTTTCACTGTGTGAGTGCCTTGATCTACCGCACATAAATAATTCGTGCAACCAAGCTAAGTTTGGCCTAGTGGTAGGGATTGTAGAGGTTCAATGAGGGTAGGGATTTCTCTTATCTTCTCCTTTACTCTCAAAGTGGTAGCCCGCTAACCGGGATCAGGTTGACTTGTGCGAGGTTCTGATTCGATAGGGCAATTCATCTTACCAATCCAAAAAAAAATAAAAAAACATAAATAATACTTGCAACATTGAAAACTCTACACTATTTAAAAATTAACTCTAATTGCAGTCTACAGCTATATATAAATAGAAATGTTATCATATAATATATTATTGGTTAGTCTCAAAATGTATTCTTAAAATATCCACATTTTTGTAAGTTTATAAATCGATAATCAAATATATTAATAGTTAAAGTAGTGTATTGAGATATGTGGAAGTCAACATGTTGCATGCACTTAACAACAGAGGAAGTATAATTCGATGCACTCATGAATTGGAGTACTCTATAACTTGGTTAAATCATGCAGAAAAAAGAAGGCAGCCACCAAATTTTCTGTTCCGTGCCACCCTCTGCTCCCCTATCTCAAATTTAAATCATTGTTGTTCTCTCTAAAACAAGCAGCATAACTTAATTTTTACTACAGCAGGAAATATTTCAGCAAATATATCTACAAAAATATTATTGATACTCTGAAGACAGTTAGTGACTATAGTGAGCACCCATCCACTTGTAATATATTGGTAGATGTAAACAAAGTTAGTACTTGCAGCAGATGAGATATGAGGTTTGACAAGCGAAGTGTTTGAACTGGCAGATGCTGCTTGATGTTTAGTCAGTTATTCAAGCCTCTTCCACAAGAAAGAAAGAACAGCAGCAGAGCAGCTCACCCTAATATTTTTGTGCAGGGCTTCTATCATGATGCTCAAATCTGAACCATAGAATTTCTTCAAGGCACACACCTGACACCAAAAACAAGCGGTTAAGACGGCAAGAGAGACTCAAATTATGAAAGAAAACACACCAGACACATTAAGCACAAGTTATTGTGGCACTTTGATGCTTTGTCCATCAAAAAATAGTTGTCGCATTACTAGTTCAAGTTACAAACTGACAATTGTTCCCTAATGTGGGGATTAGGGAGTTTGATGTTGGATTATAGTCTTCAATATGTAGTTGGAGATTTTGTGTGTGGGTGTTTGTCCCACATGGAAGGAATAGAGTGTTGTTGTTGTCTTTATATTAACCCATGTGATAGTTATATTAAATTGGATGATGGTCTAACTACTTGGGCCAAAGTGAGCATTGGGCTTGGATGTGCTTGTATTTGGGTTATTAATATACTTGTATATTTCTAATCAAAGACTAGCACTTTGCATGACGCGCCGGTTAATTAAAGACTTAACATTTTGATTAGTATTTAATTTTCTGCCGAAATATTTTTTTTAATTATTAATTAATTATTTTCGGATATTGGGATAATATTTTATTGACAGTTTCCTATAACTGCCATCTGATTTTATCCCAATATATACTTTTTGGCAGAACGTTATTTCACTATCAGTTTTCAATTTCTCTTCTTCTTCACAGAACGTTTTTCTCTCAAAAAAAAACTCTCTCAACCATGTTCATGGAGGATGAATTGATTCTTTGTAAATTCATCCTTAGATTAGGAAATCCGGGGGTAAATTAGCATTAATCCCGTCGGCGTAATAGTGGGGCTAATATTATCCTAAGGACAGAGAAATACTCGTCCTAGTCTAGTTTCTGTAATTTCATTTTGTTTTCAATTATTTTGTTTCTAACAATCTTAGGATAATATTATATGGAAAACACCATGAAGATGTTCGGTAATGATACTGTGAAACTAGATCGTTTTGATGGAACCAATTTTCTGCGTTGGAAGGAGAAGATGTCGTTCTTACTCACTGCTCTGAAAATTTTTTATGTTCTGGATCCAAAGTTGGGTACTTTACCGGAACCATCGGACAAGGACACTTGAAGGAATGGTTGCGAACGCAAGAAACGTGCTGAGGATGAGATGTTGTGCAGAGGATACATTCTGAATTCTCTCTCTGATCGCCTGTATGATCTCTACACTCCAATTCCGTCTGCACAAGAGATGTGGAAATCACTGGAGTTCAAGTATGATGCAGAAAAGCAAGGGGCAGATAAGTTTGTTACTTTTAAGTTTTTTGAATTTTCTATGGTTGATGGCACTTCTATACTAGATCAAGTGCATGAATTCCTTATTTTAATCTCCAAATTTAAGGACTTGAACATAACTGTTCCCGAGAAAAATTAATTGTGGGGGAATTATTGCCAAACTACCACCATCCCGGAATGATTACGGGAAAAAGTTACTTGCATACCTCGAGGAATTCACTCTAGAACAAATTCAGAAACACCTACGAATTGAAGAAGAAACACGTAGTAGGGAAAAGGAATTGAACATTGCTTCAAGTTCTAAAGTGCATTATGTTAGTCAGAAGAATCAGAAGGGTAAAAGAAAGGCAAATAATAACTCTAATACTTCTAACCCGAATAAAAAGGGTAAGAAGGATTTTTCTGAAATTGTATGTTATAATTGTGGCAAGAAAGGCCATATGAAACGTTTCTGTAGGAACCCCAAGAAGGACAAGGAGCAAAATCGGAACCAAAACCGGAAGAAGAATAATGAAGAGAAGGCGATTGCAAATGTTGTTGAACAAAAGGACAATGATCAAATTGTTGCCATGATTTCGAAATGCATGTTGGTATGATCCAAGAATTGCACATGGCTTCGGTTCTTTGTTGGTGATGATTGGTGGTATGACTCTGGTGCTACCACACATATTTGCAATAATCGCTCACTTTTCAAGGATTATGTTGAGGCCGTGGATGGCCATGAAATTCTGTTGGGAGATCATCACACTAACAAGGTTCTTGGAACAGGAAGTGTGATACTCCAATTCACTTCTGGAAAGAAAGTTACTCTTACTAATGTATTACATGTTCCTTCAATTAGGAAGAATTTGGTTTCTGGTTTTGTTCTCAGGTAAGAAAGGACTCAAAAGCTGTTATAGAGTCCGATAAAATTATTCTGTCTAAAGTTTGGTTCCTTTGTTGGAAAAGGTTATGTATCGATGGTATGTTTAAACTAAGTATCAATAAAGAAGATAGTTCTAGTTACTCTTGTGTGCGATCCTTTAATTCCAGTTTTAATATAGAATGTACAAGCTTTAATCTTTGGCATAGTCGCTTGGGACATGTTAATTATCAAACAATGAAATTTATGTGCAAAAACGGAATTATTACTTATAGTAATGAACATAAAGAAAAGTGTGAAGTTTGTGTACAAGCAAAAATGAAAAGAAAACCTTTCCCAAAAGTTGATAGACAATCTGAAATTTTAGAACTTGTGCATTCTGATATTTGTGAGTTAAATGGCGTTTTAACTAGAGGTGGATGTAGGTATTTTATTACTTTCATCGACGACTGTTCTAAATTTACCTATGTCTATTTAATGAAATCAAAAGATCAAGCATATAATATGTTTAAAATTTACAAAACCATGGTAGAAACTCAAAAGGGTAAGAAATTGAAAATTTTAAGAAGTGATAGGGGTGGGGAATATTTCCCTACTGAATTTACTTCCTTTTGTGAGGATAATGGTATTGTTCATCAAGTTAGTGCTCCCTATAGACCTCAACAAAACGGGGTTGCTGAAAGGAAGAATGGAGTCTTGGTTGATATGGTTAATGCCATGATTGTTAACTCCAATTTACCTTTGAATTTATGGGGTGAAGCCTTACTAACTGCATGTCATGTACACAATAGAGTTCCTTCAAAGAAGTTAAAATTGTCTCCATATGAAATTTGGAGAGGAAGAAAACCTAATATTAGTTATTTTAGAGTTTGGGGATGTTTAACTTTTTACAAAGTCCCAGATCCTAAGAAAACTAAGTTGGGTCCAAGAGCTTTAAAAAGTGTATTTGTGGGATATGCAGAAAACTCTAAAGCATATAGGCTTTTGGATCTAGATACAAATGTGATTGTAGAGTCTAGAGACGTTGAATTCTTTGAGAACAAATTTCGAAGTGATTCTAAAAATGTTGATGAGTCTTTGCAAATACCACAAACGGAAATTAATTCCAACCCGGAATCGAGTCATCATCCTTCTTCTAGTAATGTGAGAATAAATCCTAATGATAATATTGAACCTAGGAGAAGTGTAAGAGCTAGAAAGGAAAAACATTTGGGCTCGGGACTTTATAAATTCACAAGCTATTGCTTTTCTTGTTGAAGGAAATAGAGAAGTGGTAACCAGGAAAATCCCATTACTTCTCAATGTTGAGGATGAAAGCAATGAACCAAAAACTTTTCGAGAAGCAATGGCTTCTAGAGATTTTGCTTTTTGGAAGGAAGCAATAGATGATGAAATGGAGTCTTTGATGGCTAATAAGACTTGGGTTTTATCGTATTTGCCTCCTGGCTCTAAAGCCATTGGATGTAAGTGGGTTTTTAGGGTAAAAAGAAATGTGGATGATGAGTCAATTAAAGTTTTCAAAGCTAGACTTGTTTGTCAAGGGTTTAGACAAAGAGAAGGAGTAGATTATTTTGATACTTATGCTCCAGTGGCTAGGATTACATCCATTAGAGTGTTAATAGCTTTAGCTTCTTTATATAGTTTGTATGTACACCAAATGGATGTAAAAACTGCTTTTCTAAATGGTGATTTAGATGAAGAGGTGTACATGAGACAACCTGAAGGTTTTGTACTACCTGGTCACGAGAATAAAGTTTGTAAACTAATAAAGTCATTGTATGGTTTAAAGCAAGCACCAAAACAGTGGCATGAAAAATTTGATTCTCATTGTTCTATCTCATGGCTTTATACATAACTCTGCCGATAGATGTATATACTCTAAGTTTACAAAAGATTATGGAGTCATTTTATGTCTTTATGTTGATGATATGTTGATATTTGGAACAAACATGAAAGGCATAACTCGAAACCAAAACTTATTTGAGTTCTTGTTTCAAAATGAAGGACTTAAATGAAGTTGATACTATTTTAGGTATCAAAGTTAGAAGAAATAGTGGGGGTTATTCCTTAAGTCGGTCTCATTATGTTGATAAGATGCTTAAGAAATTTGAGCATTTGAATTTCAAGGAAGCTAACACCCCGTATGATACATCGTGTAAACTTAGTGTGAACAGTGGAAGGGAAGAGCTGTAGCTCGGTTAGAGTATGCTAGTGCAATAGGCAGTTTGATGTATGCTATGCATTGCACTAGACTCGATATTGCGTTTGCGGTATGCAAACTTTCGAGATTTACTAGTAATCCCGGTGAGGTCATTGGCAA
Organism: Beta lomatogona; assembly: GCA_947646795.1. Taxonomy (NCBI): domain Eukaryota; kingdom Viridiplantae; phylum Streptophyta; class Magnoliopsida; order Caryophyllales; family Amaranthaceae; genus Beta; species Beta lomatogona. The sequence continues at coordinate 2,840,429 of CANSNZ010000447.1, forward strand.
GCAATTGGAAGGATTTTTGGCTATTTGAAAAGAACCAAAGGTTATGCTTTGCACTATGGGAATTTCCCTGCTGTACTAGAAGGGTATACAGATGCTAGTTGGATATCAAGTGATGGAGATAATAAGTCCACAAGTGGTTGGATTTTCATGCTCGGTGGTGGTGCTGTTTCTTGGGCCTCAAAGAAACAAACTTGCATCACTCATTCTACAATGGAAGCTGAATTTTTTAGCTTTAGGGGCAGCAGAGCAAAGAAGCAGAGTGGTTGAGAAATATGTTATTGGATATAAAGTTGTGGCCACAACCTATGCCAGCCATTTCTTTGCAACTGCGATAGTGAGGCAACGTTGTCTAGAGCTTACAATAAGATTTATAATGGTAAGTCTAGACATATCAGTTTAAGACATGCATATGTGAGACAGTTGATATCCGACGGGATTATAACTGTTATTTATGTACGATCTTGCAATAACTTGGCAGATCCTTTTACGAAAGGATTACCAAGGGATATGGTTTATGGAACAAGCCGAGAGATGGGCTTAAGACCCATTTAATTGATCAGCAATGATGGAAACCCAACCTTTTCTTTATAGATCCTTATAATTAGAAGGTTCAATGTGGTAATAACAAATTGTTGATAATCGGTCCGGGTCACACTAGCTTAATTTCTTCAAGTGTGTATTTTAGGGTGAGTTGTTACTCTTAATGAAATTCTAGTGTTTGAAGAATTTCACCTATATAGACATGAGAAGTGGTGCCGCTTCTAACAAAGTTTTGGGTCAAAACTTTTGTAAGTGTCTATGAACCAGGATGAGCACATGGCCATATTAGTGCTACCCTGTTTATGAACATGGTTATGGTCGAGTGTGTGTGGAGTTCTTCCGATTCTAACAGAAGAAATTTTGGCTCAAAAGCTTTCGCTGCCATAAATTTCGTTAGAGTCTTGAAGATCTTTCACTAAGTGAAAGTTCAAATCGAAAGATTCTTTCATGTATGCACATTCTGTTATATTGAAGACTAAGTGGGGGATTGTTGGATTATAGTCTTCAATATGTAGTTGGAGATTTTGTGTGTGGGTGTTTGTCCCACATGGAAGGAATAGAGTGTTGTTGTTGTCTTTATATTAACCCATGTGATAGTTATATTAAATTGGATGATGGTCTAACTACTTGGGCCAAAGTGAGCATTGGGCTTGGATGTGCTTGTATTTGGGTTATTAATATACTTGTATATTTCTAATCAAAGACTAGCACTTAGCACTTTGCATGACGCGCCGGTTAATTAAAGACTTAACATTTTGATTAGTATTTAATTTTCTGCCGAAATATTTTTTTTAATTATTAATTAATTATTTTCGGATATTGGGATAATATTTTATTGACAGTTTCCTATAACTGCCATCTGATTTTATCCCAATATATACTTTTTGGCGTAACGTTATTTCACTATCGGTTTTCAATTTCTCTTCTTCTTCACGTAACATTTTTTCTCTCAAAAAAAACTCTCTCAACCATGTTCATGGAGGATGAATTGATTCTTTGTAAATTCATCCTTAGATTAGGAAATCCTGGGGGGTAAATTAGCATTAATCCCGTCGGCGTAATAGTGGGGCTAATATTATCCTAAGGACAAGAGAAATACTCGTCCTAGTCTAGTTTCCGTAATTTCATTTTGTTTTCAATTATTTTGTTTCTAACAATCTTAGGATAATATTATATGGAAAACACCATGAAGATGTTCGGTAATGATACTGTGAAACTAGATCGTTTTGATGGAACCAATTTTCTGCGTTGGAAGGAGAAGATGTCGTTCTTACTCACTGCTCTGAAAATTTTTTATGTTCCGGATCCAAAGTTGGGTACTTTACCGGAACCATCGGACAAGGACACTGAAGGAATGGTTGCGAACGCAAGAAACGTGCCGAGGATGAGATGTTGTGCGAGAGGATACATTCCGAATTCTCTCTCGATCGCCTGTATGATCTCTACACTCCAATTCCGTCTCGCACAAGAGATGTGGAAATCACTTTGGAGTTCAAGTATGATGCGAAAAGCAAAGGGCGGATAAGTTTGTTACTTTTAAGTTTTTTGAATTTTCTATGGTTGATGGCACTTCTATACTAGATCAAGTGCATGAATTCCTTATTTTAATCTCCAAATTTAAGGACTTGAACATAAGCTGTTCCCAGAAAAATTAATTGTGGGGGAATTATTGCCAAACTACCACCATCCTGGAATGATTACGGGGAAAAAGTTATTGCATACCTCCGAGGAATTCACTCTAGAACAAATTCGAAACACCTACGAATTGAAGAAGAAACACGTAGTAGGGAAAAGGAATTGAACATTGCTTCAAGTTCTAAAGTGCATTATGTTAGTCGAAGAATCGAAGGGTAAAAGAAAGGCAAATAATAACTCTAATACTTCTAACCCGAATAAAAAGGGTAAGAAGGATTTTTTCCGAAATTGTATGTTATAATTGTGGCAAGAAAGGCCATATGAAACGTTTCCGTAGGAACCCCAAGAAGGACAAGGAGCAAAATCGGAACCAAAACCGGAAGAAGAATAATGAAGAGAAGGCGATTGCAAATGTTGTTGAACAAAAGGACAATGATCAAATTGTTGCCATGATTTCTCGAAATGCATGTTGGTATGATCCAAGAATTGCACATGGCTTCGGTTCTTTGTTGGTGATGATTGGTGGTATGACTCGGTGCTACCACACATATTTGCAATAATCGCTCACTTTTCAAGGATTATGTTGAGGCCGTGGATGGCCATGAAATTCTGTTGGGAGATCATCACACTAACAAGGTTCTTGGAACGGGGAAGTGTGATACTCCAATTCACTTCGGAAAGAAAGTTACTCTTACTAATGTATTACATGTTCCTTCAATTAGGAAGAATTTGGTTTCTGGTTTTGTTTGCGTAAGAAAGGACTCAAAACTGTTATAGAGTCCGATAAAATTATTCTGTCTAAAAGTTGGTTCCTTTGTTGGAAAAGGTTATGTATCCGATGGTATGTTTAAACTAAGTATCAATAAAGAAGATAGTTCTAGTTACTCTTGTGTGCGATCCTTTAATTCCAGTTTTAATATAGAATGTACAAGCTTTAATCTTTGGCATAGTCGCTTGGGACATGTTAATTATCAAACAATGAAATTTATGTGCAAAAACGGAATTATTACTTATAGTAATGAACATAAAGAAAAGTGTGAAGTTTGTGTACAAGCAAAAATGAAAAGAAAACCTTTCCCAAAAGTTGATAGACAATCCGAAATTTTAGAACTTGTGCATTCGATATTTGTGAGTTAAATGGCGTTTTAACTAGAGGTGGATGTAGGTATTTTATTACTTTCATCGACGACTGTTCTAAATTTACCTATGTCTATTTAATGAAATCAAAAGATCAAGCATATAATATGTTTAAAATTTACAAAACCATGGTAGAAACTCAAAAGGGTAAGAAATTGAAAATTTTAAGAAGTGATAGGGGTGGGGAATATTTCCCTACTGAATTTACTTCCTTTTGTGAGGATAATGGTATTGTTCATCAAGTTAGTGCTCCCTATAGACCTCAACAAAACGGGGTTGCTGAAAGGAAGAATGGAGTCTTGGTTGATATGGTTAATGCCATGATTGTTAACTCCAATTTACCTTTGAATTTATGGGGTGAAGCCTTACTAACTGCATGTCATGTACACAATAGAGTTCCTTCAAAGAAGTTAAAATTGTCTCCATATGAAATTTGGAGAGGAAGAAAACCTAATATTAGTTATTTTAGAGTTTGGGGATGTTTAACTTTTTACAAAGTCCCGGATCCTAAGAAAACTAAGTTGGGTCCAAGAGCTTTAAAAAGTGTATTTGTGGGATATGCGTAAAACTCTAAAGCATATAGGCTTTTGGATCTAGATACAAATGTGATTGTAGAGTCTAGAGACGTTGAATTCTTTGAGAACAAATTTCGAAGTGATTCTAAAAATGTTGATGAGTCTTTGCAAATACCACAAACAGAAATTAATTCCAACCCGTAATCGAGTCATCATCCTTCTTCTAGTAATGTGAGAATAAATCCTAATGATAATATTGAACCTAGGAGAAGTGTAAAGAGCTAGAAAGGAAAAACATTTGGGCTCGGACTTTATAAATTCACAAGCTATTGCTTTTCTTGTTGAAGGAAATAGAGAAGTGGTAACCAGGAAAATCCCATTACTTCTCAATGTTGAGGATGAAAGCAATGAACCAAAAACTTTTCGAGAAGCAATGGCTTCTAGAGATTCCGCTTTTTGGAAGGAAGCAATAGATGATGAAATGGAGTCTTTGATGGCTAATAAGACTTGGGTTTTATCGTATTTGCCTCCCCGGCTCTAAAGCCATTGGATGTAAGTGGGTTTTTAGGGTAAAAAGAAATGTGGATGATGAGTCAATTAAAGTTTTCAAAGCTAGACTTGTTTGTCAAGGGTTTAGACAAAGAGAAGGAGTAGATTATTTTGATACTTATGCTCCAAAGTGGCTAGGATTACATCCATTAGAGTGTTAATAGCTTTAGCTTCTTTATATAGTTTGTATGTACACCAAATGGATGTAAAAACTGCTTTTCTAAATGGTGATTTAGATGAAGAGGTGTACATGAGACAACCTGAAGGTTTTGTACTACCTGGTCACGAGAATAAAGTTTGTAAACTAATAAAGTCATTGTATGGTTTAAAGCAAGCACCAAAACAATGGCATGAAAAATTTGATTCTCATTGTTCTATCTCATGGCTTTATACATAACTCGCTGATAGATGTATATACTCTAAGTTTACAAAAGATTATGGAGTCATTTTATGTCTTTATGTTGATGATATGTTGATATTTGGAACAAACATGAAAGGCATAACTGAAAACCAAAACTTATTTGAGTTCTTGTTTCAAAATGAAGGACTTAAATGAAGTCGATACTATTTTAGGTATCAAAGTTAGAAGAAATAGTGGGGGTTATTCCTTAAGTCGGTCTCATTATGTTGATAAGATGCTTAAGAAATTTGAGCATTTGAATTTCAAGGAAGCTAACACCCCGTATGATACATCGTGTAAACTTAGTGTGAAAAAGTGGAAGAGCTGTAGCTCGGTTAGAGTATGCTAGTGCAATAGGCGGTTTGATGTATGCTATGCCTTGCACTAGACCTGATATTGCGTTTGCAAGTATGCAAACTTTCGAGATTTACTAGTAATCCCGGTGCGGAGTCATTGGCAAGCAATTGGAAGGATTTTTGGCTATTTGAAAAGAACCAAAGGTTATGCTTTGCACTATGGGAATTTCCCCGCTGTACTAGAAGGGTATACGGATGCTAGTTGGATATCAAGTGATGGAGATAATAAGTCCACAAGTGGTTGGATTTTCATGCTCGGTGGTGGTCTTGTTTCTTAGGCCTCAAAGAAACAAACTTGCATCACTCATTCTACAATGGAAGCTGAATTTTTAGCTTTAGGGGCAGCAGGCAAAGAAGCAGAGTGGTTGAGAAATATGTTATTGGATATAAAGTTGTGGCCACAACCTATGCCAGCCATTTCTTTGCACTGCGATAGTGAGGCAACGTTGTCTAGAGCTTACAATAAGATTTATAATGGTAAGTCTAGACATATCAGCTTAAGACATGCATATGTGAGACAGCTTGATATCCGACGGGATTATAACCGTTATTTATGTACGATCTTGCAATAACTTGGCAGATCCTTTTACGAAAGGATTACCAAGGGATATGGTTTATGGAACAAGCCGAGAGATGGGCTTAAGACCCATTTAATTGATCAGCAATGATGGAAACCCAACCTTTTCTTTATAGATCCTTATAATTAGAAGGTTCAATGTGGTAATAACAAATTGTTGATAACTGGTCTGGTCACACTAGCTTAATTTCTTCAAGTGTGTATTTTAGGGTGAGTTGTTACTCTTAATGAAATTCTAGTGTTTGAAGAATTTCACCTATATAGACATGAGAAGTGGTGCCGCTTCTAACAAAGTTTTGGGTCAAAACTTTTGTAAGTGTCTATGAACCAGGATGAGCACATGGCCATATTAGTGCTACCTTGTTTATGAACATGGTTATGGTCGAGTGTGTGTGGAGTTCTTCCGATTCTAACAGAAGAAATTTTGGCTCAAAAGCTTTCGCTGCCATAAATTTCGTTAGAGTCTTGAAGATCTTTCACTAAGTGAAAGTTCAAATCGAAAGATTCTTTCATGTATGCACATTCTGTTATATTGAAGACTAAGTGGGGGATTGTTGGATTATAGTCTTCAATATGTAGTTGGAGATTTTGTGTGTGGGTGTTTGTCCCACATGGAAGGAATAGAGTGTTGTTGTTGTCTTTATATTAACCCATGTGATAGTTATATTAAATTGGATGATGGTCTAACTACTTGGGCCAAAGTGAGCATTGGGCTTGGATGTGCTTGTATTTGGGTTATTAATATACTTGTATATTTCTAATCAAAGACTAGCACTTAGCACTTTGCATGACGCGCCGGTTAATTAAAGACTTAACATTTTGATTAGTATTTAATTTTCTGCCGAAATATTTTTTTTTAATTATTAATTAATTATTTTCGGATATTGGGATAATATTTTATTGACAGTTTCCTATAACTGCCATCTGATTTTATCCCAATATATACTTTTGGCGTAACGTTATTTCACTATCGGCTTTCAATTTCTCTTCTTCTTCACGTAACGTTTTTTCTCTCAAAAAAACTCTCAACCATGTTCATGGAGGATGAATTAATTGCTGTAAATTCATCCTTAGATTAGGAAATCCTGGGGTAAATTAGCATTAATCCCGTCGCCGTAATAGTGGGGCTAATATTATCCTAAGGACAGAGAAATACTCGTCCTAGTCTAGTTTCTGTAATTTCATTTTGTTTTCAATTATTTTGTTTCTAACAATCTTAGGATAATATTATATGGAAAACACCATGAAGATGTTCGGTAATGATACTGTGAAACTAGATCGTTTTGATGGAACCAATTTTCTCGCGTTGGAAGGAGAAGATGTCGTTCTTACTCACCGCTTCGAAAATTTTTTATGTTCTGGATCCAAAGTTGGGTACTTTACCAGAACCATCAGACAAGGACACTGAAGGAATGGTTGCAGAACGCAAGAAACGTGCTGAGGATGAGATGTTGTGCAGAGGATACATTCTGAATTCTCTCTCTGATCGCCTGTATGATCTCTACACTCCAATTCCGTCTGCACAAGAGATGTGGAAATCACTGGAGTTCAAGTATGATGCAGAAAAGCAAGGGGCAGATAAGTTTGTTACTTTTAAGTTTTTTGAATTTTCTATGGTTGATGGCACTTCTATACTAGATCAAGTGCATGAATTCCTTATTTTAATCTCCAAATTTAAGGACTTGAACATAACTGTTCCTTAAAAATTAATTGGGGGGGAATTATTGCCAAACTACCACCATCCCGGAATGATTACAGGAAAAAGTTACTGCATACCTCTGAGGAATTCACTCTAGAACAAATTCAGAAACACCTACGAATTGAAGAAGAAACACGTAGTAGGGAAAAGGAATTGAACATTGCTTCAAGTTCTAAAGTGCATTATGTTAGTCGAAGAATCGAAGGGTAAAAGAAAGGCAAATAATAACTCTAATACTTCTAACCCGAATAAAAAGGGTAAGAAGGATTTTTCTGAAATTGTATGTTATAATTGTGGCAAGAAAGGCCATATGAAACGTTTCAGTAGGAACCCCAAGAAGGACAAGGAGCAAAATCGTAACCAAAACCAGAAGAAGAATAATGAAGAGAAGGCGATTGCAAATGTTGTTGAACAAAAGGACAATGATCAAATTGTTGCCATGATTTCGAAATGCATGTTGGTATGATCCAAGAATTGCACATGGCTTCGGTTGTCTGTTGGTGATGATTGGTGGTATGACCTGGTGCTACCACACATATTTGCAATAATCGCTCACTTTTCAAGGATTATGTTGAGGCCGTGGATGGCCATGAAATTCTGTTGGGAGATCATCACACTAACAAGGTTCTTGGAACAGAAGTGTGATACTCCAATTCACTTCCGGAAAGAAAGTTACTCTTACTAATGTATTACATGTTCCTTCAATTAGGAAGAATTTGGTTTCTGGTTTCAGGTCAGTGTAAGAAAGGACTCAAAACCGTTATAGAGTCCGATAAAATTATTCTCGTCTAAAGTCGGTTCCTTTGTTGGAAAAGGTTATGTATCCGATGGTATGTTTAAACTAAGTATCAATAAAGAAGATAGTTCTAGTTACTCTTGTGTGCGATCCTTTAATTCCAGCTTTAATATAGAATGTACAAGCTTTAATCTTTGGCATAGTCGCTTGGGACATGTTAATTATCAAACAATGAAATTTATGTGCAAAAACGGAATTATTACTTATAGTAATGAACATAAAGAAAAGTGTGAAGTTTGTGTACAAGCAAAAATGAAAAGAAAACCTTTCCCAAAAGTTGATAGACAATCCGAAATTTTAGAACTTGTGCATTCTGATATTTGTGAGTTAAATGGCGTTTTAACTAGAGGTGGATGTAGGTATTTTATTACTTTCATCGACGACTGTTCTAAATTTACCTATGTCTATTTAATGAAATCAAAAGATCAAGCATATAATATGTTTAAAATTTACAAAACCATGGTAGAAACTCAAAAGGGTAAGAAATTGAAAATTTTAAGAAGTGATAGGGGTGGGGAATATTTCCCTACCGAATTTACTTCCTTTTGTGAGGATAATGGTATTGTTCATCAAGTTAGTGCTCCCTATAGACCTCAACAAAACGGGGTTGCTGAAAGGAAGAATGGAGTCTTGGTTGATATGGTTAATGCCATGATTGTTAACTCCAATTTACCTTTGAATTTATGGGGTGAAGCCTTACTAACTGCATGTCATGTACACAATAGAGTTCCTTCAAAGAAGTTAAAATTGTCTCCATATGAAATTTGGAGAGGAAGAAAACCTAATATTAGTTATTTTAGAGTTTGGGGATGTTTAGCTTTTTACAAAGTCCCAGATCCTAAGAAAACTAAGTTGGGTCCAAGAGCTTTAAAAAGTGTATTTGTGGGATATGCAGAAAACTCTAAAGCATATAGGCTTTTGGATCTAGATACTAATGTGATTGTAGAGTCTAGAGACGTTGAATTCTTTGAGAACAAATTTCGAAGTGATTCTAAAAATGTTGATGAGTCTTTGCAAATACCACAAACAGAAATTAATTCCAACCCAGAATCGAGTCATCATCCTTCTTCTAGTAATGTGAGAATAAATCCTAATGATAATATTGAACCTAGGAGAAGTGTAAGAGCTAGAAAGGAAAAACATTTGGGCTCAGACTTTATAAATTCACAAGCTATTGCTTTTCTTGTTGAAGGAAATAGAGAAGTGGTAACCAGGAAAATCCCATTACTTCTCAATGTTGAGGATGAAAGCAATGAACCAAAACTTTTCGAGAAGCAATGGCTTCTAGAGATTCTCGCTTTTTGGAAGGAAGCAATAGATGATGAAATGGAGTCTTTGATGGCTAATAAGACTTGGGTTTTATCGTATTTGCCTCCCGGCTCTAAAGCCATTGGATGTAAGTGGGTTTTTAGGGTAAAAAGAAATGTGGATGATGAGTCAATTAAAGTTTTCAAAGCTAGACTTGTTTGTCAAGGGTTTAGACAAAGAGAAGGAGTAGATTATTTTGATACTTATGCTCCAAGGGGCTAGGATTACATCCATTAGAGTGTTAATAGCTTTAGCTTCTTTATATAGTTTGTATGTACACCAAATGGATGTAAAAACCGCTTTTCTAAATGGTGATTTAGATGAAGAGGTGTACATGAGACAACCCGAAGGTTTTGTACTACCTGGTCACGAGAATAAAGTTTGTAAACTAATAAAGTCATTGTATGGTTTAAAGCAAGCACCAAAACAAAGTGGCATGAAAAATTTGATTCTCGCTGTTCTATCTCATGGCTTTATACATAACTCGCTGATAGATGTATATACTCTAAGTTTACAAAAGATTATGGAGTCATTTTATGTCTTTATGTTGATGATATGTTGATATTTGGAACAAACATGAAAGGCATAACCGAAACCAAAACTTATTTGAGTTCTTGTTTCAAAATGAAGGACTTAAATGAAGTTGATACTATTTTAGGTATCAAAGTTAGAAGAAATAGTGGGGGTTATTCCTTAAGTCGGCCTCATTATGTTGATAAGATGCTTAAGAAATTTGAGCATTTGAATTTCAAGGAAGCTAACACCCCGTATGATACATCGTGTAAACTTAGTGTGAACAAAGGGAAGAGCCGTAGCTCGGCTAGAGTATGCTAGTGCAATAGGCAGTTTGATGTATGCTATGCATTGCACTAGACTCGATATTGCGTTTGCAAGTATGCAAACTTTCGAGATTTACTAGTAATCCCTGGTGCAGGTCATTGGCAAGCAATTGGAAGGATTTTTGGCTATTTGAAAAGAACCAAAGGTTATGCTTTGCACTATGGGAATTTCCCCGCTGTACTAGAAGGGTATACGATGCTAGTTGGATATCAAGTGATGGAGATAATAAGTCCACAAGTGGTTGGATTTTCATGCTCGGTGGTGGTGTTTCTTGGGCCTCAAAGAAACAAACTTGCATCACTCATTCTACAATGGAAGCTGAATTTTTAGCTTTAGGGGCAGCAGAGCAAAGAAGCAGAGTGGTTGAGAAATATGTTATTGGATATAAAGTTGTGGCCACAACCTATGCCGCCCATTTCTTTGCACTCGCGATAGTGAGGGCAACGTTGTCTAGAGCTTACAATAAGATTTATAATGGTAAGTCTAGACATATCGCTTAAGACATGCATATGTGAGACAGCTTGATATCCGACGGGATTATAACCGTTATTTATGTACGATCTTGCAATAACTTGCGCAGATCCTTTTACGAAAGGATTACCAAGGGATATGGTTTATGGAACAAGCCGAGAGATGGGCTTAAGACCCATTTAATTGATCGAAGAATGATGGAAACCCAACCTTTTCTTTATAGATCCTTATAATTAGAAGGTTCAATGTGGTAATAACAAATTGTTGATAATCGGTCCGGTCACACTAGCTTAATTTCTTCAAGTGTGTATTTTAGGGTGAGTTGTTACTCTTAATGAAATTCTAGTGTTTGAAGAATTTCACCTATATAGACATGAGAAGTGGTGCCGCTTCTAACAAAGTTTTGGGTCAAAACTTTTGTAAGTGTCTATGAACCGAGATGAGCACATGGCCATATTAGTGCTACCTTGTTTATGAACATGGTTATGGTCGAGTGTGTGTGGAGTTCTTCCGATTCTAACGGAAGAAATTTTGGCTCAAAAGCTTTCACGCCATAAATTTCGTTAGAGTCTTCAAGATCTTTCACTAAGTGAAAGTTCAAATCGAAAGATTCTTTCATGTATGCACATTCTCGTTATATTGAAGACTAAGTGGGGGATTGTTGGATTATAGTCTTCAATATGTAGTTGGAGATTTTGTGTGTGGGTGTTTGTCCCACATGGAAGGAATAGAGTGTTGTTGTTGTCTTTATATTAACCCATGTGATAGTTATATTAAATTGGATGATGGTCTAACTACTTGGGCCAAAGTGAGCATTGGGCTTGGATGTGCTTGTATTTGGGTTATTAATATACTTGTATATTTCTAATCAAAGACTAGCACTTAGCACTTTGCATGACGCGCCGGTTAATTAAAGACTTAACATTTTGATTAGTATTTAATTTTCTGCCGAAATATTTTTTTTAATTATTAATTAATTATTTTCGGATATTGGGATAATATTTTATTGACAGTTTCCTATAACTGCCATCTGATTTTATCCCAATATATACTTTTTGGCAGAACGTTATTTCACTATCAGTTTTCAATTTCTCTTCTTCTTCACAGAACGTTTTTCTCTCAAAAAAAAACTCTCTCAACCATGTTCATGGAGGATGAATTGATTGCTGTAAATTCATCCTTAGATTAGGAAATCCTGGGGGTAAATTAGCATTAATCCCGTCAGCGTAATAGTGGGGCTAATATTATCCTAAGGACAGAGAAATACTCGTCCTAGTCTAGTTTCTGTAATTTCATTTTGTTTTCAATTATTTTGTTTCTAACATTTGAGACATTAACATTTCATATGATCAACTTTAAATTTCTTTGCAGAATTTTCCTTCTGTCACCAACTCTAATAGATTAAAAGAATTCAGCAGAAGGAAATTGCATATTCAAAACCATCACGTTACGTACTTCTGTTAGAAATGAGGGGATACACGCGCGCTGTAGTCACTTGCTGCAAATAATTTAACCAGGAACAAGAAAAGAGAAACATGTACATAATGCAAATTAGCCTTCCTGCGGTACCAATGAAGAATGAAGGTAGAATTATGTTCCCTCCTAGATCGCCTAAGAACCCACAATGTACAGGCTGCATGCAGGAGAAGCCCTATTAATTACAACAAAATGCAGGCAGGTGATCAATATAAACATGTGAGTGATTACTTTAAAAACAAAGAGGAAAAGAGAGAGAGAAGAATGGCAAGTCATGAAAGCAGACTTTATTTGTAGGAAAAACATTATCATGAATACTTATCAGTATCAACTTTATCGCTGAGTTAGAACCAAGCTTTACATCATATATATTTGGTTTTTTATTGTTCTGATCTTATATCATTTCACCCTTTTTTCATATAGCATACGCATTACATCCCACATAAACTCCTCAAAAGGTCCTCCTTCATACAAAGGATATTCAGTCAACTTGAGAGCATACCAAGATGATTTCCTGCCAAACAACAGAAGGAAATAAGAACACCATTTTTAGTCAAATAAAACTTTTGCACTATGGACTTTGATCACAGCAACTAAGGAGCACTAAATATGGAATATGGTAGATGTGAAATGAGGAGAGTATCGCCTAAAAACATCCTTCATAAAGTTCTCTGCAACACCTAGGTTCTTGAGTCTAATACCCCTGTTTCGCCCTCCATTCCCACCAAAGTGGAGATTAAGTTGGAAAACCTACCCCCTCAGAGGTCCAGCAGTATGCACACTGATGCGTCATTTAGTAATGTCTTGTCAATTGTAGGCCTGGCCGGAGTCATTCAAGATTGCACGAGGAAGGATTTTATCATAAATGTTGTGTTACTAACCCCCTATTAGCGGAGTTTTGGAATATTCAGGAAGGTCTGGCTCTTGTCAAGCGGAATCAAATCCAACAACTGCTAGTGTTTTCACACTGTAAATCGTCAAGTGATGTCCTCGACAATCAAAACTTAAAGAAAGACTTATACTGTCATATGTTTATCTGATTGTAGGGACTTGAGCAAGGCATTTCAGGAAGTGAAGTTTAGTCATGTGGGAAGAAATTTCAACCACTTGCCAGAAGCTATGGCCAAGTACTTTGGGAGCATGGGTGCTATCCCTAAGGTAACTAAGGAGATTCACCGTCCTCCCAGCTTTTGTTATCAGCATTTTATTTCGGACTACGTACAACTTAACTCTTAACTTCTATGTTACTTTGTTCACCCAAAAAAAAAAAAAAAAAAAAAAAACATAATTCATGAATATATCTTAATCTTACCTCAGCTATTTTACAAATATATCTTACGGAGAGTACTTTCCCTTAAATCCTACATATCACAGCAGGTTGAGGCTGCACAACATTCACAGTTAGATGGGATTCAATACATCTTACGCTATATAGAAGGCAACATCCTTGTCAAGAAGCAGTATAAACAATGAGCATAGGTTAGTATTCATCTTGGGTACAATCAATCATGTCCCCATTGTTCCTTTTTTTTTTTTTTTTTTTTTTGGACATCAAGAGAACATACAAAAACCAAACTAACTAATACTAATTCGATTGCTCCTACACTGATTGATTCGCCAGACGATGAGCAAGGCTGACCTGTTGCCTATTAACCTTCAAAATATGTCCCCATTGTCACTAAACACCAAAGACATTCGATTTCAAACTTGACCTTGTACACCCCTAAATCCAACAGCAATCTACAGTTTGAATTTATATCCACAAGAACAACAATAACTTTGATATTTGACATTTGAATTAGAATTCCAACATTGGGATACGTAGAATATAATTCAATTATAATAGTAGCATACAAGTAGTAGTATAAGTATTAAAAATTAAATTAGATTAAAATCTAACAGCAGTACATATATAATAGATTCGAAAGAACATAACAAAAGTCTCTTGTCTTTATCCATGGTTCTCTACCTATAGACGTGTGTATGTACTAATTTGGGTAGTAGTATAAGTATTACAAATTAAATTAGATTAAAATCTAACAGCAGTACATATATTATAGATTCGAAAGAACATAACAAAAGTAAGTCTCTTGTCTTTATTTATTCAAGGCTCTCTTCCTACGGACATGCGTATGTACTAATTTGGGTCATGTTTGGGTCTCTTGTTGGCGGCTAGGTAAGCCTCCATATTTTGTTGATCCCTCATCTTTTCCAACTGTTGACGCCAGACGATGGTGAGGGTGAAAAGAGTACCGATACAGAGGGCGGAGCGTGACGCAGATATAATACCATGCTTAGCCCTTATAGCGGCACCCCCAAAGGCGGAAGCGAAGAATAGGTTATTGTAAATGATTGTAATAGGTAATAGGGTAACATGTGAGCTGCACATGTTACCAGTAAGCCTAGGTGTCTAAATGGCACATGTTCTCTTGTTTAGTCATGTGCGCATCTTTCTAGGGATTGCTACCCTAGTTGTTTCCTAGTATTTAAGGCTGCTGTAATCAGTTGTACATGATACAACAAATACAATCAATATACAGGGGGAGCCGTCATTGTGCTACCTACCATATCCAAACTTTCCTCTTCTACACTATAATATACTTAGCTGATTTCATCAAACTCTCAACTTATATTGTTTACGGTTGTAAAAATCATCCTTACCACGAATTGATAGATCCACGAATTGCACAGCAGTTAATGCTGCATAAACCCCACACAAGCACCACCCACATGCGGAGCTTTGTGGCATGCCAACCTCAAGGCCGTGCAAAAGTTTTGACGCGGACGCCTCAATAATAATCCTTTTGCCAAGTGGTACGTGAAACCGCCCACCAAACCACAACTGAAAAAATCGCCCAACCCATCTGCCATTCTATAACGGCCTCACCGCATCACACCCATACACATACCCCTTTATTATTGTCTCATCACCCATCGATTATCAACGATCGACTATCGACTATATTATGGGACGGAGGAAATGGTAGATCGTAGATACTCCCAACTTATAGCATAGATAGATTTTTGAACAAGAAAACAATGAGGAATAGGATACTGGATTGGATAATTCATTGGGGAAGATAGATTTTTGAAGCAACACTCTTATTAGGAGTCATCGTTCGCCTAGGTTCTTAAAACCATCTTATTCTTTGCCATGTCAGCGTATATTGTGGCTTTCAGAGATTTAGGCTCTGTGTTTTTTGATTGAACTGAATTGAAATGAATAAAAACTATGAGAGGAAACTAACTGAACTGAAATGAATGAAAACTGTGAGAGCAAACTAACTGAACTGAAATAAACTGAACTGAATTTTTTATTAAATCAGTCCAAAAGGACATAGCCTTAGATAACTTCAAATAAGTTTTTACGCCTTGTAAAATGAAACTAGATTTTAGGTTTGGGGAATGCCCGGATAATTATATCTTTCACTTATTAATATTTCACTTTAAAATGATAACATCAGTTATCACTTGGTGATTAAGACTTTAGTACATATTCTTGTGATACGGGGTTGAATCTTATTATATGGAGTTAAGTACTCTAAGGGAAGGCGCCACGTGGCATCTTCCTTGTTTAGGAACGCCTATTAATATATTTGTATGAAATACATTCCAATAAGTTTAGATAAAATAACTTCAGATAAAAATTTCAATAAGTTTAGATAAATTAACTTCATTTTCTGTTTTTTATTGAATGTCGATTACATAGAGTTAAACAATCTTGTGAAAGCGTCACATAACTTCAGATAAGTTGAGGAAAATTCAAGTAAACAAAATGCATCCTAAATGCTCTTAATCCTATGCCTTATGGCAAAGGATAGCCAGAGAAGTATAATTTTAATATGCTACTAAAGAACTTGAAAAAATAGAGAATCATACTCCTGAATTTGAAGAACCTGAAAACTCGTTATGTTGGGGTTTCTTGTATTTCTCTTCAAGCACTTTACACTAGTGGAAAAAATGCAAAATGCTCCGGTCAAAAGGGTCTTATTTGCTTCTATTTGGACCGGCACACTTGGCATAGCAGCCAATAATGGCTCCGACTTTTCAGAAAAACCGGAGCTAATAATGACCCAAAATAAATGTTTTTTTAATTTTACATACATACATATATATATATATATATATATATATATATATATATATATATATATATATATATATATATATATATATAAACCACAACATCCGCAACCAAAAGTGTTACTTTTCGCATAATATTTTTTAGCACTTTTTTTACTATAGGCAACCATAATTAAACAAGGGTCCAATATAGCTAAGAAGCAGAAAATCTAAATTAATTTGAGTTTTGATGAAAAAAAAAAAAAGAGTTTCATATGGATCTATAGCTAGAGGAAGAAAACAATTTTCGATTATATATATAGAAAACTGGGGAGAGAAAGTGTTGATAGGGGAAATGATAAAATTTCCTCGGTGGGCTGCATTTGACAAGAAAGTTCACCTAAGAGCAAGTTGAAATGGTGGTTTTTAGTAGGTTAATTTACTTAATTAAAGTGGTAAAATTCCGAAAAAAAAGGCAAGTATGCACGAAACAGATTAAAGGAAAGGGGGTAAAAATCATCTTCTTATTTAATTTTCATAAAAGTTGAGAATAGTTTAATCCTTTTCCAGAAACTTATAAACTTCACAGAATTGGTTTTCATGCCCGTGATACACCCAAACCTTAGTTGATGACATTCGTCTAGTTTGTAATCTCATCATACAATCCATTAAGCACATCTTTTGAGAATCCAACATGGTCGCAATGCAAACTACCTTCTTTTGTAAGAAATTTTTTCCTTCTTTTATGAGGAAAAATTTGTACTCATCGATTCGTTACGATTTTCCCTTTAGAGAATGGTCGTCTAAGAGCAACTTTAACGGCGTAAGTTTTGCCCTTGCCAACAATTTTGCTAAATGTTAGCTATTGGCAAAACCACTAAAGCAACATTGGCTGTTTGCTAAGAAACGCAATTTGCTCTCCCAAACAAAAGTGTAAAACAAGCTGATGTACGCGTGTATCGAGCTGATTTTTTTGATGCATGAAACCCACCTAAACAACAAATAATGGAGCTAAACGCCTAAACTAATGGAGGGATGTTGACTTAAAAATAGATTCAACTAAGGAATGCTACGAGACCCACCTAGTCAATTATAGATTTAGCTGACCATTATTGTTGCTCTTGCTCTCCCCATGTACCGGGGAAAAAATATATGCCATTTTATTTACCATCCGTATTTACCGTATATCGTCCGTATTTATATGATATTTTTTCCTTTTTTTCTCCCTCCTCTACTTCTTCTTCCTCCCTAAACACCACCAACTAGCCACCATTACCAACCCTCTTCCCACCACCTACCCCCTATTGTCGGCCCCACCCCCACCCCTGCCAAAGACCCCCATCCCACCTCTCGCACCCACGCACACCCTCACAACAACCCCCTATAGTCCCCCACCCCCGCAGCTGCAGGCCACCAATCCTCCACACACCCTTTGCCTCCCTCCTATCCCCCTTTGCCCTTGCCCCCACGCCTCTCCCCCTCTCCTCTCCCGTCGTCTCCATGAGTCCCCCCACAGTCCCTCCAGCGCGCTTCTCCGCAGTCCCCTCCCCGCGTAGCCCTCCACCCCTTCTTCTCCATCTTACTCTTGCTCTCTTCATCCTCCCCTACTCTGAAATTTCAAAAAAAAAAAAAAAAATTTACTGTTAATGGAACATAACAAAAATTTCGACCAAATATTTTTTTTCGTTTTACCATGGTAAACCGAAATAAGCAGGTCGGTTCCACTACAATGGAGATAGAAAAAAAGGTTCTATTCCCACTAAAAAAAATTATATTTAAAGTTTAAGAATCAGTATCTTGGGTCTAATGGTATCGCTTCCTATCCCCACATGGGAGACCAAGGTTCAATTATTGGTGAAAGCATAATTTCAATGTTGGGGGGTTGGGGTGCTTGTTAGGTCACTAGTTGAGGGTCATGTGCAAGGACAACCTAGAGGTAAAATTCTTACTACCATGGTGTTTCCAAGAGGGGGCCAAAAAAATGAATAGTTTAAGAAATTCTCGCCTCCAATACTTTCCACTCAATCTTTGTTTATCCAATACATGATCACAAATTCACGAGTACATCTCCAAAATTCTGGGTGAAAACGGATGTTTATGATCACAAAGTCACTATGCACTTGGGATGAAATATAATTCTGGGGTTAATTACCCATCAAGGTTAGTTCTTTTTACTCTAATTCAAGTTTTACTGTGAATTTCAAAATTGCTTGCCCAATTCTAGTCTTCTATATATACCTGAATTAGTGAATATTATATTTATCTCAATTTCGTTTTCTATGAGCCTGATGATCGACGAATATAGCATTGCTTTGATAATTTACAAACGAGAATAGATTATTTAAACTTGCACTGTGTTAAATTTCATTTTTTTTTTCATTGAAAATTCTAGTGCTATATAGCTGCAAAATATGTCACGGTCGTATATCTATATTCTATATATACTTTATCTGAGGTAGAATTGTTGTTGGCATGTCTTGAATCTAGGGCTCCGAACATGGGTCGCGGATTTTTAACCAATTATGTGCTTCACAAAATCTCTTTTTGGGGCCAGTTTGCGTCTACTCTGGTTCTGGTTTGATCATCTTATTTTCAGTCCATATAAGAAAAAATAAGTTTAGTTCAGTAAAAATAAGGTTTGACACACTAACCAAAGTATAAGGTTAAGATGAGTTCAGATGAAGTTTAACAAGGATTAGTAAGGTCAGATAAGTTAAGATAAACAAAAATAAGTTGAAAAGAATGAACCCTTTGTCATCCATGCCTACAAATTCTTTAGCCATATCTGCTGCGTTCACAACCAAGGCTTGATGACACCAGGCTTGGTTGTGAAGATTGGACCATATTTATGTGTTAGTTGTTCAAAGGGTATGTGATGAAGCCTTCCAATAAGACGTAGATGGCCTGATGGCCAATGAAAGGCCATTAACCCAATGGTCGGGTGGGTTATCTAGTGTTCTGGTGTAAAAAAAAAGGTCATTATCAGAAACTTAGGCCCCGTTTGGTTGGACGGAAACATTTTTAGTGGAAAATGATTCTCCAAGGAGAACACAATTGTAAATCAGTTTTTCCTTGTTTGGTTTGTTGCATGGGAAGTTAGAGAGAAAAAGAAGAACGAAAACAGAAGGGAGTTGATGGATGGGAGGAGGGAAGACGAAGGTAAGAAATGAGGAGGAAAATGTGGATTTCTTCCTTTAAGAAGGAAAAGTATTTTAAAATGGGAGAACCATTCTCTACGGCTTACAAACCAAACAAACGAAAATAGGAAAATCACTTTTCCGGGAAAAAAAATTGTGTCAGCCAAACACACTCTTAATTCACGACTAAAACTTATCAAACGTGTGGAAACTATATCTGTGCATTTATTCATATCCATGTTCTTACAAAACAAGTGTAGCATGATAAATGGCATCTGTTTCATGGCCAAATGTGAAATAAAGATAAGCTATGACAAGTTGTTCAACATGTGCATTTCCGGGAGTCATATGATTGATCATATGTATGACTTTGGTGCACTCTATTTTGCTTAAGTAAGGCTACATAAATTGACCTGATGGAGATAATAGAAAACTTCAGTCAGTTTGTAGACTATTA
Source organism: Beta lomatogona (assembly GCA_947646795.1). Lineage (NCBI taxonomy): Eukaryota > Viridiplantae > Streptophyta > Magnoliopsida > Caryophyllales > Amaranthaceae > Beta > Beta lomatogona. The sequence goes on from CANSNZ010000447.1 coordinate 2,860,384, forward strand.
TTTACTATTCTCCAATCTGCAGTTTTCATTTGTGTTAATTGATGTAGCTAGTGTGTGATTTAACAGTTAGTTTGTTACTTATAAGAAGTGTTGCATTTAGAATTTTCCTGAATTTTTGTGCTTAGTTTTTTAAAAGCTGTCAGAAGATTTTCTGTGTTTAAAAATTATAATCTAATAGATTTATTTCCAATAGGCAAAAGTAGTGCAGGCTAATGTGCAACATAATATCATAGTAAAGACTGTCATATAAAGTACGTTACTAATCGCATGCTAGTGTCAGGACATACATGGTATTGAACATATAAAGATCAATAGAAAATCATAACAGAGTCGTTATATATAAAGGTTGTGGGGAAGGCGATGTGTGAGGATGACCTCAAGTGGTGTGGCTTTGAGGTTTGTCATTCCGAAACCCTCGGTCATGTCGACAGCTTCATCAGATGGAATTGAGATATCAAATCCATGGAGTAAATTAGCTAGTGTAAACTGCATGATCCGAAGGGCAGAAGATATACCAGGACAAATCCTCCTGCCGATTCCAAAAGGCATATATTCAAATTGCTGGCCTCTAACATCATACTCTTTGTAAGTTGTGAGAAACCTTTCAGGATGAAACTCCAAAGGGTCCTCCCACACTTTAGGATCTCTATGTACTTTATAAAGATTAACAAAGAGCTGAGTGCCAGCTGGGATGTGGTAACCATTCACGGCGCAGTCTATAATGGCTTCTCGAGGAACTGAAAGGGGTGCAGCCGGGTATAGTCTCATAGTCTCCTTGAGAACAGCTTGTAAGTAAACTAAGTTTTTGAGGTCTGATTCTTCCACCTGCCTTTCTTTGCCCACCTGTATGTCTAGTTCAGCTTGAGTCTTCTTCAGGACATCTTTGTTGTTGAGTAGCAATGATAGTGCCCATGTTAGGGTTGTTGCTGTGGTGTCTGCTCCCCCTAAAATCATTGCCTATCAAGAGGAAGGAGATATTAAATCATTCCAATTCCTTCATCAAGTGATTGAAAAATCAAATTCTGATGGAGTTTGTACTAAAGGGCTCATCAGTAATATAAAAATTACTTGGAGTAGACTTTCTTACAGATTTATAGTGATTAGATTATGTTTTTTCTTGCCTTGTTAATACATCTTAGCTCTAATCTTACCTTCACTTGGTACCGTTTAGCGTCTAAACTAAAACAGGGAAATCATTTGAGATTGAACATCTATCAGTTCGATACTGTTAAAACTTGAGACTTGAGTCTTGCATGATGGTTAATCTAAGCAGGATTATAAGCTGGCATATCGGCTCCCTTTGGTAGGATGGAAAACCTTTTCATGTGGAAAATAATTTTTCATGGAAAAAATGCAGTTGTATAGTGGTTTACTTTTTGATTTTGCAAGAAAGTGAGAAAAGCAAAAATGGAAAAGAGAGGGGAGAGTCTAGACGGGAGGATTTGCTTTTTCACCCATTGGAAAATTGATTTACACCTTTTACAAAAACAAAGTAAATTGGAAAAATCACTTTTTCTGGGAAATGAGTTCCTCCCAAACAGACACTCTTATAGTATGTTCTATCACAATATTAGGTAATTCAAGGAATTTTCATACTTTATAACAGTTAGTAGTATAGAAATAAGAATTGAAGAACATATAAAAGTGCTTACCATGCAAGTAGATTTAATGATGGTATCTGCTTCAAATTTGGAAAGATTTTCCTGTATGCTCTCCAAATTTCCAAGCATCGCATCCATGAAATCCCGCTTTTCTTGTGTCTCTTTTGAGCTTCTTCTTCTTTTATGCTCCTCCAACCACTTTTGAGCTATAAGATCGATGTCTTTTGCAGCCTTCTTCATCTTTTTCTCGTACCCTCCGATATCCAACCACCTCAAAAACGGAAGTGCATCTGCAGGGACAAATGCACCTCCCAATACGAAGAATTCCCTGATTGCCTGCCGAGTCAGAGTGTATTCCTCATCTTGGTAGTTCTCCATTAACGACTTGCCCGAAACTGATCTTACTGCAACGTTCAAGCTTATGTCATTAAACCATTGTTTCATGTCAACCAATTCAGACACTGCCCCTGATATTCTCTTTATGGCTGATCGTATCTCTGAGAACCTGACATCTCTAAACATTTCTATCTGATGATTGGATAGGAGCTCGACAGTGGTGATCTTCCGTATCTCACGCCAGTACTGGCCATAAGGGGCCAGGCCGAACATGGCAGAGTTGTAACCCAGAAGCTCCGAAAACATTGTATGTGGCCGATTTAAGAATACTTTATCATTGGCGCCTAAGCACTCTTTTGCCGTCTCTGCTGTGCTTACAACCAAGGCTCGGTGAACGCCGAGCTTCATCATGAAGATTGGGCCATACTTATCTGCTAATTTTCCTAAGGTTTTGTGAGGAATCCCTCCCAAGAGATGTAGATGGCCAACAAAAGGCAATGATCCAGATGGTTGGGGTGGTTTTGCTTTAGTATGTGCCCTGCTTTTCCATTGTAGTATGCAGTAGAGAAATAGTAAAAAGCAAAGGACGCTTGCAGCTGGAATGGTTAGGTGAAACTCCATTGGAGTAGAACTTTTTGTGGTGATGAATTGATGATATGATTGAGGTTTTTAAGTTTTGCAGAAGTTATGTTTTATGAGTGGATTATGTTGCTGATGTACCCTCGTAATAGTCCAAAGTTATAAGTCCTTGATTGTTAGAGTCCAATTGTGGGCTCCAACATGGTTATCTAATAGTAGTATCATTTTGCAAGGTAAATGACAAGAACATTAAAACTGGTATCTTTCCATCAAGTTTTGGTATGATGCTAGAACTGTGTCACACTTTCTAATTTCTGGTCCTAAAAAAATAGTTTCTAGTATCAATAAAACACTTCCGAGTACCAATACTAAAATTATAGATTGTTGCCATTTAATTATTTTTGAGTTTCACCTGAGGTATTATTTGTACACTTTCTAGTTTCTACTACCCCAATAAAAAATGGTACCAAGAAAATACTTTCTAGTACAAAAGGACTCTCACATGCAGTATCTTTTTTTTTTTTTTTTTTTTTTTTTTTTTTTGTATGAGAGAGGTAGAGAGGGAAAAAAGAGGAGGCCCATGTGATTGGAGAGAGATAGAGAGAAAGGAAAAGAAAAAATAGAAAGTGTTGTCAGTAATTAATTATTTCCCTTTTAGGAAAGTGTTGCGGGTAAAAAAAAAAAACGGAGGAAGTAAGTCAAATGTGACGGCAAGAAATTGGTACCTGATGCTGATGAAACTATGTGGACGTGCTGCTTGCTTGCTTCTTTACTGTAACTCTATATTTAAGATAGATTAAATTTATTAAATTAGAATATGACTTATAACTGTTGTTCTGATTTTCTATTACTATGAAGGTTTGAACTGTAAGTTTATACTTTTGACAGAGACAGGAAATTGCAAAACTAAGTACATCCTCGGTTTTTTTTTTTTTTTTACCTCATTAATTTTTGACACTACTTACATACTCTACTTTGACCATTTTATATGATTTATATATAAGAAAAATATAGTCATGTGAGATTCTTCTCATCATATTTATAATAATACATTATTAAAGATATTAAAGCTTAAATTTGTGCGTTGGCAAAAGTGTTAAATCCTTTGGGAACAACTCAAAATCATAGGAAGTAGTTGTTATAACTAAAAGCAGATCTATCCATATAATTGGAACTATTCTAAAACAAGGCAAAGAAAGTAGGCAATTACAGTAAAGGAGAGGTAGTTTAGTGATGTATAGTATAATGAAATTTTAGATGCTAAACGTAATACTTCTATGCTTTTACAGCCTGAAATATTTTTGTCCCAGAATTGAAGTTCATATATTGGATGACTTTACATGAGAAGCTGCTTACTGAAAAAGAACTACCAATCAGAATCAGTGCACCATTTGTTCTTTACTTGGTAGTACTTCTCTGCTGAAGTTGTGGGAACCCCGCTTAAATATCTTGCAGATCAAAGACAGCCTGATACTTGGACGCAAGAAGATTAGCATGCTGTAAGTAGATTATTCCTTTTTATCATTTGGATGCTATTTATTTTTTTCTCTATCCATATATTAAACTTCCTGTTTGACCCTAAATCATTGGCTATAAAGTCTCACAGTATTAGTATCAAAATATTATGACTTACCTTTAATTTAACTAGATTAGTCAATTTATAATTTCAATGTATTAAATTATGATTATTTTGACAAATATATAACTAAATATGTTGATGGTCAAAGTAGTGCATTCGAGACTGCGAAAGTAAAAAAAGACGTTTATTTACTCAAGAAGAAAGGGTGGCCTTGTTCAAAAGAGAAAATAGTGATTTTCTCCCTGGGAATTTGATAGTTTAGTAAGTTTACACTAATGTCAAATGTAGAGGTTGTGAAATATGTCAAATGTAGCACACTAGTTTCGGAGTCTTATTACAAGGTGGTAAACAGATAAAGATCAGTTGACAATCATAGCAGAGTCACTATAAAGTTTGTGGGGAAGGCGATGTGTGAGGATGACCTCAAGTGGTGTGGCTTTGAGGCTTGTTATTCCGAAATTCTCAGTCATGTCGACAGTTTCATCAGATGGAATTGATATCTCAAATCCTTGGAGTAAATTAGCTAGTGCAAACTGCATGATCCGAAGGGCAGAAGATATACCAGGACAAATTCTCCTGCCATTTCCAAAAGGCATATATTCAAATTGCTGGCCTCTAACATCATACTCTTTGTAAGTTGTAAGAAACCTTTCAGGATGAAACTCCAAAGGGTCTTCCCACACTTTAGGATCTCTATGTATTTTGTAAAGATTAACAAAGAGCTGAGTGCCTGCTGGGATGTGGTAACCACTTACGGTGCAGTCTGTAATGGCTTCTCGAGGGAGTGAAAGCGGCCCAGCAGGGTATAGTCTCATAGTCTCCTTAAGAACAGCTTGTAAGTAAACTAAAATTTTGAGGTCTGATTCTTCCACCTCCCTTTCTTTGCCAACCTGGATGTCTAGTTCAGCTTGAGTCTTCTTCAGGACATCTTTGTTGTTGAGTAGCAATGATAGTGCCCATATTAGGGTTCCTGCTGTGCTATCTGCCGCAGCTAAAATCATCGCCTATCAAGTGGATGAAAATTAAAATCAAATCTTTGAGAACTCTCCCCATCAAGTGAGTGATTATACTGAAATTTAATGGCATTTTGTATTGGAAGCCTAGCCAGAAAAATGAAAGACAGCTCAGAGTAAACTGTTACTCCTCTGTTCCAAATTAGTTGCAAGTTTCACAAGATTTGAGGACTGCAAGATGAGAGATAGATAGAAATAAACAGAGTATTATGTCATAATGCACCTAAAGAGGAATTAATTGTTACTTCAATTAAAAAGATGGATACATAACGTACCCCCAAAAGTCCATTATTATATGTTTCTTCAATTGAAAAGTTTATGCAAAATTGTATATTATATATCACATGAAACATGCATACATAACTTTCACATAGGTTAGTATGTAACAAGAATATTGAAATCTTCCATTTGTAAGTCGTAGCTAAGCAGTCAACAACATGTGCTAGAAAATAGAGACTTAGGGTTAGCATGTAAGCTGTTTTGCATCCCTATTGAATGGGAGGAGAGAAGAGGACATCAACCAATAGGAAGGAAAATGTCTTGCACCCTTTGGAGAATTGATTTTCATCCTTGGGAATTTTATTTTTCACCTTTTGCTAACCATGATAATATAGGAAAACCAATTTTCTGGAAAATGATGTCCTCCCAAACAAACACTGCCATAGTATGTGTTATCACAACATTAGGTTATTCAAGAAATCATCAAACTTTGTTAACAACTAATATAGAAATAAAAAATTGAAAAACATGTAGAAGTTCTTACCATGCAAGTGGCTTTAATAATTGTATCTGATTCAAAGTTGGAAGGCTTTTCCTGTCCAGTTTCAAAAACACTAAGCATCGCATCTATGAAATCCCGCTTTTCTACTGTTTCTGTAGAACTTCTCCTTCTTTTATGCTCTTCCAACCACTTTTCAGCTATATCATCAATGTCTGTTGCAGCCTTCTTCATCTTTTTCTCGTACCCTCCGATATCCAACCACCTCAAAACTGGAAGTGCATTAGCAGGGACAAATGCACCTGCTAATTCGAAGAAATCTCTGAATGTCTTTACGCACCGAGTGTATTCTTCACGTTGGTAGTTTTCCTTCAATGACTTTCCCGAAATTATTTTTTACCATAATGTTCAAGCTTATGTCATTAAACCATTGTTTCATGTCAACCAATTCAGACCCTGACCCTAATATTCTCTTTATGGCTGATCGTATCTCTGAGATCCTGACATCTTTGAGCATTTCTATCTGATGATTGGATAGGAGCTCGATAGTAGTGATCTTCCGCATCTCACGCCAGTACTGGCCATATGGGCTCAACCCGAACATGGCCGAGTTGTAAGCCATAAGCTCTACAAACATTGTCTAGAGCCGATTTAAGAATACTTTGTCACCGGCGCCTAAGCACTCTTTTGCCGTCTCTGCTGTGCTCACAACCAAGGCTCGGTGGACACCGAGTTTTATCATGATGATTGGACCGTACTTATCTGCTAATTTTCCTAAGGATTTGTGAGCAAGCTTTCCCAAGAGATGTAGATGGCCAATAAAAGGCAATGAACCAGATGGTTCGGGTGGTTTTGCTTTAATATTAGCGTTCTTTTTCCATTGTAGCAAGCAGTAGAGAAATAGTAAAAAGCTAAGCAAGCTTGCGGCTTGAATGGATAGGTGAAACTCCATTGGAACTAGAACTTTGTGGAAGGTGAACTAATGGTATGGATATCTTTTATAAGAAGATAAGTTTTATGAGTGGATTATATGATGATGTAACCTTAGAATAGTCGAAAGTTAATCTCTGAGAAAATTCCTTAAGATCATGTTGCATTTGGGTTTATTTCTTTGACAATTATGTAATGAAATGTTGAGCAGCAGCTGCATGACAGTAAACTGATTCCTGGTTTGTAATTTTTTCTTACCCTGAATGTAGACTCTGTTGGTACTTGGTATACTAATCTATAAAGACTGGCTAGTGACATATGGGATGACCAAGAATTCGAGTGAAAAGCAGAGCAATACGAGGTAGCAGAATCCCCTAAAAACTTTTCAGCTTCTAGACTACATCATGCAGTATCTTTGTTTTCCTCTAAATTACTGAAGTTTTGGAGTAGCCAGGTATGAATCTAAACCATCATGCTCACTGCATAGTGCATGCACCCAAAATAAGATGAGTCAAAACCGACGGCAAGAAATTGATATCTAATGCTGATGAAGTATTTGGAACTTGTTGCTTACTTGGTCTAATCTGTAGCATATGTCAACATTAAAAACTTGAAAAATCAATGTGTGAATCTTCTTCTTTGCGTAATGAAAACTGTAACTTTAAATTAAGATTATCCTAAATTCAGTAAGAAAAAAAAGAGGAATACTTCTGTCTTGATTTTCTTAACGTTGTATGGTTAATTAGTTATACTTTGATTATGGTTATACCAGCAAAAAAAATATTAATTCCTCTAAGTAATTATGGTGGCGTCTGTACTCTAAAGTGGTGACTAATTAATTATGTTGGCCACGGTATCGATGATAGACATATCCTTTTAATGGATCTGCTACAGAATTTTGTTACATAATGCATTTGTCCACATATATTTGCATTGTGAAGTTGCTATAGAAGAAAATTGCAAATTAATAGTAGTAGACAATTACTAAAAAGGTGTAGAAGAAATTTTTTTTTTTTTCGGTTGGCTTACTGAAACATCTGAAAGCCACATATAGGCAATAATGCAGACAGAATTTGATGTCATATCTTAGTATCAAGCCTTTAAAACTTCACCATCTAAACTAATAAACCTTTTGAGCATGACTTGAAGAGTTTAGGAATAACAAATCATTTGGCTGCTGGAATCATGCAATGCAACAAGCCATTGGAACTCTTTCTGACAAAAAAAATCCTAAAGTTCTTGTGAAAATAAATAATCAAATAATAGTTATTATTCCAATAAATGGCAACATAAGACACTTCTATTATGTTGTTATTTTCTGCATTAGTCAGCAGTAAACATAAACAAACTTATTGAGATTCTTAAGTGACAATTATAACATGAAACGTAGACATATAGAAGAATTATAATTATTCATGTCACTGGTCATATAAGTAAAGGAGAGGTAATTTAGTGATGTATAGTAAATCAAAATTTTCGATGCTAAACGTAATACCTCTATGCTTTTACACCTTGAAATATTTTTGTCCCAGAATCGAAGTTCATATATTGGATGACTTTACATGAGAAGCTGCTTACTGATAGAGAAGTGCACCATTTATTCTTTACTTGGTCCTTAATTCTCTGCTGAAGTTTTGGGAACCCTGCTTAAATATCTTGCAGATCAAAGAGAGCCTGATACTTGGATGCAAGAAGACTAGCATGCTGTAAGTAGATTATTCCTTTTCTTCATTTGCATGCTATTTATTATTTTCTGTATCCATAAATAAACTTCCTGTTTGACCCTAAATCGTTGGCTATAAATTCTCACAGTATTAGTATCAAAACATTATGACTTACCTTTTACTAGATTAATCGTTTTGTAATTTCGATGTATTAAATTTTGATCATCTTTCTCCAAACATTTAACTAAATATATTGATGGTCAAAGTAGTGCACTGGAGACTGCGAAAGTCAAAAAAGACGTTTAATTACTCAAGAAGAAAGGGTGGCCTTGTTCAAAAGAGAAAATAGTGATTTTCTCCCTGGGAATATGATAGTTTACACTTTACACTAATGTCAAACGTAGTTTGTGAAATATGTCAAATGTAGCACACTAGTTTCAGAACTTACTACAAGGTGGTAAACAAATAAAGATCAATTGACAATCATAACAGAGTCTTATTACAAGGTGGTAAACAAATAAAGATCAGTTGACAATCATAGCAGAGTCACTATAAAGTTTGTGGGGAAGGCGATGTGTGAGGATGACCTCAAGTGGTGTGGCTTTGAGGTTTGTTATTCCGAAACCCTCAGTCATGTCGACAGCTTCATCAGATGGAATTGAGATCTCAAATCCATGGAGTAAATTAGCTAGTGTAAACTGCATAATCCGAAGGGCAGAAGATATACCAGGACAGATCCTCCTGCCATTTCCAAAAGGCATATATTCAAATTGTTGGCCTCTAACATCATACTCTTTGAAAGTTGTAAGAAATCTTTCAGGTTGAAACTCCAAAGGGTCTTCCCACACTTTAGGATCTCTATGTATTTTGTGAAGATTAACTAAGAGCTGAGTTCCTGCTGGGATGTTGTAACCATTCACGGTGCAGTCTGTAATGGCTTCTCGAGGGACTGAAAGCGGCCCAGCAGGGTATAGTCTCATAGTCTCCTTAAGAACAGCTTGTAAGTAAACTAAATTCTTGAGGTCTGATTCTTCCACCTGCCTTGCTTTGCCTACCTGGATGTCTAGTTCAGCTTGAGTCTTCTTCAGGACATCTTTGTTGTTGAGTAGCAATGATAGTGCCCATATTAGGGTTACTGATGTGGTATCTGCCGCCGCTAAAATCATTGACTATCAAGTGGATGAAAATTAAGTGAGTGATTATACCGAAATATAATGGAATTTTGTATTGGAAGGCTAGCGGCTAGCCATAAAAATGGAAAACGGCTCATAGTAGACTGTTACTCCTCCGTTCCAAATTAGTTGCAAGTTTCACAAGATTTGACGAGTGCATGTGAAGATGAGAGACTAAGAGACAGATAGATATTAAATAGAGTTTTATGTCAGAATGCACCTAAAGAAGAATTATTTGTTACCTCAATTAAAAAGATGATACATAACGTACCCCCAAAAATATATTAATATATGTTTCTTCAATTGAAAAGTTTACGCAATATTGTTTACAATACATCATATAAAACATGCATACATAAGTTTCACATAGGTTAGTATGTAACAAGAATATTGAAATCATCCATTTGTAAGGTGTAGCTTAGCAATCAAGCATGTGCTAGAAAATAAAGACTTAGTGTTAGCATGTAAGCTGTTTTGCATCCCTATTGAATGAGAAGAGAGAAAAGGATAGCAACGAAAATGATTTCCTCCCAAACAAACACTCTCATAGTATGTGTTATCACAACATTAGGTTATTTAAGAAATCATCAAACTTTGTTAACAGCTAATGTAGAAATTAAAAATTGAACAATATGTAGAAGTTCTTACCATGCAATTGGCTTTAACAATTGTATCTGATTCAAAGTCGGAAGGCTTTTCCTGTCCAGTTTCAAAAACACTAAGCATCGCATCCATGAAATCCCGCTTTTCTACTGTTTCTGTAGAACTTCTCCTCCTTTTATGCTCTTCCAACCACTTTTCAGCTACATCATCAATTTCTTTTGCAGCCTTCTTCATCTTTTTCTCGTACCCTCCGATATCAAACCACCTCAAAACTGGAAGTGCATTAGCAGGGACAGATGCACCTGCTAATTCGACGAAATCCCTGAATGTCTTTACACACCGAGTGTATTCCTCACCTTGGTAGTTTTCCTTCAATGACTTTCCTGAAATTATTCTTACTATAATGTTCAAGCTTATGTCATTAAACCATCGTTTCATGTCAACTAATTCAGACCCCGCCCCCGATATTCTCTTAATGGCTGATCGTATCTCTGAGATCCTGACATCTTTGAACATTTCTATCTGATGATTGGATAGGAGCTCAATAGTAGTGATCTTCCGCATCTCACGCCAGTACTGGCCATATGGGCTCAACCCGAACATGGCCGAGTTGTAAGTCAGAAGCTCTACAAACATTGTCTGGGGCCGATGTAAGAATACTTTGTCACCAGCACCTAAGCACTCTTTTGCCGTCTCTGCTGTGCTTACAACCAAGGCTCGGTGGACACCGAGCTTTATCATGATGATTGGACCGTACTTATCTGCTAATTTTCCTAAGGATTTGTGAGGAAGCTTTCCCAAGAGATGTAGATGGCCAATAAAAGGCAATGAACCAGATGGTTGGGGTGGTTTTGCTTTATTATTTGCGCTCTTTTTCCATTGTAGCAAGCAGTAGAGAAATAGTAAAAAGCTAAGCACGCTTGCAGCTTGAATGGATAGGTAAAACTCCATTGGAACTAGAACTTTTTGTGAAGGTGAACTGATGGTATGGTTATCTTTTATAAGAAAGTAAGTTTTATGAGTAGATTATATAATGATGTAACCTTAGAATAGTCAAAAGTTAATCTCTGAGAAAATTCCTTAAGACCATGTTGCATTTGGGTTTGTTTCTTTGACAATTATGTAATGAAATGTTGAGCAGCAGCTACACGACAGTAAACTGATTCCTGGTTTTTAATTTTTTCTTACACTGAATGTAGACTCTGTTGGTACTTGGTATACTAATCTATAAAGCCTGGCTAGTGACATATGGGATGACACAGGATTCGAGCGAAAAGCAGAGCAATACTAGCCCACTTTTGCCTTTCCTCTACTCGCTTTGCCCGGATGCCCCCTTCCAAGGCACGAGTTAATAATCTCATATATGTGTGTGTTGTAATCATTGCCAAATGGTAAGTTCAAAGTAGGTAGCATAATCCCCTAAAAACTTCTCAGCCTCCAGACTACATCATGCCGCATTCTTTGTTTTCCTGTAAATTACTGATGTTTTGGAGTAGCCAGGTATGAATCTAAACCATCATAGCCACTGCATAGCGCATGCACCCAAAATAAAACGAGTCAAAACTAACGGCAAGAAATGGATATCTAATGCTGATGAAGTATCTGGAACTTGTTGCTTACTTGGTCTAATCTGTAGCATATGTCAACATTAAACACTTGAAAAATCAATGTGTGAATCTTTTTATTTGCGTAATGAAACAGTAACTTTAAATTAAGATTATCCTAAATTCAGCAAGAAAGAAATGAGGAATACTTCTGTCTTGATTTTCTTCACGTTGTATAGTTAATCAGTTCTACTTTGATTATGGTTATACCAGCAAAACAAATATCAATTCCTCTTAAGTAGTTATGGTGGCCACTGTACTCTAAAATGGTGACTAACTAATTATGTTGGCCATTGTACTCTAATGATAGATTGATGATAGACATATCCTTTTAATGGATCTTCTACAGAATTTTGTTAAATAATGCATTTGTCTACATATATTTGCATTGTGAAGTTGCTATAGATGAAAATTGCAAGAAAATAGTAGTGGACAATTACCAAAAAGGTGTAAAAGAAATATAATTTTTTTGGTTGGCAAACTGAAACATCTGAAAGCCACATATAGGCAATAATGCGGATAGATTATGATGTCATATCTTGAGTATCAAGCCTTCAAAATTTGAGTTTATTCATTATACACCCGGATGTACCATGTAATTTTTGCTCATTTGCTCATTGATCGAAACTCTCCTTTTTAGTACATTTTGCTCATTTGGATGATTTCAAATGAGCAATGAGCAAAAAAATAGCCGGTGTACCATGCTCACGGTACATCCGGGTGTATGATAAAATTTGTATCAAAACTTCACCATCTAAACTAACAAACCTTTTGAGCATGTCTTGAAGAGTTTAGGAATAACAATCTCCAATCTGGCATTCTTAATCTGAGTCCGTGCTTTCATTTGGCTGCTGGAATGATGCAATGCAACAAGCCATTGGAACTCCAACTGACAAGCAAATTCCTAAAGTTTCAAACTTTTCTTCTTGTGAAAATAAATGATCAAATTATAGTTATTATTCCTATAAATGGCAACATAAGACACTTCTATCATGTTGTTATTTTCTGCATTAGTCAGCAGTAAACATAAACGAACTTATTGAGTTTCTTAAGTAACAATTATATAATAATGTCAATTGCCTGTCAACATAAACGAACTTATTGAGTTTCTTAAGTAACATTTTACATTAGTGTAATCTATCTTTATTTCCTGTGAGAAATTCACTATTAACTCTTTCGAACAAAGCTACTTTTTCTTCTAGATCGAATAAGGATGGTTCTCACATGAACTCAATTCTATATATGGTGTTTGTTGCCACTAGAATAATTGCCTATCAATTGGAAGAAAAGAAATCAAATATTTGATAATTTCCCATCAAGTGATTGATAATTGTGAATTTTCCATCAAGTAGACTATTGTTTTGGTGCGTTCGGCAATAGCATTGTTTTCAAAGAATCGTCTGGTGAATAGCCCAACTCAAAAGTCAAAACAATTTGAAATTCAAAACAAATTTCATTGAAAAATAAAGTGGCTCTGCCGTGTATTCATCGAAAGGAAGGAATTGATTTATCTCGGCTTGGATCAATTGCAATATCCGCAAACACTCGTACAAGTTCAATAGGTAGCTAATACAAGAGATAATAAAACAAGCTAGAAGAATTAGTAACTAAGTTGACTGCTTCAAGCCTTTAACTATATCACCTTGTTCTTTCCCCCTTTCAAAATATTTTTTGAGGAAATTAAATCCAGGTAAGTTCTGAATATATTTTAATAAGGGCTACCAAAGTTAAATCAACTACTGAAATAACTTAATGTTCTTTGTGCAGGAATTTTCCCATATTGGGGGATTGAGAATTATTCACATTATATAGTTGAGCTTGCAAAAGTTTACAGGTAAAAGAGATGCCATTACTTTGAATGAAATATGTATCTATCTACTATCATGTTGGATAAGTTTAGTTTAATTAAATGAAATAATTCTTATAATTGCAGATAAGAATTCATGAAACTCATATTATAGACAATTAAATTCTATTTAGTATGTAGAAGTGCTTACCATGCAAGTGGCTTTCATAATTGTATCTTGTTTGGGCCCATTTCTTGGACCAGCCCACCTATGGCGAAGTTACTAAAATACCCCTACCTCTAGGGAAGGCAATCCTCCACCAGCTGGAGCTGACTAAAATACCCTCATTTATTAGAGGTCCTATCCTCTATAAATAGCGGTTGTTTCACCAATCAAAAGGTAAGCAATTCTAAGCTACAAAACCCAGAGCATCTCTCTCTACATGGGTCACTTTCTCTCTCTACCTCAATCATTTACTGACTTGAGCGTCGGAGGGGCGATCCCCGGGACCACCCCCGGGGTAGGCTAACCTTGTTTTGCAGGTTTCCGGCGTACGAACAACGGAGCTCAGGCGTACCTTCTTGGGGCCCACATCAAATCTGACAACATATTACAATCCTTAAATTCTTGACAGAAACAGTTTGGCGCCGTCTGTGGGGATAGTACAAGAAGTTACTTCGCCACCACTCAGCAAGATTCACCTTGTTGCTACTCGCAGAAAACTCACCTCATTGTTGCTCAACAATGGCCCCAACCAAGAAGACACGCTCCCAAGCCAACCGTTCCAGGAGAGCTCAAGCATCCCATATGCACCTACGGTGCTATCCCTCTATCCCAATGATGATGATTCCACCCCAATGGAGAATCCATTGCGAAGTCGGTCATCTCGCAGCATCGGGTCAGCCATAAGTAGCTGACCCTCCACCCATAACTGCAATAGACGTCACCTTGATTGCAGCTCATCTTCAACAAACTCTCCAGCAAAGTCTGATGGGTATGGCTTCCACCCATCACGAAGAGATCGTTCGTCCCTCCCGAAATGCTCAGCCTAACCGGCTGGGACTTAAACAAAGGGAAGGATCTTCCAAGGGCAACTCAGCTAGGCAAGCTACTCACACCTCTTCAAGGTTGTCCAGAAACATGTTATCACTCGGAAGAATTTGTATCGAAGAACACAACTCATGAAGACTAATCCGAACAAGGGATGTGGTAACTCGGAACCGCAAAACCCCTCCAGAATGCACAGTGGCACCCTCAAGTTTACGGTCCGGCTCAGCCAGAGGTGCCTATCAAAGGCACCCGATCATCAACGGTACCTACTCATTCAAGGTACCCACTCATCCTTGGGTGCCAACTTGGTCAAAGGCATATGCTCAGCTAGAGGTGCCTACTCATCGAAGGCACCCACTCATCAGTGGTACCTACTCATTCAAGGTACCCACTTGGCCAAGACATATACTCAGCCAGAGGTGCCTACTCATGAAAGGCACCCACTCATAAACGGTACCTGCTCATTCAAGGTACCCACTCATCCTTGGGTGCCAACTTGGCCAAAGGCATATGCTCAGCGAGAGGTGCCTACTCATCAAAGGCACCCACTCATCAGTGGTACCTACTCATTCAAGGTACCCACTTGGCCAAGACATATACTCAGCCAGAGGTGCCTACTCATGAAAGGCACCCACTTATAAACGGTACCTGCTCATTCAAGGTACCCACTCATCCTTGACGCCTACTCGGCCAAGGAAACGTACTCGGCCATAGGTGCCTACTCATTAAAGGCACCTACTCATCAACGGTACCTACTCATTCAAGGTACCCACTTGGCCAAGGCATATATTCGGCCAGATGTGCCTACTCATGAAAGGCACCCACTTATAAACGGTACCTGCTCATTCAAGGTATCCACTCATCCTTGGCGCCTACTCGGCCAAGGAAATATGATCGGCTATAGGTGCCTACTCATTAAAGGCACCTACTCATCAACGGTACCTACTCGTTCAAGGTACCCATTCATCCTTGGCGCCCACTCGGCCAAGGAAATGTGCTCGGCCATAGCTGCCTACTCATGAAGGGCACATACTCACCAACGGTGCTGCTCATTCAAGGTATCCACTCATCCTTGGCTCCTACTCAGCCAAGGATATGTACTCGATCATATGTGCCTACTCATCAGATGCACCTACTCATCCACGGTACCTCCATCACCTTGGCGTGTGCGAGCTACCTCCATCCAGGCACGACCCCCTTGGTCTAAAGAGCGAACTTGGACAAAGTAAATGAACCGCACATCAGGGGCACCCGACTCGAAGTGATTCATAATCCCGAGTCCCCACCTCTCTCGGGATCGGCGAGATACCCCCGGAACATGGGTCTCTCTCGATTTCCGGCGGACGACCGCCTCGGGAACGAATGATGCTACCCTATCCGTTCATCCAGCGTGGGGCTAATTACTTGGAACCCATTAGTTGGACAAATAAATACTCTCAAAGGAGGAAGGAGGGGCTAATAAGACTCGAAATCCCGAATTTCTCTCCAGCGCCTCCTCGGTCATAAGAGGAGCGTCCTACTAACTTAGCCAAAAACGGCTCAAGCATCGTTAATAGGCACCCTACTCGATATTCGAATAGTGTCATGAAACCTCCTCGGGAAACATGGAGCTCCTAAACTCCCCGCATCGAGGAACATATTCATTGGCACCTCCTCAGCATTTTGAGTAGCGTCATTTATGAAATAGTAAGCCAAAATAAGGCTAAGGACCTCCCTCAACCACTTGAGGCTCATAAGCCTCCAACATCTCGAGGAGCGTCACATGACCTCACTCAGCAATTTAAGGAGCATTGCTCAAACACCTAGTCAAGTATGGCTAAGTACTCATGGCACCCACTCGGACAAACATGGGGTCATTAGTCCTCATCCGAGCGGCGTCCCCGTTTACTCGGTCGGCGGGAGCTCCTCCTCGCCGAGTCGCTTCTATACTTGGTCAAGTATGGCCTAGTATCAGCTAGCACCTATTCGGTCAGCATGGGGCTCATTAGCCTCTCATCCGAGTGGCGTCCGACCCACTCGGCCAGTAGGTGATCTCCTCTTCTTCGCCTAGTCGCTCCTCATACTTAGCCAAATTCAAGCTAAGTACGTCACTGGCACCCACTCGGACAGCATGGGCTCATCAGTCCTCATTCGAGCGGCGTCATATTCCCTCGGTCAGCATGGAGTCCACGTACTCCTCTACCGAGCCACTTTACACTTAGTCAAGTATGACTAAGTGCTCATGGCACCCACTCGGACAGCATGGGCTCATCAGTCCTCATTCGAGCGACGTCCTACTCCCTCGGTCAGCATGGAGTCCACGTGCTCCCTCTCGAGCCACTTTACACTTAGTCAAGTATGACTAAGTGCTCGTGGCACCCACTCGGATAGCTTGGGCTCATCAGTTCTCATTCGAGCGGCGCCCTACTCACTCGGTCAGCAGGAGACCCCCCCTTCTTCGCCGAATCGCCTCTAAACTTAGCCAAGTATGACTAAGTACCTCATTGGCACCCACTCGGTCAGCATGGAGCTCATTAGCCTCTCATCCGAGTGGCGTCCGACCCACTCGGCCAGTAGAAGATCCCCTCTTCTTCACCGAGTCGCTCCTCATACTTAGCCAAATTCAAGCTAAGTACTTCATGGGCACCCTCTCGGCCCCTTGGCCATGGGACCCCGGTTGGCCATCCTCGCGTGCCGGTCGACCCGGCATCAACGCACTCCGCTCAACCCGGTCGTCCATCCTCGAGCAACAACTCGGCCAACCTCAAAGGCCGCGGTCGGCCGGCCTCAAGGCACCCGGGTCGGCCTTTTGACCAAGGCACCTGGTCGACCCTCTCGACCAAGGCACCTGGTCGACCCTCTCGACCAAGGTACCTGGTTGACCCTCTCGACCAAGGTACCTGGTCGGACTCTCGACCAAAGGACCCTCTCTTCTTTGACGAGCCGCTCTTATACTTAGCCAAATTTAGGCTAAGTACTTCATCGATACTTACTCGGCCAAGGCACCCGGTCGGCCAGGGGAGTCGCTTGGCCAGGGCACCCTGGTCGGCCGGGGAGTCACTCGGCCGGGAGAGTCGTTCGGCCACGGCACCCGGTCGGCCAGGGAAGTCGCTCGGCCGGGGCACCGGTCGGCCGGGAGAGTCGCTCGGCCACGGCACCCGGTCGGTCGGGGAAGTCGCTCGGCCGGGGAGTCGGTCGGCGGGGTACCCGGTCGGCCCGGGGAAGTCGCTCGGTCGGCTATTCGGCCAAGGCACCCGCTCGGCCGGGGGAGTCTCTCGGCCGGGGGAACCCGCTTGACTTACATGAGCCCCTCGGCATGGAAGCCTTAGTGCGGGACTTTAGCCGCTCGGCGCCGGAGCCGCGTTCGGCGCTCGAGCCGCGCTCGGCTTGCAGAACTGCACTCGTGTGTGCCACTCGGGCAACCTACAAGGACATTACCGCACTACCCACTCGGGAATTCACAAGCAGCCCCCCGGCAGTTCGCGAGATCTTCCTCCTCAGGCTCCGCATACCTTGAAAAAGTTAATCCTAGCGACAGAAGATTTTCTCCACCACGATCCGGCATGAAAATTCGTGGGTCCCACTCAACATCGGCAAAAATGCAAACACTTCATTCCGCCAATCAACCGCACTAAAAATGGCGATTTTCACTCCGATTACTTGGCGTGGGGCTAATTGTTTGGGCCCATTTCTTGGACCAGCCCACCTATGGCGAAGTTACTAAAATACCCCTTCCTCTAGGGAAGGCAATCCTCCACCAGCTGGAGCTGACTAAAATACCCTCATTTATTAGAGGTCCTATCCTCTATAAATAGCGGTTGTTTCACCAATCAAAAGGTAAGCAATTCTAAGCTACAAAACCCAGAGCATCTCTCTCTACATGGGTCACTTTCTCTCTCTACCTCAATCATTTACTGACTTGAGCGTCGGAGGGGCGATCCCGGGACCACCCCCGGGGTAGGCTAACCTTGTTTTGCAGGTTTCCAGCGTACGAACAACGGAGCTCAGGCGTACCTTCTTGGGGCCCACATCAAATCTGACAACATATTACAATCCTTAATTTCTTGACAGAAACATATCTGATTCAAATTTATGAGGCTTTCCTGTCTCGTTTTAGAAACACTAAGCATCAGATCCATGAAATCCTGCTTTTCTTCTGTTTTTTTTTTTTTTTTTTTTTTTTTTTGGTAGGAAACGAGCAAATTAGATTACTTCACCGATAAGGTTTGATACGGGCTCCTCTCGGAGCCATAGTAGTAGTCTGAGTTCATCTCGAGAAATAATACAAGCCATTTTGTCTCGCTAAATTGAATTTAATACATTCCGGGGGAGGGGAAGACAAAATGCATAGAGTATTAAAACCCTCTGATCTCCCCTTAGCATATTTAGCTATACCATCCGCAAGCCTATTAGTGTTCCTTCCTTCATGCTGCACTCTTACCCTTGGTGTTTCGGACATTGACTCCCTGCAATGATGGATTAAAGCAGACAAATTATTGTTAAGGGAGCTTTGCTGTTCTTCCCTTTAACCCACTGTAAGTCTGTAACGCCAAACTCAAGGCCTTGATCTCGGCTTCCATGGCATCCATAGCAAAAGTAGACATGTGGATGCCTGCAACCCAATTAATCTCTACAAACTGCTGCTAGGTAGGCTACCTTGGTACCTTGGTTTCATAAAAGAAAGAGCCATCGATGTTCCAACCACTTTTCAGTTTAGAATTGGCAGGCGCATTCGTCCCTGCTGATACAGTACCTTGATTACTTCTTTTATGCTCTTCCAACGACTTTTCAGCTACATCATCAATGTCTTTCGCAGCCTACTTCATCTGTTTCTCATACCCTCCAATGTTCAACCACCTCAAAACTGGAACTGTATCTGCAGGGACTAATGCGCCTGCCAATTCAAAGAAAACCCTGATTGCCTTTACACATCTATTGAATTCCTCGCCTTGGTAATTTTCCTTCAACGACTTGCCTGCCACTAATCTTACTATATTATTCATGCTTACATCATCAAACCATTCTTTTATGTCAACTGATTCAGACCCTGCACCTGATATGCTCTTCATGGCTAATTTTATTTCTGAGATTCTGACATTACTGAACATCTCTACCCAATGATTTAACAGAAGTTCGATGGTGGTGGTGATCTTACGAATCTCACGCCAGTACTGGCCAAGCACAACATGGCAGAGTTGTAAGCCAGATGTTCTACAAAGATTTTGTGAGTTCGGTTTAAGAATACTCTGTCACTCGCGCATAAGCACTCTTTTGCCATTTCTGCTGTGCTTACAACCACAGCTCGTGCACCCCAAAGCTTAATCATAAAGATCTAACCACACTTATCTGCTAATTTTCCTAAGGCTATGTGAGGAAGGCCTCCTAGAAGATGTAGATGACCAATAATAGGCCACGAATTAGATGGTATAGGAGGCTGTTTTTTCTTTAACCCAGTGTTTTTTTCCATTTTTGCAGACAGTAGAGAAACAGTAACAAAGCAAGCAAGCGTGTTGCGGCAGTAGAGAGCTGAATGGGTAGGTTGGTTAAATTCCATTTAGTTGTAGAGTTTTCTGGGGTGATGAACTGAATATATATTAATCTGAAATACCTTCTTGTAGATATATCTTAATATTAAGACGTTAGGTGTGTGATCTATGTTTGCCTCGATCACAATAGAAAGTAATGCAATTATCAATTATTTACCTAAATCTAAGATATAGCTTAATGGTGGGCTGGTGGCTTCTTCTTGGAATATGGTATACTTTTAGAAATCCTTTGTCTCATTAGCATGTAATTAGTCAACACCATTGCTCATTTTGTGCATACTTCTATCAGTAGTATATAATAACAAACTTTAGCATGGAACATGTTGGATTTATCTTAATGTATATTTACCTAATATCAACTTTTTGTAATATTCACTAATAAAAAGTTAGAGATATTAACAATTAAATTTAGGCGTTCGCAACTTGCAAGTGTGAAAGTCAAATTGTAGCGAAGATGTTTGATAATTCTAATATCTTATTAAGCAAATTATATATGTGTGTGTGCAGCTATTCAATCTAATTGGCACCAGCGCACTAATGAGTAATGAAGACAAAGACTTTATAATCGATAATTGGAAAATTACAAGAAATACAAGATAACTTCAAGCATTTAAGAGGCTTGGCACTGTACCAAGAAACTAATGAAGACTCTTTAACAATCTAACAGGCCTGCCCTCTGCTCATTACCTCTAATTATATAGTGTCCATCCTAGCTAACTAGCTAACTTATTCTTCAAGCCTTGCAGCAACAAGAGTATATGCTGGTTCCAGGACTTATTGCAAGGTGGTAAAACATATAAATATCAATTGACAGGCATAGTAGAGTCACTATATAGGTTGTGCGGAAGGCGATGTGTGGCAATGACCTCAAGTGGTGTAGCTTTCAGGTTGCTTAGTCCCAAACTCTCGGTCATGTCGACCATTTCATCAGATGGAATTGATATCTCAAATCCATGAAGTAAACTAGCTAGTGTAAATTGCATGGCTAGTAGGCCAAAGGATATACCAGGACAGATCCTCTTACCATTTCCAAATGGCATGTATTCAAATTGTTGGCCTCTAACATCATAATGTTTGTAAGTTGAAAGAAACCTTTCAGGATGAAACTCCAAAGGATTTTCCCACACTTTAGGATCTCTATGTATTTTGTAAAGATTAACAAAGAGCTGAGTGCCTGCTGGGATGTGGTAACCATTCACGGTGCAGTCTATAATGGCTTCTCGAGGAACTGAAAGCGGCCCAGCAGGGTATAGTCTCATAGTCTCCTTAAGAACAGCTTGTAAGTAAACTAGATTCTTGAGGTCTGATTCTTCCATCTGCCTCTCTTTCCCCACCACGGTGTCTAGCTCAGCTTGAGTCTTCTTCAGGACATCCTTATTGTTGAGTAGCAATGAAAGTGCCCATATTAGCGTTACTGATGTGGTTTCTGTTGCCGCTAAAATCACCCCCTACATCAAGAGGTAGAAAACTTTGAAAATTTCGCCTATAAATGAGTGATAATTATGAAATTCAACGAAATGGTAATGGAGGACTAGTCAGAAACACAAAAGAGGGCTTGAAGTAGACCATTACTCCTCCCTTCCAAATTAGTTGCAATATGAGGGAGGAGGCACAAGTTTTTAGGAGTGCAGGTTAAGAGGAGGGAGAGGTAGGAATATAAACGGGGATCTAAGGATCCATGTCATAAGGAGAGAAATAGAGAGAACTCGTCACCAAATAAACTAATATTACAACTAATTTAGAATAGAGGAAGTATTATCTTAGAGGCGATTATTTTTTCCGAGCATAGACAATACAATGTTCTGGACTTCTTTTTTTGCTAGTAAAATATGTATGAGCATAAAATTACTGTGGTTCGAGATTGGAGACTTATTACTTACTAGTTAGTTCCTGGTGAAACTAATGTTCTGCCAGCTAGTTCATTTTCACCAATCAGCTGAATTTTCCAAAACTTTAACTTATATAGGCATAGTTCTTTTCGTCTTCAAAAATCAATGTTTCAGGAAAAATAAGCATGTAAGTTTCGATCGGTTCAATAAGTTCTGATAAGGGTTACCATAGTTCAATTCACAAGCAAAATAAGTTCCAACATATGCTCCAATAAGTTTAGATAAGTTGAAGAATATAGCCATAATGATAAGATATTTTATATTATAAGCAATGTACTAATCTTTTTTGTCACAACATTAGGTTGTCCATGAATTCACCTACCTCTTATTAGTTATTATTTGACATAGTATATCAGATCTAACTTAAGTAACATATAGAATTGCTTACCATGCAAGTGGCTTTGATAATTGTATCTGAATCAAATTTGAAAGGTTTATCTTGATCTGTCTCGAAAACACTAAGAGGAGAGCCATGGTCTGAGGAGAGAGGTATTAAAGAGGAATAAAGAAATAGGAGAGAGAAAAAAAAGGAGGAAAGAATGCCATGGTCTGATCGTTGGAACGATCTAGGCAAAGGTAAGTTCATCGCCACATGGCGCAAGGGGAGAGGAAGAAAAAAATGGAGTGGGCCCCACTGCTGCTGCATGGCAGTCATCCAACGCCCCTCATTTCTCCAATCTAATGGCTAGGATTATTTGTAATTGTTAACGTTGCAATTTTTTGCAACGGACATATTGTCAGTTTTTAAATTTTTTTTTTTAAAAAAAAAACACCAACAGCTATATTTTTTTTTTGTCTATAAATAGAGACCAATATTGAACTATTTTTACACATCTTATTTTTGAGCTTATTTTGTTATTGAAAGTCATATTTGTTTCCTTTCTTCATTTATCTACCCCACAAAAATAAATTATCTCCTAATAAAAATTAGTTATGGATCCCAAAACCAGTAGAAAAAAAAACCCTCAAAAATCCAAAAGACCTCAACAACCTCACATTAATCCAAGTTTTCAATCGTCTAGTTCTCAAATTGATCTCAATTCTCAAACTGAACCAAATTTTCATATGGGATACAACTTACAAAATATGATGTATCCTACTCAACTTAACCAACAACTCCCCCAACATAATATGAGTTTCTCAAATACACCTTCTTACTCCCAATTTGCTCCACATTCACAAGAAAATCTGTACAATTCGAATGAGAATTATAGTTATTCTCAAGATGAAGAATCATTTCCTATGTCTCAACATTTCCAGCAGTCACAAGGTGAAGGGTCATTTACGAACTTCAGTAGTTCATATCGGTCTCGAGCTGCATCGGTTGAGCGTGATGATGACAACAATGAAGAAGAAGATAAAGGGTCGAGAAAATTCTGGAGGCCATCGAAGAAGAGGTTCTCGTGAAGGCTTCAGCTAACGGTAAGTCAAAATAAAGGTAGTAATACTAAACAAACAGCAATTATCTTGGACAAAAATTACTGAAATGTTTAAGGAAGTTAAGTGTTATAGAGATCGATCTTTGGGAAGAAGGAGTTGAAAGTTTCAAGGAGTCTGATATCTTACCATTTGACAGAGAGTTGGGTCAATTACAAAGTCAATGGAAAAGAATACATGCAAAAGTATCCAAATTTGTTGGTGCATATGCTCATGCAGAGGCTCGTCGGAAAAGTGGTGAGTCCGATGATGACGTCATGAAAACTGCATTTGCAATCTACAAAAAGGATAATAAAACAGACTTCAATAAGCTTCATTGTTGGGAAATTCTGAGGCATAATGATGTATGGAAGCCTATGGGAGATACTGTCAAAGCTTGCAAAAAGAAGACAACTAATCAAGAAAGTGGCTCAAAGAGGTGGAGGATCAATGAAGCTGGCAACTACTCCACTTCAAGTGAGCCAAATACGCCAAGCAGTGGAGACCCAACTACTCCAAACGACGGATTCACCAAAAATAAAGGCAAAGGAAAAGTTTTGAACATGCCTGTAGAAGCCTTTCAAGAGTGGATGGATCAAGTCCAAAAATTAAATTTGGAGAAAAACAATGAACTTCAAGTCGAGATCCAAATGATTAATCATGAAAAGGAAAGCAACAGTGAGATGGTCCGGCTAGAAAGAGAGAAAATTGCAATTAAAAACAGGAAGATTAACTTGGAGTTATTCAAGGTGCTTTCATCAAGGAATGATTTAAATGAGGAAGCAACTTAAGAGAGATCTAGTTAAGGTTTTATTTCCAATGTAATTTTCTGATTTTCCTTTAGTAATATTAATGTTATTTAATGTATTTCCTACTTTCCAATGTAATGTTATTTTAGTTCTTTAATTAGTCTTAGACTCGGCTTTAGTATGAAATTATCAAATTAATGAATCTAAATGTTTTTAGTTTTTTAATATATGTATTATTGATGAGCCATGTCTTGATTTGACAATTCACTCTATATATCAGTCCATTATTACTGCAATAACGAAGACATTGATTTGACAATTCACTTCATATATCAGTCCATTATTACTGCAATAATAAAGACCTTGATTTGACAATTCACTTCATATATCAGTCCATTATTACTATAATAATAAAGACAGTGAAACCATGTCATGATTTGACAATGCACTACATATATCAATGCATTATTACTGCTATAATAAAGACACTTTGAAACCATGTGATGACTTGACAAATTCACTCCAATATCGGTGTAATATTGCTCGACAATTCACCTTCTCTCTATATATACCTTACAATGCTAACTACTCAACCATTCACACAAAACCATTCTACCCTACAATCCCCATTCTTCCCCTACAAAAATATAGAAATCATGTCATCAGAATCAAGTTACAATACCAATATTTCTTCTTCTAGTTCTTCGAATTCTGATGATCCAAATTCTTACACACACATTCAAATAACTCGAAACAATGAGTACATGCGTCGTTCGGAAAGGCGCAGACAGACAACTCGGTTGACGGATCAAATGATGGAAAGGTTTGTGATGGCCAATCCAGCTGAATTATATGCAATGGTAACTCAAGTTCCAAGAGCACCAAGAAGCGTAGTGCCAAGGGATCGTGATGAGGGCACCACCGGTTATGGAATGACTACTTTGCCGAGAATCCCGTTTATCCCCCCCACAAATGTTTCGGCGGAGATTTCGCATGCAAAAACATGTCTTCCTCCGCATAGTACAAGTCTTGACTTCGCGAAATTCATTCTTCCAACAAAGGCGAGATGCCGCAGGTAAACTTGGTGCATCATCATTATTAAAATGCACTGCCGCTATGAGATTGTTAGCGTACGGGGGAGCGGCGGATTCTGTGGACGATTATCTAAAAATTAGTGCATCTCTTGCTAGAGATTCACTACGACATTTTGTAGAAGGGGTGGTCGCCCATTTCGGGGACGAATACTTAAGAAAGCCCAATGAAGCGGATCTAAGAAGATTGTTGTACGCGGTGAAGAACGAGGATTCCCGGGAATGATGGGTTCCATCGATTGCATGCACTTTGGAGATGGAAAAATTGTCCACTTCAATTTAAAGGACTTTATTCGGGAAGACCAGGGTAAGCCAACATTGGTTTTAGAAGCCGTTGCTTCGTATGATCTATGGATGCGGCATGCTTTCTTTGGAACGCCAGGTAGGTGTAATGATATTAATGTTCTTGATAGATCTCCATTATTTAATGATGTTTTTGAGGGTCGTGCACCCGCAGTTAACTATGTTGTTAACGGACACCAATACGATATGGGATATTACCTAGCAGATGGTATATATCCTCAATGGGCTGCATTTATTCCAACAATAAGTCTTCCGCAAAATGAAAAAGAAAGTCTATTTGCCCAAAACCAAGAGAGCAAACGAAAAGACGTGGAACGTGCATTTGGAGTATTACAAGCTCGTTTTGCTATAATTCGACAACCAGCTCTAGCGCGTGATAAAGAAATGTTAGGGAAAATAATGATCGCCTGCATTATTATCCACAACATGGTAGTTGAAGATGAACGAGATTCATATTCCCTTCATTTTGATCCTAATGATTATGACCATCCTCCACGCCCTACTACTTCAACGCAAAGGAATGTTGGGACCTCTGATGAGCCTTTCGCATACGGCACTAGTGAGAATCACATAGCAAGTCTAGAAATATATATGAACAATAGAGGCCGAGTTCGTGACCAAGTTGTGCATAGACGTCTCAAAGCAGACCTCGTAGAAAATATTTGGCTTAAATTCGGGCAGCATAGGGGTTAATTAAGCTGCTACGCTTTTATTATTATTATATGTTATGTAATTCTATATGTATGTGTTATTTCTATTGTTTAATGCAATATTTTATTATTATTATTATATTTTTCTGATTAAGTTAATTACCGTATCTAATTATGTACAATATTAACGAAATTATTTTTTATTAATAGTTTTTAATCACAAACATAAATTTTTTTTTACATTTAATAATCATTAATTGATTCTTAAATAATCCATAATAAATAAAAAAGATGGGATGGAAAGGAGATTGATGAGAGAGAATATATGGTGGGGTATAGTAAAAAGTAGGAAAGAGAAGGTGAAGATCTAAAATTATAGATCATCCATTGGGGGTGAAGAGATCATTAAAATCAATTTTGGATCATAAATGAGGTGGAAGAGTGAGAAATTAATAAAGTAATTGATGATCCCAAATTTGGGATCATCCATTGGCCATGCTCTAAGCATCACATCCATGAAATCCCTCTTTTCTTCTCTCTCTTTGGACCTTGTTCTTTCTTTGTGCTCCTCCAACCACTTTTGAGCTACAACATCAATCTCTTTTGCGACCCTTTTCATTTTCTTCTCATACCCTCCAATATCCATCCACCTCAAAAACGGAAGTGCATCCGCAGGGACGAATACACCTGCCAGTTTGAAGAACTCCCAGATCGCCTTTGTGCATAGATTGTATTCCTCACTTTGGTAAAATTCCATGGAGGACTTGCCCGAAATTAATCTTATTATAGTGTTCATGTTTATGTCATGAAACCATTGTTTCATGTCAACTAATTTAGACCCCGCTTCGATATTACGTTTATGCCCGATCTTACTTCAGAAACTCGACATTCTTAAACATCTCTACCCGATGATTTGTGAAGCTCAATCTTGGTGATCTTACGGGTCCGGCGCAAGTATACGCCATACGGGGTAAAGCCTGGTTGGGCCTTGTTGTAAGCCATACGTTGTACAAAGATTTTCTGAGGCCTGCTTACGAATACTTTGTCACCAGCACCTAAGCACTCTTTTGCCATTTCTGCTGAGCTTACGACCAAAGCTCGGTCTTTTCCGAGCTTAATCATGAAGATTGGACCATATTTATCTGCTAACTTTCCTAACGATATGTGAGGAAGGCCACTTAGAAGATGTAGGTGACCAATAATAGGCCATGAATTAGATGGTATGGGACTTGGGAGGCCCTTTTCCTTTATTAGTATTGGTGTTATTTTTCCATTTTAGCAGACAGTAGAGAAATAGTAGCAAGGTAACCAAGCTTGTTGCTGCAGTAAAGAGCTGAAACTCCATTTAGCTCTTGAGTTTTGGTGTGGCAGTGAACTGAAATTTTGGGATATAAATTTAGTATCTTTAAGACACTAATGGTTTTAGGAGACGGGAGTAGTTGAGTAGTACTTTATCAGTCAAAAGTTAGTTGATGTGAATATTTTCTTTCTTTCAGCGTAAAGAATTATTGGAGTTCGGTAATGAAATGAGATGATATTTACATGTGGAAAACAATTATTGATTGTATTGTCATCTCCTTGAAAACAATCGTGATAAACAACAATGATATCGGTAATGAAATGAGATGATATTTACATGTGGAAAACAATTATTGATTGTATTGTCTTTTTTTTTTTTTTTTTTTTTTGGCAATAAGTTAATACAACAAAACAACTTCAGACCCAAGCAAAAACAAACCCTACAACTCCCATACCTCAACTAACCGTGAAAGGTAGTAAGGATCTGGGGCCCTTGACGCAACCATTATTCTGACAGTTTACAACATTATTACAGATACATAAACCATTATTCTGACAGTCAACCACATTATTACAGACACATAATTCCATAGACCTAGCATGCTTCTTCTTGACATGGTACGAGGAATCCGATGAGGGAGGAGATGTATTCTTCCTTTTCGACCCAACAGAGCACACTACTTGGCCAAACTGTGAAATCCTTCTCCAAGCACCAACACACCCATTATCCTGAACAGCAATGATTAGGCCATCAGGCTTTCTTCCTTGAAATCGAGGTAGTCCTGAAGAACGTACAAGTACACCGCGTCTCCTCTTCACATTGCTGGGACTTCGTTCTTTCTTCTTCCTCAACCTATCTTGATTTTGAAGATTGTCCTTGTCTCTCGTCACATTAATCTTTCCTTCACAAAAGTTAATATCCTCCAAATAATTAATCGGGGCATCCATCATACTAGGTGATATTGCTTCTACTCTCTCCTGTTTTTGGTCAATGTCCATACCTGCAGCCGAACTTCCTTCTTCATTGGGAAAAGACTCAACAACCTCTAGACTCTTAGAATCAAGATTGGTGAAGGCCTTTGCTGAGATAATTGAACCAGGAGGGTTAGGCTTGTAGGATCGAACCTTTAGGACCGACAAAGAACGGGGTTGAAACATCTGAACTTCACATCCTTTTCTTATCTTATTGACATCCGAACGAGAAACACATAAACGCATGAATGATTTTCTTCTATTAACGAACACAACTTTGCCATGGTGGGACAACTTAGTCCTGTCCTCATTATCAACCACCATGCGGTCAACCCTTACATCAACCCTTTCCTCATCTTTAATTGAATTATTTTTTAGGATGTTCGCAGAAGGATGTAATTCAGAGTCAAGTTCAATAGAATTAACTGAATCACCAGATTCTTTTCCTTGATACTTCCCTTCACCGTCAGACTTCACTTGCACCTCCTGTAACCCAGGTTTTACTTTTGGGTCTGCAAACTTTCCTTGAGTTCGACTTTCTGGACTCCCATACCCTAGATCATTAGACAGAGTATCATCACCTTCCACTTGAATTAGAGGACATAGAGCTTTTTCCAATCTAGCAAACTCGGTGTTTATGTCCTTATTCTTTGGTTCCAATTCCTTAGCTTGCAAAAGATCCTCAAAAGCCTTCTCCAAACATCTAGTTTTCTGAAACGCCAACCCTCTTCTAAACAATGCCTTCACATTCTTCTTATCAACCCCCAAAACTAGTGAGCACACCTCAATAACATTCTTAAACATATTCAATTTTAAACCACAAGCTGCAAGATTCAAATGCAAAGGAATAACCAGATCCTTAAATAGAGGGTTATCATTGCCTAGATTGAAATCCTCACAAATTGCGGTGATGACAAAGCACAATAATTTAATAGCTTTCCCATACTGAGCAAAAGCACTGCTAAAATCTTTTAGTCGAAACAGTCGATTCCCTTCTTCTTTTAGGGATGACACAAAGGGAATTACTTCTTCAGGAGCTGAGAAATTCTCAAACATCTCCTCAATATCTTTATCCTCATACTCTAAAGCAGAGAGATGGTACTGAATAATAGCAGAAAATGCACAAGAACCTCCTAAATCTTCAATCACAACCATAATTAAACTGACACAGATAGACAATTAAGAAAAAAATAATATATGATGAACCCCAAGCTAACGTAAACGAAGAGAAGGGAATATATAAGATTTCCTTAGAACTTGCAAACCAGGAGGAGAAGACGCAGATAATGATAGTAGAATGTCAAAGTAACACACAACAGATGACAAATCAACCTAGAAAAGAAGATATTGGACAACTAGACAAACCTTAATAAACAGATACAAAGAAACGCAAACCTGGAAATCAAGACCGTAGATAAGAAATTACAGAGCGTCGCCGGAAAAATCAATTACTCGCCGACGACTGAGCAGGGACGCAGCCGCCGGCGAGCAGCAGGGGATGTGTGGTTCGCAACAAGAATATTTTCTGGGGGAAGTTTCGGGAGAGTGAGAGAAAACGAAGTGTAGTGTTAGAAACTATTGATTGTATTGTCATCTCCTTGAAAACAATGGTAGGAGGTGTCGCTTAATGTGGTCCAATTTTTGTAGCATATCTCAGTAGATATTGTATACTCCAATTGCCTGGTCCGTGATTATTGACACGTTTAAGATAGGCATTCCACTAGTGATATTGTGATATTTAATACTTCTTCCGTTTTGAAATAAGAAAAATATTATCTTTCACATAAAAGAGAAAAGTGTTTCATCTATTTGGAATATAGGAAGTACTCCTTTTATTCTTTTATCTTTCTCACTTATAATCTTGTCACTATTCATATTTGGAGAGAATCTTCTTAATTTTTTCAATTTATAAAAAAATAATATAGTCATGTGGAGTCTTTTTTTATTCGTCTCAATTACTGCTTTATTAATATTCAATCGTTATAATTTTTACTAATATATAATGTAAGATATTTAAGTTCAAAGATGTGATTTTGGAGACGCGCACAAGAAAGTGAGAAGGATAAAAAAATTGAATAATTTATCTAGTTATTAGCTTTTATATAGTGATAACTGATAACTAGGTACTCTGCCAATCCAAATTTGTCGATATCAAGATTAGGGGTGTTAGTTGAGCGAAGTTTACTCATGAACTATTCGAGTTCGACATGGTTAAATCTCGGCTCGAGTAGGATCGACTCCAGATCGTTTTGGCTCGAGATGTTAAAGGCTCGGGCTTTCTTTGGTTTGGCTTGAATTCATAGCTCGTGAACAAATTCATAAACTTCTCTAAAGATATTTTCTATCCAAAATTTCATATGTCCTACATCGATATACTTGAAAACGACCTTTTTTTCTATTATATGTTATTTCCCTTTAACTATACTTATTATGTGAATTTTTCCCATATTAGTTGTTAGGAAAAAAAAATTAAAAAGTCTATTATTTGATAAAAGAATTTAGGAAAATTTGTCATAAACTACCTTATAAAAAATTAAAGCATAAATGATGTAGGAAGTTACATTTATTCATTGACCACTATTTCCGGCGTTGACCTTTCATTGTCTTGCTTTTTTCCCTTTCGTTTCCCTCCGATTTCACCCGAAATATTCATTTCCTTTGAAAGTTGTTATTAAGATGCACTAATTTGGCGAATTTCGATAAAGATTAAGTGAAAAAAAAAAAGAGAAAAGAAAATAGCCAACGCTGGAAGAGGTGGTCCATGGTCAGAATAAGCTAAAGATTGCTTCTTACAACATTTAAAAGGTAGTTTCTTTTTTCTTACAACTTTTTTTATAAGGTAGTTTTTTGTAAAAATGAGTTTTTATGACGTAGTTTTTGCAAATTTCCAAAGATTAAAAAACTATTTTATCAAGTTTCACATTTAGTTGGGAAGTTGTGTTTTGTTTCTTATAAAAGACAATAGAGGCTTTTTTAGGAGAGCAAAGATTATTTTACTTAGTTACTCGACAACATTTTCCATTTTAAAAAATTGCTTATTGTTATATGCTCTATTTCTCTCTCCTAGCATATGGAGCAACTAGTCATTTGTGCACGCGATGCGTGCTTCGTGTTATGATCTAAATAAATTTAAATTTACTTATTAAACGTGTTTGTACAAATAATTTCATATGTTCGTTAGTTTTTGTAAATTTCGTTAAATTAATTAATTGAGTTTGTTAGAGATTATGGATATTTTTCTTGAAACTATGTGATTTATGAGTTATTTGCTACAAATTATAATATGAAAAATAGTTATTTTGTTTTTTGGGTTAAGTTATTATCGGGTAATTAATTGAAATATCGTCGTTCTGACTTCTCTATAAAAAAAGATCTAATATTTCATTAAGTAATTAATTTCAACCCAATCAAGCACACAAAAGTGTACAATAACAATTATACGGAGTAAAACATTTTTTAATATTTTCTTGTTATTAACATTGTAAGTTAAGTTGAAAGTATTTCATCGTTTTTTGATGTATGATACATATAGAGATAAGTGTCCATGATTAATGACATAAAATTCCATATGTATGTTATTTTAATTATAATTGAAATTTAAGTATAAAAAATGGTGCTAAATTTCCTTTTTTTCCGTATGGCAAATTTCCTTTCGCAACTCACTTTGACATTAGCATTAATTGATATTAATTGAAATTAATGTGATTGAAACAAAGTAATGATGGGGCATTATAGTCTTTTTAGGTGGACAACACTCCCTCCCCGTTTCCTTATATGTCGTCATTATAATTCTTTAGCGAATAAAAAATTTAATTTTTTAAAATAATCATGTCATATATTGATATTTTATATTGGACATATCTTGGAGATAAACCGGGATGACCCTCTATCTATTTCACTAACCGCTAATGTGATTAGCAAGTTCAATTTATTTAATCGTTTACATTGGCCCTGTTTGGCAACTAGTGGTCAGTGGATAGCTGTTAGCTAATTTCATTAGCTTATTTGACTAGCTTATTGTATTAGCTGTTTATGTAAAGGTGTTTGATAAGTAGCTGATAGCTGATAATTGATTGTTACATAATTGTATAAATTGACCGGCATAATCCATTGTTGTACATTATATTATTATTAATGTAATTTTCAAAAACCTTAGAACGTAAATTTAATTTGGCCACTCATTTCCAAACCTCTAACGTTAGAAAAACTTCTCCCCACAACTTTCTTTTCAATTTGCTGCTATTTTCTTCATTGTAATTCTGGTTAAATGGAATAATTAAAGAATTGGTGTAAAGCTTGAAATGGCAGTGTTGTAAGCCATACGTTGTGCAAAGATTTTTCGAGGCATGTTTAAGAATAATTTGTCACCGGAACCTAAGCACTCTTTTGCCATTTCTGCTGAGCTTACGACCACAGCTCGATCTTTTCCGAGCTTTATCATGAAGATTAGACCATATTTATCTTGCCCGAAATTCACTTCAGAAAACATAAGGTTAGCTCCAGAGGAACAATTAGCAAGCTGTGGCCGCAGTAGGATTTCAGCCTATCATTTCTCAGCAGACATCTCAAAAGTTAGTTGTGCCTGAAAGTGTAGATTCCAGCAGTAGAAAAGTGAATCTTTCTGATATGACTGAAACCACTGACCAGCTACAAATTGGAAGGAAATGTCCGAACGTTAATTGTTTTAAATCTATCATGGATATTTGGTTTGTCATATTTGCATAAAAATGGAAGCATGAAGTAGCAAAATTATCATTTTTTAGCAACATAAAAGGTTTGAAATCCGTTGCTATTGCGGTGAAATTGGCTCCAACTCGTCTGCTTGTATTTACGAGTTACATTATAATATAATCAGTGATTGACTTGTTTAAAATCCTTTTTGTATATTGAGAACGAGGCTCTAGTCTATAATCAACCAGTGAAGGATGAGTCTGATGCTGAAGGTACTGCTGGACCTGAGTTGGCAATCGAAGGGAAAGAAAGGAATGTTTGAAATTTGATTTTAGCAGTTAGATTTAACGGAAAATTAACGAAAAAAGTCACATTTGGGAATTCAACAAGAGTACAAAGTCATTTTTGGGAATTTGAAAACCATAGGGTTACCATTAGGAAACCGAAAAACTACAAGGTTACTAATGGGATGAAACAGATCACCCATTGCATTTTTAGTCATCTAATATGTTCTTTAACACAAGAGTATATATAGCCTAAATCGAAGGATGAGCAAACCAAATCACCCAGCAAGTAATCCTGGTGATTCAAGCTAAGAACCATGTAAAACTAAAATATAAACAAGCTAAGTTTGTAATCTGACCCATTAAACATACCAGACACTAAGTTTTCATTTCTCATACCTTCAGTTCACAAACCAACAAGACTAGTACTGAGTTAAAATACTGCTATGAATTTCCCTTCTTGGTGCAGTCAAGTCAAACCTTTTGTTTCTTGTTAGTTCTAGGATCCATAACCTGACCAATACAAATAGGAAATTAGAAATTCAAATCTATCACACAATTAATAATACTATAATACATATTGCATATACAATAATATACCAAATCTTAGCGGTATACGTCTATTTAATTATATATAGTTTATCCAACTTTTAAAGAGAGAAAATAATGAAGGAATAACATTTAAATGTGTTGATGTTAAATAAATGTTAGCCTTATATAATTTACTTCCTAGCATTGTTGGTATTATATATTTGTAATTATTTCTCATATGCAGATAGTCAATTTAAATCATGTTAGAGATACCTTAGGTGCTTGATTGAAGTAGTCCATCAACTTCATGAACATGTCACGGAGCGATAATCTAACCGCTGGCTGATCGATCTCGATCTCGTCAGCCACCTCCTTAAGGACTTTATCTTTGCAGACCTCATCATAAGCCGCATAGATTTTTCTCTTTCCGTAAGCTCGATAGGCGAGTTGGTGCAAGAAGTATGATTTCGCCACATCATAGACTAAGTGCATAACAAGCTATTAGTAAACAAAATTAACGTTAAGGTTAAACAATATGACTATTATTATTTTAATCAATAAAACATTATACGGTGGTTATAACAGAATTTAATTTGTATTAAAATACAAAGTTCTGAAAAACCTATATACCTCATAATTATAAGGATGAGCAATAAAATGTACATGAAATATTGTAAAATTAAATTTTATATAGAAGTTATGTAAAAGCCACAAAAGAAAAATGTATTCGCGGTCTGGACTGAAAATCGAAACTTCAAAAAACTTGTACCAAACAACACTTTAATTTTTCGGTTTGGACCGAAAAATCAAACATTCAAAAAACTTGGACCTAATTAGGGCCTCCAAAATCTCGGAAACGGGATTGGTTATTCAAATATATTTTTTTCCATATTCAAAGAAGGAAGATAGAGAAATTTAAAATTTACACACACCTGCAAGTAGCCCAAAAAGAAAAGTGAAAATCCAATGTTTTCCCAAGTCAAAGAATGACCCATATCGATCCCCTTGCAAACTCCTAAATATATAGTGCAGTTTTTCCCAATTCTTTTGCAAATGGACCAGTGGACCCTTTAAAATGCATGAATAAAAATATTAGAAAATTAATCAAATGTTTCATGTTATATACCTCACCTTTGAGATACTCTATTGCTTCCCCATTGTAAAACTTTGTCAAAATATAATGGAAGTGGATGCATTACAGTCCTAATACCATAAAGATAGGTTTAATTTTGATTGACATTATCTATTACAAGAAATGAAAAAAAAAAAAAAAGTGATGGTAAGAAGATGACTTGAGGTGCAAATAGGTGCACAATTCTAGCACCACACAAGCCTTTAGCCACTTGATTGAAGTATTTGAAGTTTTGATGATTTTTTTTTTGAACTTCATGCATTAACTTAAATAACACCAAAGTTTGCTAAACTCACATAGATGTTGTGAGCTGATTGTTTATTAGGTTCATACATCTGATTTGGAATATTTTCTAAGTCTGCTACATAGAGATTAATACAACCCGGGGTTAATAAAATACAAATGTCATTCATGAAATCTTTTGTATTTGTAACTACCCTTGCCAACCCATCAACTAATCAGTTTTGGATCCTTGGTTCAAACTGCAGCGTGACGCCCGATAATTCTAGGAGGAATTCCCTGCACTCGCGCATGAGAGTGCTGGTTAATCTTCCTTTCACCTTAGGTGGATCGTTGATGCCTGCAATTGCTAGAGAACAATCCGTGACTATTATAGCAGTGACCCATTTTTTCCTTTTTACCCATTGTAGATAGCCCAAAATGCCTCTTGATTGAACCTCAAGAGGAGAAGTTGCCATGAACTTCTCCCAAATTCCTTCAATCCAAAACCCTGAAAGAATCATGATCATAACAACCATCACGCGCAAAAGAGGGGATGGAGACCAACATTGGGGATTTTTGGAGGGGCAAGTCATAGTTTGGTTTTGAGCAAAAAACCATTCAGCTGAAGCCCATTTGATTTGTTTGTGAATGACATCGTCAGGCATGTTGTTTTTTTCTGATGACGCAGGAGTTTCGTCTTAGCCAAATGAACCAAATACTAAATATGAGCACGACATTACCGGGAATTTCAGGATATGGGCAATTTTTAGTAGCTAGAGAAGACTTGATTCGGTCCTTGAAACCAAGATCAGGAGAAGGGCAGCCTCCCCAGAATTTGACAACCCTTTTGCAAGAACTTAAGATGTGATCCATGAACTCAATTTGATTAGTGCAGAACGTACAAAACTGGACTCTATTTTTCAAGATGAGTCCGTTTTTTAAGAGACGGTCTCACGTTAGTGTTAACGTGAGATCAGCTGTTATCATGCTGGCATCACGCGGGTGCATCAAACCAGCAGCAGAATTAGTTAAGCGCTTGTACCTATTAGTTATGCTGACCTTAAATTGCTTCTGGATGAATTAGTTAAGCGCTGAAGTATATTATTCAAGCGTTGAAGTATATTAGTTATATCATAGAAACCAGATTATAACGCATTTTATTTGCCCTAATTTCAGTATCACGCATAATTCTTTCTCGGCTTCTTCTCTAATCCATCGAGACGCCATTAAACCTGCATTGTTTTCCTCCTCCGTTCTCTGCCCACAACATAGCGATTCAATTACATGGGAATTACTATATAAATCATTAAAAGTAATAAGTGGTTTAATTTGAAGAGTGGAAATCACTAACGACCAAATTGAAAAGTAAGTAATATATGGTGGTATTAATATATGTAATAATCATTTTATATATAATTTTTTTGAAAACTATAACTAATAATATCAACCCAAGACCATATTTTATCTCGAAAACTATAACTAATAATATCAAAACTATAACTAATAATGTGTAAACTATTACTAATAACTAAAACCATAACTATTAACCTTAGAAATATAACTATTAACCCAGTACCAAAATTATAACTAATAACATGAAAACTAGAACTAATAACGTGTAAACAATTACTAATAACTAAAAACCGTAACTATTAACCTTACAAATATAACTATTTACCCATAACGACACAACCATAACTATTGACCTGGAAACGATAAATAATTACCAGAAAACAATAATTGCTTACCCAAAACATATATTACGACGAAAACTGTAACTATCTACCTAAAAACCATATCTCATATAATAAGAGATACATTACAGTTTAGACCCATTGATAGAGGGAAACGATGAGCTTTGAGAATTAAGAATATACTTTTTTTTAGAGAAATTAAGAATATACTTACTTGACTTTGGTGTAACAATGTCGTTATTTAAGCGGGAGAAATTAGACTAAGCATCATGAAATTATCATTATTAAGATTGAAGAAGAAATGAAAAAGGACATTAGTTGAAAGTTTCAAATATTCGAAAAAGAAAAGAAAGAAAAAAAAAGAGATGTAGGCTTTAGAGAGAAATGGAAGTTGGATGGAGGAGAGGGAAATTGCAGTGCAAAGGAGAGAGAAACGGGAGGGGTACAAAAGAGAGAAATGAGAGTTGGTAGAGGAGAGGGGCATAGGAGAGAGAAATTAGAGTTGGCAGAGTATAGAGAAAATATAAATTGAGGGAGAAATGTGATGGTTTTACTAGCATAACTACTAGGTCCAAGCGCTTAACTAATTCCACTATTTGCATAACATCAGTTGGTCTTACGTTAACACTAACGTGAGACCGTCTTTTTCAAAAATTTGTGTTTCAAGATTTTGTATAAATTTTCATTACAAGGCATCCTGCCCCATCAATATTGCCACACAAAAACTTTGTGTTTTTGGTTCCCAAGAAGCTTCCTAATCCATTCCCACCCATTTCTATCCTGCCCTTTATCATTAATGAGCTTCATAGGGAGTTTTGACTCAAACTTGAACCCATTAGACCAAAGAGAGAA
Organism: Beta lomatogona; assembly: GCA_947646795.1. Lineage (NCBI taxonomy): Eukaryota > Viridiplantae > Streptophyta > Magnoliopsida > Caryophyllales > Amaranthaceae > Beta > Beta lomatogona. The sequence goes on from CANSNZ010000447.1 coordinate 2,898,300, forward strand.
GACTCAAGACAATATCATGTTTTTGAGTCAAATTTATAGCAAGGATTTTAGATTTAATATCATTTTCAAGATGTAAGGAAATGTTATTCGTCCCTTCCCTAATTAAAGACGACAAGACCAATTTGAATAACTCTCTCATACTGTGCCCTCCCAGCCACTTGTCTCCCCAGACATTAATCTTGTCACCGTTCCCTATTTCCAAAACGAGAGTTTCCTTCTAGAATTCCCAGCGTACTCCAATGCTACGCCACAGATGCGAGCCTCTTTTAAAGCTTTTGGGCCCATTTTGGCTCACATACTTTTCCTTCAAGAACCCACAAGCCCAATTCACATTAATGTCGATTTTCCCACACAACCTCGCAAGGCCTAGTCTATTAGTGTCTAAATTAAACGTGAAAGCCAACCCCCATTTATCCTTACGAGTACATAAATTCTTCCAGCTAACCCAACTCAACTTTGACTCAATATTTTTCCCTCCCCAAATGAAAGAAAGCCTTACAGCAAGCAGACAATGAGCCCACTGAGTAGAAACACACAAGAGTACAAATCAAACATCAAATCAATTGAGACCCCGATAGCAAGAGAACGAAGACAGGTTAAGCGCATATCTAAACCATAACAAAAGGAATCGTGAGAAACCCAAAAGCCCTATCACTTCACAAGACACTGCCAATGAAGAAGCCATATCAAGAAACACCAAAAATAAAATGATGGAATATAATTGTTAGGAATTTGGGTGTTGTAGTTTGATTAATGCGGAACAGAAAATCAATGAAATAATAAAGGTGAGAAAACAATAAAGATGAACAAACAAATAACACAAGGATTTACGTGGTTCAGTCATATTTGACCTACGTCCACAGGTGGGGGATTAGAGTTCTTCACTATAATGGAGAAAATCAGAGAGAATAATACAAGGAGTCCTAAATTCTAGAGGCTAAAAGTGTTTCATGAGTTGTGTAAACAATAATGAACACCAGGAAGCCCTTTTAAAACATAAGGAACCCCGTACAAACCCTAAAAAATAACTCAAAAACGAAAAATACCGAAAAACGCGTGCAGCGCACAAATCGGCGCACCGCCCGACCGGGTCGGGCGAAATCCGCCCGATCGGGCCCGAGACGAAACAGTTTCGTCAGTTCTTCGTAAAACAGTCATAACTTTCTCGTTTCTCAGCGGAATTGGGCATATGACCTATCGTTGGAAAGCTCTTTGAACAAGCTTTCACTTCCAATTTGAATCACATCAAAACCATTTATATATTGAAATATATGTGCATTCAAAGTCACCCTTATGCCATTCACAAGATTTCAAGTCATAATTAACAATCTCCACCTTGAATTGAAACCAATCAATCAAGATACCTCCACCTTGAACCAAGAAGTGATGCTCAACCAAAAACACCATAGAACCTCCACCTTAAACAAAATTCCATAAGCCTACTCACTTTAGGCAACCCAGAAAACGGACATCTTCTATAATTGTGTACCGATGCGTCTTCGAACACAAAATCCGTATACAAAACCATCACATGGCCTTGATCGAGAGTATAAAGTCACCAACGCCAAACATGTTTACTCAAATTGACCAAACTCTCTTCAAACACTTCTTCATCTCAACAACAAACTCAAGCAATTCTAGAAAACCAATTGACATCAATAACATCTAAATTGCAATTGTACTTAACAAAACACAAAAGTACCAAATTTGAGATAAGAAATAGCATAACTAGAACAAAATCTAATGCATAACCAAGATTGTTACAAAAAAACTCAAAAACAATCTATCATAGACTCCATAGCAAAAAATCCACACGGTTTCTCGTTTTACCAAGAGATCTCAAAGGGCACCAATCATAAAGAGATCGTAGAAACCGCAGCCCCAAATCTATAACCCTAAAGTGCAAGATCATCATCAAAGGCATCGTTGGCGATATTTGCGGATTGGTCCTCATTAGACTTTTCCCCATTCTTCTTCTTTAATTTCCAACAGTCAGATTTAATATGACCCTTCACATGACAATAGTTACAAATTTTGCCAGAATTCTTTCCACCATGAGCAACAAAAGCATTTATGTAAGCAGAATTATTAGATCTATTAACCAATTTATTGTCAATTAAATCTCTCTGAGTTAAGGCCTCCTTAACATCCTGCAAACTTAAATCATCTTTACCATATAATAAGGTATCTCGAAAATGCTTATACGAAGATAGTAAAGAGCACAACAACCTAATAGCCATATCCTCATCATCGATCTCAACATCGATGTTTTGCAAATCCATAATAATAGAGAAGAATTCATCTAAATAAGACTCAAGCGGTTTACCTTCTTCTAGACTAAGATCATGAAGTCTAGATTTGAGTAGTAGACGGTTGGTCACACTCTTTGTCATATAAAGTGACTCCAACTTCAACCACAAACCCGCAACAGACGTCTCCTTGGCAACCTCTCTCAAAACTTCATTAGATAGACTTAAATGAATTGCGGAGAGTGCCTTCAAATCGATCTCCTCCCACTTGTCATCCGTCATACCCGAAGGCTTTTTGGATGCACCTTCAAGAGCCTTGTGACAGCCACTTTGAACCAGGATGGCTTTCATCTTCAATTGCCATAGGCCAAAATTTACTTGCCTATCAAATTTCTCAATATCGAATTTCATTGGCATAATTGAATCAAACTCGTTCTATAAACACCTAAGATCTTAAACAACCAAGCTCTTGATACCAATTTGTTAGGAATTTGGGTGTTGTAGTTTGATTAATGCGGAACAGAAAATCAATGAAATAATAAAGGTGAGAAAACAATAAAGATGAACAAACAAATAACACAAGGATTTACGTGGTTCAGTCAAATTTGACCTATGTCCACAAGGTGGGGGATTAGAATTCTTCACTATAATGGAGAAAATCGGAGAGAATAATACAAGAGTCCTAAATTCTCGAGGCTAAAAGTGTTTCAGTGAGTTGTGTAAATAATAATGAACACCGGGAAGCTCTTTTTATAACATAAGGAACCCCGTACAAACCCTAAAAAATAACTCAAAAACGAAAAATACCGAAAACGCGTGCAGCGCACAAATCGGCGCACCGCCCGATCGGGTCGGGCGAAATCCGCCCGATCGGGCCCGAGACGAAACAGTTTCGTCAGTTCTTCGTAAAACAGTCATAACTTTCTCGTTTCTCAGCGGAATTGGGCATATGACCTATCGTTGGAAATCTCTTTGAACAAGCTTTCACCTCCAATTTGAATCACATCAAAACCATTTATAGATTGAAAGATATGTGCATTCAAAGTCACCCTTATGCCATTCACAAGATTTCAAGTCATAATTAACAATAATGATGGATATAAAGTTTTATGGAGGTTGTTGAAGTGGGTTGGCAGTTGGGGCAGGGGTTCTAGGGATGATTTGCAAAGGGGTTGGGGGGGAATTTGGTGGTGGTTGTGGATGTGGGGTGGTGAAGTGCTTATTCCTTACACTTTCATCCTATGTCTTCTCTTGTGCACATGGTGCGTTTACTTATAAAGTCCACTTCATGTATGTCTCATAATGTCAAGTTTGCGGCTGTTGTAGTGTTGTTATGGAGGCTAAAACAATGTAGTACTTATCATATACTCCCAAGATGCAAATTTTATTTATAAAAAAAAATATCATCCAGAAGAGTGAGCTAATGGATTTCACTAACACCAGGCAATCAGGTACTGTCTTCGGGGGCACACACTAATTAGCTAAATCAAAAGTTATAGCATATCAATAAACAGTCCCAATTGGACTAATTACGCTCACGAATCACTCAAAGAGCTTAATCATGAATACTTTGTCACCGGCACCTAAGCACTCTTTTGCCATTCCTGCTGAGTTTACAACCACAGCTCGGGCTTTTCCGAGCTTAATCATGAAGATTGGACCATATTTATCTGCTAATTTTCCTAAGGCTATGTGAGGAAGGCCACTTAGAAGATGTAGGTGGCCAATAATAGGCCATAAATTAGATGGTATGGGAGGCCCTTTTCCTTTATTTGTATTGGTGTTTTTTTTCCATTTTAGCATACAGTAGAGAAATAGTAGCAAGGTAAGCAAACTTGTTGCTGCAGTAAAGAGCTGAAACTCCATTTAGCTCTTGAGTTTTGGTGTGGCAGTGAACTGAAATTTTGGGATATAAATTTAGTATCATTCAGACACTAAATATGGTTTAGGAGACAGGAATAGTTGAGTTTATGTGAAGATTTTCTTTCTTTCTTTCAGTGTAAAGAATTATTGGAGTTCACTCATTTTGCCTCGTGATAAACAACAATGATATTGGTAATGAAATGAGATGATATTTACATATGGAAAACAATTATTGATTGTATTGGCATCTCCTTGAAAACAATTGTACGTGGTATAATGTGGTCCAATTTTTGCAGCCGATCTCAGTAGATATTGTATAATTGCCTGGCTGCAGTTTTTGGCACGTTTAAAATAGGCATTCCACTAGTGATATTGTGATATTTAATACTTCTTCCGTTTTGAAATAAGAAAAATATTATCTTTCACATAAAAGAGAAAAATATTTTACCTATTTCAGAACATAGAAGTACTCCCTTTTTTTTTTAATCTAATCCGTCTTATGTGGACCTGGTTCACATTAAAAATAAGTGTGACTGTGCCTGCACACGTCGCCCCACTATAAACCAGTCACTCCCACTTTCCAAAATCCGCGCGATTTTCTCTCTCTTCAATAAGATTCTCTCGCTCTAAAATTTTAACAAAAACAGTTGTTCAGAACAAACATATACTATATCATGTCAAAATACACTATCATGTCAAACACTATAATGATCGATTATGATAATTTTTGTGTAATATACAAATAAAGCTACATTATAACATTTCAAAATACACTATATCATGTCAAAACACATTATATCATGCAACACAATCATGTCAAAAACACACAGAAAAACATTATCATGTCAAAATACACTATATCATGTTAATATACACTATAACATGCAACACTATCATGCCAAAAAAACTCAGCAAAACACTATCATTTTAAAATACACTATATCATTTTAAAATACACTATATCATTTCAAAATACACTATATTATTTCAAAAATACACTATCAGGAGAGTGAAGTTATCAGATGAGAGATAAGTTATTAGGAGAGACAAAAGAGCGGAAAACTGAACGCGGCAAAAACGTAAAGTTGTAATCATTAAAACTCACGTGAGATGGATAAGGTGCACACTAATTTAGTGTGCACAGGGTTCATATTAGTTTTTTTATTTTTAATCTTTCTCACTTAGAATCTTGTCACTATTTATACTTGGAGATAATCTTCTCAATTTTTTTCAATTTATAAGAAGAGATATAGTCATGTGGGGTCTTTTTTTATTCGTCTCAATTCTTTGCTTTATTAATATTTAATCATTATAATTTTTACTAATATATAATGAAAGATATTTAAGTTCAAAGATGTGATTTGGGAGGCAGCATGAAACCGAGAAGGATAATAAAAAATGGAGTAATTTATTTAGATATTAGCATTTATATAGTGATAGCTAGGTACTCTGCCAATCCAAATTTCCCGATATCAAGATTAGGGGTGTTAGTTGAGCGAAGTTTACTCATGAACTATTCGAGTTCGACATGGTTAAATCTCGGCTCGAGTAGGATCAACTTCAGCTCGTTTTGGCTCGAGATGTTAAAGGCCCGGGCTTTCTTTGGTTTGGCCTGAATTGATAGCTCGTGAACAAACTCATAAACTTCTCTAAAAATATTTTCTATTCAAAATATCATATGTCCTACATCGATATACTTGAAAACGACCTTTTTATTGTATTATATGTTATTTCCCTTTAACTATACTTATTATGTGAATTTTTCCCATATTAGTTGCGAGGGAAATTTTTTAAAAAGTCTATTATTTGTATAAAAGGATTTAGGAAAATTGGTCATACACTACCTTATAAAAAAATTAAAGCATAAATGCTGTAGGAAGTTACATTTATTCATTGACCACTATGTCCTACATCGATATACTTGAAAACGACCTTTTTTTATTCGATAAAGGTTAAGTGAAAAAAAATCAGAGAAAAGAAAAGGCCAATGCTGGAAAGAGGTGGTCCATGGTCAGAACCAACTAAAGGTTGCTTCTTACAACATTTAAAAGGTAGTTTCTTTTTCTTAAGCAACTTTTTTATAAGGTAGCTTTTTGTAAAAATGAGTTTTTATGGAGGTAGTTTTTGCGAATTTCCAAAGATTAAAAAACTATTTTATCAAGTTTCACATTTGGTTGGGAAGTTGTGCTTTGTTTCTTATAAAAGAAAATAGAGGTTTTTTTTAGGAGAGCAAAGATTATTTTACTTAGTTACTCGACAACATTCTCCATTTTAAAAATTGCTTATTGTTATATGCTCTATTTCCCTCCTCCTAGCATATGGAAGCCCAATCATTTATGCGCGCTTTACGTGCTTCTGTTATCATCGAAATAAATTTTTTAATTTAATTATTAAAAACGTGCTTTCAGGCCGTATAATTTCTTATGTTCGTTAGTTTTTTTAAATTCTTTAAATTAATGAATTGAGTTTGTTAGAAGAGATTTATGGATAATTTTCTTGAAACTATGTGATTTATGAGTTATTTGCTAAAAATTACAATATGAAAAATAGTTATCTTGTTTTTTGGGTTAAGTTATTGCTCCGGGTAATTAATTGAAATATCGTCGTTCGAGCTTCTCTATAAAAAAAATCTAATATTTTTGTTAAATAATAGACTTCAACCCAATCAAGCACACAAAGTGTACAACAACAATTATAAAGCATTTTTAATCTTTTCATGTTATTAACATTGTAAGTTAAGATGAAAGTATTTCATCGTTTTTTATGTGTAGTACATATAGAGATGATGAGTGTCCATGATTAATGACGAGAAAATTCCATATGTATGTTATTTCAATTATAATTGAAATTTAAGTATAAAAAATAGTGCTGTTCCTTTTTCATATGGCAAATTTCCTTCCATGACTCACTTTGACATTAGCAGTAATTAATATAGTATTTAGTATTAATTGAAATTAATGTGATTGAAACAAAGTAATGATGGGGCATTAAAGTCTTTTTAGGTGGACACATCATCACTAAGCATATAATAGAAGATATATCGTCATTATAATTCTTTAGCAAATTAAAATTTTAATTTTTT